>JAYEPQ010000015.1:5775081-6375081 GCA_036321105.1 Dracaena cambodiana
TATATGAAGTACATCAGTTAAAGTAAGTTGTTTTCCCGAAATCATCTTTTGTATAATACTTCCTTCCTTCAACCTTCGAGATTGCAAAGTTACACATATAGAGTAGTTCTCCTTTCACATATTCATATATAGAGAACATCCACTATTGGTGCATATGTGACATGTGGCCCCAGTGTCCACCCATCATTCTTTGAAATTGCCACCAATTAGATTAATTTTTGAGACAACAGATGTAATATTTACATCTATATTTGCACAAAGATTGTCCAATTCGGCCAAATTTGCATTAAAATACTTCTTCTTTTTCTTAGAAGAGTCTGATGCCTTGCCCATATGGCAGTCCTTTGCACGATGTTTATGCTTATCGTAGTTGTAACACTTGTCATTGAACCTCTTAGAGTCACCACTCTTAGAGATTTCATCGGCGTTTTTTTGCTTCCTGTCATTAAACTTATTGAAATTTTCTATTACGTTAGTTTTAGAAACAGAATATGGATTTTCAATTTTCTTTTCAGAAATGCGGTTGTCGTATTCAATTCTCAAACGTACAATTAGATTATCAAGTGACATTTCTTTACGTTTATACTTTAGGTAATATTTGAATTCTTTCCAAGATGGTGATAATTTTTCAAATAATTGTAGCCACTTGGAATGATTCACTGATAGTCATTCCTTTAGCATGAATTTCATGAATTATCACTTGAAGATCTTGTACTTAGTTGATCACATTTGTAGAGTCAACCAATTTATAATTCAGAAACATGCTGACCACATATTTCTTTGATCCGACATCTTCTATATTATATTTCTTATTTAAGAACTTCCAAAGTTCCTTAGCAGTAGGAATTGAACTATATATATTATATAACATATTATCCAATCCATTGAAAATATAATTCTTACATCGAAAATCAACATGTTTCCATGTATTAACTGCTTTCATAGACTGTTGATCATCTTCTTCAAGAACCGACACAGTCTCTCTCAGGTACTTGGCCAGATTTAATATAGTGAGATAGAAAACATTTTCTATTATCATCTCTTAAAATCTATACCACTGAATTTATCTAGTTTCTCATACTGGTTTGAGAACACAGTTGGAGTAATTATGACAAGAGTTACCACAGTGGGTATATCAGATGTAAATACAGTGACCATTTACAGACACAAAATTATCTATTTTGATTTTGTAACAAATTTTAGCTCTCTAATATATAAACATTGAAAACAATTCTTACTTTAGGTATGAATCACAATATCAATGCAGATTTCTTAAACAAATCTTTTTTCTTCTAAACAGAAAGTAACAACTTTTCTATCTTTAAAAGCAAATAAATTTAGGTATGAAATAATTTATGATTAAACATTTGTAACACCTCCGTTTTTCAGCTGCTTCCCAAAACGGAGAACGTTACTTGTTACTTGCACTAGACAACCCAACAGTCACAGAATTTTGGAATAACCGTAAGTACTGCCACAATCAGATGAATAAATAACATGTCTGAAACTGAAATGATTTCATTTATACAAAGAGTTCATTACATAAAATGGCACACTACTTTAAATATGAACACAAAAGAGTCAGAGAAAAGCAGTGCCTAGACAAAAAAAATATAAACAAAATATACAAAAGTTCTCCATTGGTACTTCGCTTGCCTATTGTCACTCGATCTGTCCAACGAAGTATGGGTCTTCAACTGGGGCTGGATCCCCTTCTTCACGTTCCAAATCTGGGTTCAAAACCCAGGGGATTAAACCCAGCAAGTAACACATTTAAAAAAAGAAATTGTGTACTATCATAGTACAAGAATATCAGTGTGCATGAGCATGTTTAAGTCAGTATCGTTTGTGTGCATATAAATTAAACATGAAGGCAAGCATAAATAAATAAACATGACAATAACTGCTTTGTCTATTTAATTCTATATTCTATTTGTCTCAGTCAGCATCCAATTAAATTTTGAAACTGTATTAATGGATAAGATAGCGCTATTCTCCATTGTCGTATAAGTGCCCGTGCATACCCGGGACCCGGCCACAATATTCATGGCGCTGAACCATGACATGCCGCTAGGCACTACAATCAATTTCCGTACTGTATACAGTAACGGACATACCACTCTGGGTAAATATCAATTGGTGATGCAGTAATCACCCAGGCCGCTGGAGTAAAAGAATCACGGCCCTAACAATACAATCAATTCTTATACGGCAAGGTTTTTATCCATCATATAGTTTCTCCCGTCCCCGTGTTCATAATGAATTATACACATGAAAATTTTATAACCCTTCTTTAATTGTTTTTCAATTCATGATCACATGTGTGCATTTCCATGACTGTACATGGCATGTAGTATCATAACACATGATCTGTAATATTAAAACACATGACTTGTAATATCAAAGCACATGACATGTAAAACACATGACTTGTAATATCAAAACACATGATATGTAGCATGATAGATATTAGTGCACAATTGTACCACAATGCATATCATCGAACTTATTTTAATAATCTGGTTTCATTCTCAATGTCAATCAATGACCCAATTTGGAAACCAAGTGCATCATGCAATAATACTGCATTATTTATAAATTCAAACTGATGGACTTATTCCATTCTAGGCTAAAATCATATATTTTTATATATTTTTCTTTGATTAATATCTAATTAAAATCCAAACCCAATCAATCAATTATTTATTTATTTTATTATTATTATTGTTATTATTTTTATTTTATTTCCAATCGATCAATTATTTCCAATTAAATCCAACCTAAGCCGAAGCCCAATCCCACTAAATTCCTACTTATTTTTTTTATTATTTTTTTCTATCAGGCCCAGACCCAAGTCCAAGCCCACTGTCATTTCATTTTTCTTGTTCTTTTTCTTTTACTGGGCTGGGCTGGCCGGCCCAATCTATTATTATTATTTTTTCTATATATATATTTTTTTTCTGGCCCAAGTTAAATCCAGCCCACTTCTTTTATTTTATTTTTCTTTTATTTTTACTGGGCTGGGCCAGGCCCAGTTCCCAATTTTCAATCTTTTTCTCTTCTTTTTTTCTTTTTCTTCTGGATTGGGCCAGGCCCAGTTACTTTTTTTTCTCTTTTCTTTTTCTTTTTTCTCTACTCTCGGCCCAGCCCACCAAAACCCATTCCCCAAACTTTCTCCTCTCTCTCACTTTTTGATGTAAACATCAAAGCAACACAATTTATTTATTTATATTTTTTTTCTTTTACTCTTTCTCCTCTCTCTTTTTGCATGGTGCAACTCCCTACTTGCATGCAAACCTATTTTTGCATGAATATACGTTGTATTTGCATAACGTAAATTATTTTAATTTTTTGGAAAATCAAAAATAAGTAAATATCATAATATTTATATATATCAAAATTGACCAAGTAATTTGGTTCAGTTCTTAATATCAATCAATCGATAAAAATGTGAACCAAGTATTTTTGCAAAATAAATACGAAAACAATTATAAATTAAATAAATAAACGAACATGAAACGAACAAAAAATACTAGTGTTACTTGCCTCGGCTTGATCTTGAATATTCGGTTCGAATTCTCGGTTTTGATTTTCTTTCTTCTTCTTCTCTCTTTATTTATTTTTTTTTCTTCGATGGTGCAGGCAGAGAGAGTGAGAAAGGAAGTAGAGAGTGAGGGAGAGAGTGAGACAGAGATAAGGGAGAGGGTTGTGGGTTTTATTTTTATTTTTATTTTTAATTATTTCTTTCTTCCCAATGTTCACACGGTTTTGCCACCTAGCCCCAGATGCCACTCCCCTTTTGTTTGTCACGACAGCACAGCACCCATTTCATATTATTATTATTATTATTATTATTATTATTTTAATATAATTTAATAATTTCGGTTTGTGGATTTAAAGTTACGTTAACCGAAAGTTATTTCGGTGTCCAAAATTGACTTCGGTGGACTTATTCGGCACCACTGGTCTTAAGAAAGCAATACAGGTAACTCGAATTTTGGAATATTACAACACTATTATAACAGAGATCAAAATTTTTATTTTCTTTATTTTAAATAGTTATACAATAGTATTTAAATCTATCTAAAATCGGTCTTTAGATTGTTGGAATTTATTTGCAGACAGATTAGATACTGTTATAAGATTAATAAGATTAAACCTTATTGTCTAATGCTTAAACCAGAAATATTGTTAGTTGAATCTAGAGATAGAACAAAGATATGAAATCTGAATTGATTTAATTAACATATAATTAAATGAGTAGACAGAATAATGTATATGTATATATAAATGTAAAATAAGTTAGAGTACATTACTGTTTGAAAGACGATTGTATACAGAAGATGATTGCAGCTTGGATGATGATAAAAGTTGGAAGACGATCGAGACTAGCGTTGAATGCTATCTCCTTAATACTAATTTGCCCTTCACCGGTATGCTTCTAGACTCCAAGTCTGAACCAATAGAGGCAAACCCGAACCAAATCTGTCAAGTGCGCCACTAAAGCACCCATTCGCCCCGGTACACGGACGGCATATGCAGACCGTGCATAGCACCACCCATAGTGCTCAAGATTTCTCATTTTATTACATAAGCAATACCATAGAACAAACAATCACATATAAACTTATAAACTAACAACACTTTTACCAATGTGGGACTATTTTTTTTTTTTTTGTTCCCTTTGATATGTATTCTACTTCGAAACTATTTTCCATTCACCTAATTTATTTATTTTGAATTAGTAAATTGGCTCAAAGTCTCAATATTCAAATATTTATGAATTCAACAAATATAAACAAATAGTTTTAGTTGTTCTTTATCAAAATCTTAAGAAATTATGTTTAACTGGTAGAATCAAGTGAATTCTAACCAACCTAAAATATCTTAAGAGGATAAGTTTACCTTTTTAAATGGAGATCAGGATTTGATTAGATTTGATTTGATTTGATTAGGATTTGGATTGTACTAGATAATTGATTTGATTAGGAGTTTGGATTTTATTAGGATTCTGTTTGTTTGGTTTTCCCTATATATAGGGGTTGTATGAAGTATTGAGGAGACAAATAATATTTTGAGAAAATTCTAGAGAAATCTCTGGCGTGGAATTCGCTAAGTCAAAATCTTTTATTGTGGATTCGTAGAGAGTGGGCATGAGTCTGGGTGGATTCCCAAATCCCATAAGTTTTTGCCCAATCTATCTTTTCTTCCCTAATCTCTCTAAAAAAAACCCTAAGTTTCAAAACCCTAACCCTAATTTTGCATCCGTCCTGCGTCAATTTGGTATCAGAGTATACCCTAATAGATTGACGGGGGTAGTTGCGTGAATATAATCTCAAGAACAGCTGTTGAGAAAATGGGCCTCAAAGCTGAACCCCATCAACAACCATACAACGTAACATGGGTAGATAAAACTGCTCAATCTATTACCCAGCGTTGTCTAGTGCCTATCCAGATGTCAAGCTTCAGGACCAGCTTTGGTGCGATGTGCTAGATATGATTGCCGCACATATCTTGCTTGGTAGGCCATGGTTGTATGACTTAGATGTGACGAGTTTCGGCAAGTCAAACACATATGCATTCAAATTTAATGGAAAGAAAATTATTTTGAAATCCGCGCTGCCTAAGTCTAGTGATGAGAGCCCAAATAGCGAAAAGGTCACAGGCCAGGTACATAAAAAGTTTTTTCACTTGGTAAGTCGATCACAGTTCCTCAAGGAGAGTCTAGATGAGGGACTAGTGTATGCGGTAATTACTTTAGGAGAGTCTTCTAGTCCACCTGTCATTTACCACCCGGAGATTCATCAGATTCTCACTGATTTTCGAGATATCATGCCCGATGAGTTACCTGATGAACTCCCTCCCCTTCGGGACATTCAGCATGCCATTGACTTCGTGCCTGGGTCCAGTTTGCCAAATTTACCTCATTATAGGATGAATCCTGTTGAGCACGCTGAGTTGAGAAGACAGGTCGATGAATTATTGCTGAAAGACTTTATTAGAGAGAGTTTGAGTTTTTGTGTCGTTTCCGCTCTACTCACACCTAAAAAGGATGGTAGTAGGGGTGCTCATCGGGCCGTACCCGACCCGTGCCCGGCACGTTTTCCCGGGCTTGGCCCATCGACACAGCACGGCGGGCCCGTGCTGTGCCCGTGCCGAACCCGTGCCGGCCCATGTTAATTAAAAAACAGAAAAAAAAATTTAAAGTGGGTAATTTGCTTCATTTAATTAGATTTAATAAGAAGTAATAACAATAAAAAATATTATATTTTATTTAATCTTATTACATTCATACAATTGCTCTATAAATCTCTTTAGAAATTATACAAAGTCCGAAGAGAGAGGAGAGGACCCTAGCCGTCACCCTCAATTTGTTCTTCGTATCTTTTCTAAGAGATTTATGAGTTAAAAATTACAAAAAAAAATTTAAAAATACATGAAAATCCTTACAAATTTAAATACTTTTAATCATACTTCATTTTCTTCTGGTAAGCCTAAGGTCTCTAGTACAACTTCATTAGTCAAGTCTTGTTCCCGATCTTCTGCGTCGTACCAATCCTTCAAGCAGACACACATCTCCAATGTGTCCGACGTCATTGAGGTTCTCAAGTCCGTGAGCACTCTACCACCTGTACTAAAAACAGACTCTGACGCTACAGTAGACACCGGAGGAGTTAGTAGATCACGGGCCATGTTGGAAAGCACAGGATATATTTTTTTCTGTGATTTCCACCATGCCAAAATATCAAAAGACTCATAATTTTTAGGGGATGCGTTATCTTCATAGTTAGCTCTCTCTAAATAATAATGCAATTCATTAAAATATATACTAGTTTGTCTTGCCTTTTTTCTGTGAAATACAGATGATATTGTTGGGTTACGAATTTCTCTAGTAGATGGTTCTTTTGCAGTTTGTGTTGGCACACCATACATATCTTCATATGTTTTATACATAATATCTAAACATGTTTTAATATCATTAACTAAATCCCTCACATTATTTTCATATGACATATTTGTATAAAATAAATCTATTAATATTTCAAGTCCATCTAACTTGAAACGGGGATCCACAACAGTTGCAAAATATAATAAGTATGGAAAATCTTTAAAATATTTATTAAATTTAATTTCCATAGGTTGAATAATATTTTTAAGTATTTGGTGATTTCTACATTTATTAAAAACCGAACTAATTTCGGTTAGATAATATAGTGCAATATGTGTAGTTGGGTAATAAGTGCCTAATAGTGCTCTAGTTGCATTTTCAAATTTGCCTAAAAACTGAGAAATGCAATTCAACTGGTGCTATTCATTATTATCTAAACTATACATTGGTGACTCCATTTCATTAAAAGTATTTATTACATTTTTATACTGAATAGCTATGTTTAACATCTTATATGTAGAATTCCATCTTGTTCTAACATCTATAGGAACAATTCTAGGTGATATTTTTAGATTTTTACATATTTGTTTAAACGCTTGTTTTCTTGGCCCACTATCTTTAATAAAAAGTAATGTATACCTAAGTTTTATTATTGAATCATTTACTATTTTTAATCCATCTTGAACGCATAAGTTTAGTATGTGGCAAAAACACCTAACGTGGAATAATTTTCCATTTAGAATTGGTTTTGTAATATTTTTAAGAATTCTAATTGCGGCCATATTTTCAGAAGCATTATCCAAAGAAATGGTAAATATTTTTTTTTCTATTCCAAAAGCTGAAAAAACACTTAGAAGGGATTGTGATAAATTATGTGCATTATGAGGAAATTCAAATAGCCTAAACCCTATTATTCTTTTCTGTATGCACCATTCTTTATCTATATAGTGTGCCGTTACACATAAATAATTAGTCATATTTTTAGCTTCCCAACAATCTGCAGTTATAGCAACTCTAAAAATTAAAGAAGTAAAAATAGCTATTAAAGTATCCCTCTGCTCTTTATATAGTTTGAACATGTCGGATGTAGATGTTGAACGTGAGACTTTTTTATATTCGTCAGTAAATGCTGATTTACAAAATCTTTCAAATTTGCGATTTTCCGAAAAAGTAAATGGTTGTTCGTCATGTATTATAAATCTTGCTAAATATTCTCTTGTTTTAATTGGATCATATTTACGTATACCTAATGATCCACCAAATGTGCTTATTTGTGTTTGATGTGGTACATTTGGTGGGTGAGTTTTTTGTAGGTGTCTTTTAAAATGACCCGTTCCGCTACCTAAAGAAAACGAATAAATTTTATGACAGTGTTTACACTTAGCTTTCCTAACACTATTTTATATTATTTTTTCAAAATGTGTCCATATGTCCAATCTAGTAGCCCTAGTAGATGTGGTAGTTTGTGTTTCGGGTATGGTTGTATCAGTTGGTTCTTTCTCAGATACAGAAAATGGTACTTGAGGAGATTGTTCTAAAGGTTGACATAGATTTTGATATTCTTCATCAGTTAAAAAGGGAGTAAAACAACCCGTGGCTTGAAAGCAAAAAGCGCCAGACGAGGTTGGATCCATTTTAATAAAATCCCAAAAAAACAAATTAAAATTCTCAAAAAAACTTTAAATTATAAATACCTGTTAACCGGTGAACTATTTGAGAGAGAGAGTGAAATATCTAGCTAGAGAGATGAAGCTCGAAACCGAAATAGCGAAGAAAACCTTGTTTCAATGAGAAAACTTGCTTGAATCTTGTTTTGGAGACTTTCTTGTTTGAGACTTCTTGATCACTTGATTGAAACTTGCTACTTGGTTTGCTTGAGACTTCTTGAGAATTAAAGATTTTAAAAGATTTTTTAGAATGAATTTGGTGTATAAGAATGATGAATGGTAATAGAGGAGATAATAAGGTATTTATAGAGAAAGAAAGGTTTTAATTTACAAAAAAAAATTACAAAAACCCCCCCCCAACGGCTATTGTGACCGTTGGGGGGAAAATCTGCAATTTAAAATTGTAAGAAACCCCTCAATGGCTATAAAAATAGCCGTTGGGGGCTATTTGCAAAAACAAATTGCAAAAACCCCCCAAATTTAGCCAACGGCTATTTTTTTTTAAAAAAATTAAATCCGTGCCGGGCCGTGCCGGGCACGTGCCAGGCACGGCCCGGCACGGCCGGCCTCGGCTCTGGCACGGTCCGAGCCGAGGTGCTGTGCCGGACACGTGCCCAGCACGTGCCAGGCCGGGCATGCCCAACGGGCCGCCCGGCCCATTAAACAACTTTAGATTGTAGCTATCATATATTGTATTTTTCCTCTAATATTTTATCTATTTTTGTATATAAATAAATGCTACTCGGGTATTTTTAGTGCCTTTTTCAGGTAATTCGATTCGTACAAGGAGATGGCAAGAAATCAATGTTGGAGTCGGAAATCAGAGTCTGAAAAGTTTCTAAACTTAGAAAAACTACGAGACTACGATGTTACAGAGATGCAAAGTCAAATACAGTCAAGGATATATAATGCACAGGACAAGAGACGCACGTGGAAGAAATTTCAATTGATTTACTCGAAATAAAACCGCTATTTAGTGGTGTTAGCCGCCATTTAGCGGCCAACTGTGGGCTCCACATGCTAAATTTTCTTCCGTAGCTTCGATGTAATTTTTTGGTTTTCTTAGTTCTTCTAGAATTAGGGTTTGATTTCCGAATCCTATATATTGGCCGTATCCTTGTATTCTAGATTTTATGCAGTAGTTAATGTAGATTAGGATTTAGTTTGTACTCGTCTTCCATTAATAAAATTAGGGTTTTGCTGAAGGGGTGGCGGCCACAATACCGTGCTCCAGAGGTAAGCCATTGTTTTCTAATCTTTAATTGCTTTTTAGATAGATTTAATTGCTTTCTAGTATAGATTTATTTGCTTTCTAGATTAGATTTAATTGCTTTCTAGAATCATGAGTAGCTAATTAGTTTAGCTCTAGGATGTAGATGAAGTTAGGATCCATCATGTAATTGCTCTCTAGTATTTTCTTCTTAAATAAAAATAATAAAGACATGATTCTTCTATAAAAAGTTTAAAATACAAGAACTCGAAGATTAAGACTTTGATAGGTTATACTTGAATTAGGTTTCTTGATAGCCTATACTTAGTTAGGGTTTGGGGTTGTTGATTTTATTTTTTTATTGAATTATCTAAAGATTTAGTTTGTTTTTATGAAAAGTAGTATCTTTGATGAGTTATGCTTGCACACCACTTGATAGCTCATACTTAGGGCACTTTGAATAAAGATTAAACTAAAAAGATTAAATTTTTATGAGAGAAGAAGATAATAGAAGTAAGAACATGGTTGGAAACTAGTGGATTCTAGATCCTAGGCTAATTAGAACAAGCAAACTTCAACCCAAAATTCTTTGTTAATCCGTTAGACTATAGAATTAGTAAGAATCGCAAAACACCTTAGATCCCTGTGAGACGACCTGTACAGCGCTACAACGATACTGTGCGGTTGCAGTAATTTAACACATCAAGTTTTTTGCGCCGTTGTCGGGGATCGACGGTGTTTTTCTTGCTTTTTCTAACGTTTTACGGCTTAACAGTGTGTGTTGAGTGTGTATAGATCTGGAACTTTAGATACAGGATATACAAAGTGAAGGAAAGCGTTGTGGAAGTGCACTGCAAAAATCCGAGAGGTAACCTCCCAGATTTGGCCGCTAAATAGCGGTAAATACCGCTATTTAGCGGCAATATCTTTCCGTTTCTCCCTCAAATTTTTGTATTTATGTATTTATCGTTCTTGATTCTACAAAAAAATAATAAAAAATTATAAAAATCATATTTCAATTGTTTTTATTTTTTCTTTTCCATCTCTTTCCCTCTCCGCCTTCTTCAAAACAAACAAAAAAAAATTAAAAAAAAAATGTTTCAAAATCAAACTGGTTGCAATCATTGTCGTGATCCATACCATAATTATTATCAGTGTCCATGGATAGGAAGTTTGCTAGGACTAGGTCATAATCAAATTCACAATACATATAATGAACCTACGAGCGCTTCTTATACACAAAATTACAATTATGAATGGATGAATAATTCTAATTTTGCATATAATCAAGAGCCATATCAAGAGAATCCTCCATCTGATCCTTTCTTTATGGGCTATTTATCTTCATGTTCTACATTCAATCATGAATAAAATATTCAATTGAACATGTTAGATGAAAAATTAAAAAGATTAGAAGCGAGATATGTATGTCATGAGAATCTACCTCCAACCACTTCATATCTGTCATCAAATATGTACATGGATCCATCATATCATTCTTCAAATTTCACTCATGATCTCGAGATGCAATCATTTGAGAAAAATAAGGAAAATTACGATCATGAGTCTGAGGAACGAAAATGTAGAATAGAGGAAGATATGGAAGTTTTGCTGAAATCATCATCTCAAAAATCATCCTCTAAAATTGAATCTTGTATGGAAGATCTTCTCAAAGCGATTTCTCAAGCTAAACTTTTTATAGATCAACCATCTAATAGTTTGAACGTATCTGACTCAAACGAGCAATCACTCCAGTCATCTTCTGAAGTAGATATGATTCAAAATGAATTAAATAGTTTTGTGCATGATGAGTCTATAATTCAACATTGTGATCAACCTATTTTAGACCATTGTGGCAATAATTATGAAGAAACCAGTGATAAAGAAAATATTTTGCTTGCTAGTGACACATTATCATTTGATTCTTTTGATGGAAATTGTGAAGAAATTTGTGAAGAAGAATTTTTATCCATTCATAATAACTTGACTAATGATAAGTCTACTAGTATGGCATTTTCTTTTGAGAATTTTGATGACAGGTTTGAAGAAAATTTGCATGACAAGCCCTTAACAATTGAGGAAAGGAAGGAACATCAAAAAGAAGAGATCATGGTACCTGATGACTTAAAAGAGCCCTCCAAAATTGAGCTAATGATTCCACAATACCAAAGTGAGTATGTTATTTCACACGTTGATAAAACAAAAATACTTACAAATATGAAAGATGCTCGTGGATGGAATACGAACGATGGTAAAGGTACGCTTTCCAACCTCAAAATTTTATTATTGAATAAAAAAAAGACAAGTAGAAAAAAATTGAGAAAAATCAAAAATAAGATGGAGAGATTAAATGCAAAACTGACAAAAAGGTTAAGTTCATCCATATCAAAACATAAAAGGACACATTATGAGAGTGGAAAGCGATCAAGAGGTCGTAACCATTTGAATTTTCTAATAAGTGTATAATATTTGTATAATAGTTTTCTTTTTTTTATTTTACCACCCTTGGTTTGTGTATGAGGGCATACACAAGTTTAGGTGTGGGGGAGTAGATTAGGAGATTTTTATTTTTTAGGATTTTATTTTTGTTTTTATGATTTTTTTTTTTTTTTAGATTTTTGGGTTTCTTTATTTTACACTTTAGTTAGTTTTTAGGGTAACTAACTGAAAAAAATAAAAAAAAAACTGAAAAGAAAAATAAATTAAAAAAACTTATGTATTTTTATCAATAGATCAAACTACTTACAGATAAAGGAACAAATTTAGATTTGAAATTGGATAGGAGAGTAGATTGGATGATACACTTTGAATTTTATGAAAAAGATCAAAATCTAAAAAATAAATATTGCTAACAGTAGTTTTGAGGCAAATATACATCTATTTTTCACTTCACAATAGTTTATTAGATTAAGGACAAAGATGATAACGATTGAGTAAGTTTTCTCTCTCTAAACAAAAAAAAAAAAGAAAAAAAGAAAAAAAAAAGAAAAAAAAAGTGAGAATAAAATAATGGGGTGAGCCTAAGGCAATAGCCTCGAGAGTGATAAAATAATGGGGTGCGCCTGGTATTAAGGCAATAGCCTCAAGAGTGAAAAAAAGAGTATGATCTGAGTAATCGGATACTTTGCGCCTAAGTAAGTGTAAATATTCGCATGAAAGGTGAAATATTCTAAAAAAAAAAGAAAAAGAAAAACGAAAAGAGTATGAACCAAGTAATCGGGTATGTTGCGCCTAAGCAAGCGTGAATATTCGCATGAAAGGTGAAATATTCTTAAAAAAAAAAAGAAAAAAAAAGGAAAAAATTTGTTATGAGAGAGGAGATGAATCATGAGTTAGAGTTTGAGTCTAAGGCCGAAATAAACTATCACACGTGCACGTAGTTGTATAGGAGCCAATGAATTATCTGTTAGTAGGTATTGAAAGATAGGATTTAAATTTTTGATTAAAATGATAAGTGTATCTGATATGACGCTCGATTTGAAAATTGATAATCTAAATGTGTTCTTGAGTTTGTATATTAGTGAGATTAATTGATGAAAATATCATTAAAAAAAAAAATTTCTTTCCTTTGTATAAAATTTCTATTTTTCTTGATTTTCGGTTATCCTTATTTTTCTTTTCTTTATTCCTTAATCTATTTTCTTCTTGAATTTTGTGGGTATATTCACTGCAAACCCTCACGAGACAACACTCGTCCACTAGGGTAACCTAGGGGTTTAAAGGCTTATTGCACGTGCTAAGTGCAATCGCGATTCCTGCGAAAGTGAGTTAGGATTTTTATTTTTCTTTTTAGATTTAGGTTTTGCTCGAGGACTAGCAAAAGATAGGTGTGGGGGTGTGATGAATATCATATATTGTATTTTTCCTCTCATATTTTATCTATTTTTGTATATAAATAAATGCTACTCGGGTATTTTTAGTGCCTTTTTCAGGTAATTCGATTCGTACAAGGAGATGGCAAGAAATCAATGTTGGAGTCGGAAATCAGAGTCCGAAAAGTTTCTAAACTTAGAAAAACTACGAGACTACGATGTTACAGAGATGCAAAGTCAAATACAGTCAAGGATATATAATGCACAGGACAAGAGACGCACGTGAAAGAAATTTAAATTGATTTACTCGAAATAAAACCGCTATGTAGCGGTGTTAGCCGCCATTTAGCGGCCAACTGTGGGCTCCACATGCTGAATTTTCTTTCGTGGCTTAGATGTAATTTTTTGGTTTTCTTAGTTCTTCTAGAATTAGGGTTTGATTTCTGAATCCTATATATTGGCCGTATCCTTGTATTCTAGATTTTATGCAGTAGTTAATGTAGATTAGGATTTAGTTTGTACTCGTCTTCCATTAATAAAATTAGGGTTTTGCTGAATGGGTGGCGGCCACAATACCGTGCTCCAGAGGTAAGCCATTGTTTTCTAATCTTTAATTGCTTTTTAGATAGATTTAATTGCTTTCTAGTATAGATTTATTTGCTTTCTAGATTAGATTTAATTGCTTTCTAGAATCATGAGTAGCTAATTAGTTTAGCTCTAGGATGTAGATGAAGTTAGGATCCATCATGTAATTGCTCTCTAGTATTTTCTTCTTAAATAAAAATAATAAAGACATGATTCTTTTATAAAAAGTTTAAAATACAAGAACTCGAAGATTAAGACTTTGATAGGTTATACTTGAATTAGGTTTCTTGATAGCCTATACTTAGTTAGGGTTTGGGGTTGTTGATTTTATTTTTTTATTGAATTATCTAAAGATTTAGTTTGTTTTTATGAAAAGTAGTATCTTTGATGAGTTATGCTTGCACACCACTTGATAGCTCATACTTAGGGCACTTTGAATAAAGATTAAACTAAAAAGATCAAATTTTTATGAGAGAAGAAGATAATAGAAGTAAGAACATGGTTGGAAACTAGTGGATTCTAGATCCTAGGCTAATTAGAACAAGCAAACTTCAACCCAAAATTCTTTGTTAATCCGTTAGACTATAGAATTAGTAAGAATCGCAAAACACCTTAGATCCCTGTGAGACGACCTGTACAGCGCTACAACGATATTGTGCGCTTGCAGTAATTTAACACATCACTGGAGGATGTGCGTTGACAGTCGTGCCTGTTCGTCGCAAAAGTTCCTTCGCTTCCTTCCATTGAATACAACTTAGATTACAACGGAAGTGAACAAGATAAAAATAGAACAAACGAGAGGACTTTATACTTCAATCTCTCTCTTTTACAATATTGTAGGATCTGTGGCGATGGGATCTATAGTAGTTCCCGTGGACGATCGGTACGTTGAAATCTTCTCTTTTAAAGATATCGGCCGACTATAGACAATCTTCTCTGGTTTTGATTTGTTCAAGGCTCTCTCGCGTAACTCGAACTTCTCAAGAATTCCAGAAAGAAGATGGTGATTTTCTCTAATCTTCACGAACTCAAGGCTCGGTGCGTAACTCGAATTCTCCAAGATTTCAGAAAAATATCTCAATTGCCGAAAAAGAAGATCCCTAGGGTTTCACCAGGAAGGTATTTATAGCCCCAAGTTAATGCAAGAGTTTATATCTAAATAGAACTCGCATTCATCAAGGATTCCAATCAAATATCTTAGTTTTGATGGAATTCTGATTAGACTTGATTCGGGTATTTGGACAGGCCCAGAATCATAATCTCAATCAATTTGAGATTCTGGTTATCTACTTTCGCGGAGCTTTAATCGCATCAAAACGCGACGCTAAATAACCAAAACGCGGAGCTATTGATCATCTCCGCGTTTTACTCAAACGCGATGCTAATACAAGCCAACCTGCGGAATCAATGCGGAGCTATTAAACATCTCCGCGTTTTATTCAAACGCGAGGCTAATACAAGCCAGACTGCGGAATCAACGCGGAGCTATTAAACATCTCCGCATTTTATTCAAACGCAGGGTTAATATTACCAAACGCGGGGCTACTGAGTTGGCTCCGCGTTCTGTTGTGGAAAATCCTTTTAACTCAGAAATTTTCACTGCCAACAGAACCCCCTCCAAAGTTTTCAAAATGGCTTAGAACTTAGCAGATTTTGAAATACTTTGGATACTTAAACTGAAACGCGGAGTTAGAATACCAAGTCTATCTCGCGTTATGCTCACTTACGCGGAGCTAATCAGCTTCACTTCGTCTTCAGTGAAATGAGTAATTATGTCATTAATTACCCTGAGTTTCCACGCCGAATACCAAGCGACGGAAATTCTGTTTAAATAGAGCTCCCGGCTCATCTTCTTCTTCATCTCATCCGAAGAATTTCTGAGAACTCGAGTGACTCACGAATGATCTTCAACTGATCTTCGTTCAATTCTCCATAGATTTTCATCATTAGGATGTCACTCCAGAGGAGTTTGGCTTTTCGCAAGTTGGCCAGCGTTAATGGCAACAGCCGTGAAAGTAAATGCGAAGGCGAACCAGTCTATGCAGCGTCTTCCGAAGGTAAAAACCTTAACTCTTGGGCTTCTAAGAACCATCTTGAGATGTTTTGGCTTGGTTTAATCCGGCCAATTGTTTATTTTACCAGCGAGATCGCCATTCTTCGGCCGTAAGGCTTAAAGGAGAAGGAGTCATAGAGGAACTCTGTTCTTTTTCTACGCGAAGTTATCGCGTCATCCCTGCGCTCACGCGAAGTTATCGCGTCATCCCTGCACTTGAAATGTGGGGCTTATCTGACTAGTAGTCTTGATGAATCTGCGAGGCTATCTTTGATTAGCAGTCGCAACTATCTTTGATTAGCAGTCGCGATGAATTGCGAGGCTATCTTTGATTAGCAGTCGCGATGAATTGCAAGGCTATCTTTGATTAGCAGTCGCGATGAATTGTGAGGCTATCTTTGATTAGCAGTCGCTTCATGTCCTGAGGCTATGAAAGAGAAGGAAACAACAGAGAGAAACTCTATTCTTCCTTTACGCGAAATTATCGCGTCATCCTCTGCGTTTAAAGCGCGAGGCTATTTCTTCAACTGTACGCGGAGTTAGCTTAGCTTCGCATTTTCACTCTTTTGAAAACTCTGTTCCTTTTGCAGTAAGTTCAATCCTTTCTGAAGAGGAGTGTATGCGGGTCCATCGATCTTCTTCAGCAAAAGTAACTCTAAGGAAGTCAGAAGCATATGCTTTACAATATAGTTGCAGATTTCAAAATCTAGCTCCTAGAGATAAACTCCTGAAGGAACTGTAAATAAGGAGCTGCAGCACTTGCAGTGCAGAATTGTACTTCAAAGCAGCACTTTCATTTCCTCTCGTGCTTCATTTAGGATGACAGATCCTAATTGACATTTGCAGAGGAGATCTTTTGCATGTGAACTAGGGAACTGAGCTTCAACACCCCGTAGAAAAATCTGGAGTTCTTTTACATGTGAACCAGGGAACTGAGCTTCAACACCCCGTAGAGAAGTCTTACTGTTCAGTTATTGACAAGTTTATCATGTAAAAGCTTTTGGAAGAGCTATAACTTCCTCTTTGTAATCTCTTCTTTTATGAATAAAGAGCAAATTATTTTCCTCTCTATCTGTTAGCTTCAATAATTTTGCTTGCTCAACAAACAGATGGTAAATAATTTTGGTAAAATAGTCTAAGGCACTTCTGTGTGACTTATATTACTAATCCAAACGATCGGATAAGGATCATTTTTAACTTAGATAGAAGCGCCTAATTGCACTCGTCAAAAATCTAAGTTTTTCCATGAAAACGCGAAGCTAAGGCACAGGCTATCCTCGCGTTTTGTAAAGTTGCGCGGAGTAAAACAACTTTGCGTTTTCCATCATCACGCGAGGCTAATAGCGTCACGTTTTAGAGAGTAACTGACTAGTCACTTTCTCCGAAACTCGCGCCGAATTCCAAGAGGCGGTTTCTTACATTTTAAATGAAATCCCTATTCCTTATCCTTCTCACTTTATTTGAGAATTTTCCAGAAACTTAGAGATTCAGGCGATCAGAGTTCAGGCGACCCGATCTTCTTCCAACCGAGTTTCTCCAGATTTTTAGTCGATTTTTCTCAACAATGGCACCCAAGACTCGTGCTACTTCTCGAGCGGCTTCATCATCGGCGACTGGCGCAAGCAGTGGTGGCGGCGGCCAAGGCAGCGACGCGCCAGCCCACATTTCGCTCATCGGGGGTAAGAATCTCTCCATCGAGACTCTTTAGAATATTTCTAGAGTGATTTGGCTTAATCTCTGACTTTCTTCTTACGCAAAGTTATCGCGTCATCCTCGCGTTTAAAGCGCGGGGCTATTTTAAGTAGCAGTCGCGCTAAAACGCGAGGCTATTCTAAGTAGCAGTCGCGCTGAAACGCGAGGCTATTCTAAGTAGCAGTCGCGCTGAAACGCGAGGCTATTCTAAGTAGCAGTCGCGCTGAAACGCGAGGCTATTCTAAGTAGCAGTCGCGTTGAAACGCGAGGCTATTTTAAGTAGCAGTCGCGCTGAAACGCGAGGCTATTTTAAGTAGCAGTCGCGCTGAAACGGGAGGCTATTTTAACTTCTGCGCGGTCTAATCTTTAGCTTCGCGCGGTGCTATTCTTAGCTTCGCGCGTTCTAATTTTTAGCTTCGTGCGTCCATACCTAGAGAAATTTTATGCCATATAGAAACTTCTCTCACTCTGCTTTCTTTTTGCAGAAGGGTATTCGATGGAATCTTTTTCCCACAAGAATTACTTCGGCTTTGCTGGGGGTTCTGATCCCTCAGGCGAATTTCGCTTTACCACTATCTTGGCTTCATATGAGCCAGACCCGAAGGAACGCAAGGAGAAGCTGATCAAGTACCACCCCACTACTGCGCGAGAAATCATAACTGACGCAGTCTTCGAAACTGTGAATAGAGAGGCGATGGAGAAACCCGCCTTCCTCTTTGGAGACCAGATGGATCAATCAGATGAGATCCTTTCTGAAGAGGAGCGCGTTTGGTTATATAACTCAGGCGAAATACTGATGTTTCTACCTAGAATGGATCGTAACTATCCTCTGGTCTATCTTCAGAGACTGGCGATACCTCGGGAATTAAAGTGGGGACTAACTCAAGAGTAAGATGGCGTCCCAACAGGCAAATTTGGTGCGAAAGGGGTTTATCAACATGGTTCCCCCATATGCATTACTGGCTTGCTTCCAGGCCGATTTGGCAAGGAGCTTCCAATAGGAGAAGTCTCATCTCGTGCCCGAACTTTCTTAAGTGAGTTCCTGGCGAAGGATGGTCAGTATCCGGCCAGCGACTTCAGGATGCCTGGCTGGGTTCATTCTTCTAACAATATGTGGTGGGCACGCCTTGTTCAGTACATGCTGGATTGCCACGAACCCATTTTAAAGGATATTGGCTTGTATAAAGCCATCAGGAATGTCCAATTCGCTTTTTCCCCGAGTGCTTATCACTTTTACTACCTCTTGGAGATGTATAACCCTGAGACCTGTACTTTCTTTACACCAGTGGGTGAGCTAGGGTTCGCTCTCCACGAGGTTTCCGGGCTTTCCATAGGTAAAATCCCCTATGAAGAGTATATCCCCACTATCAATGAGCTGAACATGCTACTGGCGAGGGATGAGCGCATCCATGCCACATACTAGGAGATGATGTGCCATTATCATATTTGCGCTGATTTGACGGGTGCGCGTAACCACGGTATCGGTCATAAGAAATGGGCCGAATACCTTTTTGCCAACTTGAATTTTAAGGATAGTTCAACGACTATCCATGGCCATCCACCCGTCTATGGCTCAGAGATTGATCACCGCATTGTTAAGGGCTGCCATCTATTATATTATACTACTGAATCTAATGAGAATGGATACGGTCCTGGCACTTCATTCAAGAGTTACCACTATCAAGCCCAGTTTCCAGTTTCCAACAGAGGTCTCATTGCCGGGTTTCTGATGCTGTGGCTGAAGAGATGCGTCGTGCCGTCGTTACCCAAGGAAGCAATCGCAATGACCGTGGTATATCCGGCGGTTCTTCTTGCATATGGCCGACCCCTTGGACTCCTTCCCGCCATGGTATGCAATTTGCAGTATGGACTGAGGGTGTTCTGTCGTGATTTCCTCCCGACTATTAGGGTCAAGGGGAAAGGAAAGGGCAAGTCGAAAGAGACTGCCCAGCCGAAAACTCCAAACTCTAGGGTGGAGATGCCCTACACCTATTTGATGGCGTGGCTCGTCTTGAACTGTCCCTCTTTAATGAGTGCACCAGAGCATCGTTCAGGTGAAAAGTGCTTCTTTGTAGAACTGTATGAACGCTCTTCATGGAAGCAGAATTATATGTCTCAAATTCGGAAGACTCTTCGTGGCTTTCAGAACTATGAGATCTTCAGATGTTTCCCCGACTTCCCTGGCGGAGGATATGGGATGAGGCTGAAGGATGCCGTGGGAGCAGATAAGTTCACTACTTTATTTGCAGGAGCGTTCTGGTGGCTTCTCAACATCCGTCCCGGACACTTGGTGTATCGTCAAGATCTCAGGTGTCAGAACGAGCCATATACTCCGAGTCGCTTTGCTCGCCAGTTTGGATACTCTCAACTCTATATGGGTAATCCAAATAAAGATCTTGCTCACGAGGGAGACTTGTATGAAGGTGCCCGTGGCTGGTTCCATTTTGCCGTGGGCGGAACCGAGGCTGAATTCTCCTTGCCCCAGAAGTCGCCAGAACTGGCAATGACCCTCAGCTTCTGCACATGGTTCAGCATTGCAAACGCTGATGTGTCCGGCTTCTCTCTCAATCGCAGTTGTTGCAAAGAGATTGAAGCCCTCTACATTAGCCGTCAGGGTGCTTCTAGAGTAAGAATAAAAGGAATGGAAGAATTCCTTGGCGCTGAGGCTGAGCTTTCGGACGCCAGCGAATCAGACGATGATGCCGGTGATGATGACGATAATACTAGTGCTGGTGGAGCTCCTCAGCCTGTTGTCAGTCATCCCTTAAGTCCAACTCTCAAACGCTACGGCACTTTAAAGAAAAGGCCGGGTAAGAAGCAAAAACTGGCACATGATACTTTGATAGCCTCCGAAGAAGTGGCTATCAAACTTGCTTCCGACTTGTTGGCTTCAGCTGTACCCCCAGCGTTGGCAAGGGATGATGAGCCTGCTAAAGCTCCAAGCGTTGCTGAGGTTTCGGCTCCTTCGGCCGTAGAGCCTATGGCAGAACCTGTGGCGCAACTAACGGGTAGCGAGACCGGTACACTACTGGAAATGACAATGGCTCCCCCTTCAAGTCCGACAACTGGACTTGTATCGCCTGGTATGGCCCTTAGCATTTTATCTTTTGTCCGTTATTATTTTAACGTAACACTGCTTTTCTGGTCTTCTGACATGCAGGTGGTCAACTTCTCTCGCCAATGCATTCGACTACCCAAGTAGAGTCTGACAATAGAATGGACCATTCCGGCTCCGTTGGTGGTGTGGGTAGCTCTGCTGGCGAGTTTGCGGCTGATTATTCCACACCGGCTCCTGCCTCTGTTTCCTCTTCAATTCCCCCAATTTATGAATTGGGAAGTGACGAGAGAACTGAGATTATTATCGCAGCTGCTGCTAATGAGGCTACACCTTCTCCTAGCATGCCATCTCCAACGTCAGTTTGTTCCACTGAGACATTCCCCACGGTCGTTGGCGTACCTTCTGTTTCTCAGTCAGCGATTTTAACGCCTTCTACTATAATGGCTGTTGAGACACCTGTACTTCCTCCAGCTTCTAGTCTTCCAGTCGGGGATGAGGAGAACTTAAAGTTCTCATTTGAAGCTTCTTCTGCCCTCGGAGGAGCTTCTGGTGGAGATACCCCCTCATCTTCTCATGTTGGTGGCGCTCCCCGGGTGACTTGTATTAGCAGCCCTCCTTCTCAAGTTCCTGATTCCACCAGATCTGCATTGGCTTTACTGGCCCCGCATGTCATGAACCTGGTACAAGGACGGGCTTCTTCTTCGACACCGGCAGCCACTGCTCCCCTGCCCGTGACATCTTCATTAGCATTACTTGCTTTGTCTGTTGGCACTGTAAATCCTCTTGAAGAACTTTTCAACTTCAGTGTCGCCGATTTTATGCGTTTGCTAAGAAGATGTATTGAGATGGTCCTTGCTGGCCACGATTTCTTCAACTTCACACGTCCACTGTTATTTTGCTATCTGGAAAACATCGAAGAAATTGGGGGGCGAGATCGAGCAGCTCCTTACCGGGCCCGTTTTGGAATTTTGGAAGAGCAAATAAACATACTCAACACAGTTCGCCAAGCGGATGTTGAGTCGATTACTGGGATCGAATGGGCTCGTCTTCGGGCGGAGTTGGTTGCTCGTCGAGAGGAATTGAGGCTCCAAGAAGAAGAGTGGTCTCGAGCGTTAGCAGAGTTCCAGGCTAGTCGGGAGTCCATTCTTAGAGGGTTGGATTTGGTGAACTCTGAAATTGAGGGGAGCCAGGCTGCGATTCTCAGCGCCCAGGAGGCTATTGCTAATACTCGGGCGATCTTAGTAGAGAGCGAGCTCCATTTAAGGGAAGCTGTTAAGAACCGGGAAGCGCTGATCCTTCAACAGGAGCAAGTTGATCAGGAGGAGACAATAAGAAGCCGTACTATGGAAGAGTCTCGCCAGCATCTCATCCAGCAAGTTGGAATGAATGATGATGATCTACTCCGGCAGGCTCAACACTCTATAGAGGCAACTCGTCGTCGAGTGGTTGACGAAGCGATAAGTAAGTTAAAGCATCTCGGAGATCCATAGTTTTCTTTTATTCTTCATTCTTTTTGTAATGAGAACTTGTAATAAAAGAAAGGTCTTTATTGGTTCTCAGACTTCTTTTGTAACTCCATTCTTTAAATGATGAATAAATGATAACTACCTTTTGATTCTTTTATTGGTTGGCTGAGAAATCTTCTTGCTCAACAAATAACCTGTCATCAAAAAGTAGTTTTACATGTTTTTATGATAAGTTTTATGGGATTTTTAGCAAATCCCCAGCTATCAATGGGTTTGATTGGCCTTTACCAACTACCATTTGAGTTGGGCTAGCCATGCTATTCCCCTCAGCATGGTGAGTTGTCGAGGAATTTAATTCCTCTCCCTTTTGCCTTTAATCAGCATTGGGTAGTTAATCTCATACTCTTACCCCCAGTATGATAGGGTTGGCGAGAAACTGGTTCTCTTCCCATTGCCTAGTCGGCGTTCGGTAATTCATACTTTTACCCCAGTATGATGGGTTGGCGAGAAACTGGTTCTCTTCCCATTACCTAGTCGGCGTTGGGCAATTCATACTTTTACCCCAGTATGATGGGTTGGCGAGAAACTGGTTCTCTTTCCATTACCTAGTCGGCGTTGGGCAATTCATACTTTTACCCCAGTATGATGGGTTGGCGAGAAACTGGTTCATATCTTTTATGTCAGAGGCGCTTAATTACACATGCCTAAAATAAAGATTAGGGGCTGTTCAAACTTGAGAACTGAGCACACCAGGTTTGGGTCAGAGGCGCCAAACTGCGCATGCCCAAGAAAAGACTGATGGTGATTCAAACTTGAGAACCAAACTGGAGGCGGTTCAAGGCTCTCTCGCGTAACTTGAACTGGGCACTCCAAACACACCAGGTTTAGGTCAGAGGCGCTCAATGCGCATGCCTAAGAAAAGACTGGAGGTGGTTCAAACTTGAGAACCAAATGCACCAGGTTTAGGTCAGAGGCGCTCAATGCGCATGCCTAAGAAAAAGACCGGAGGTGGTTCAAACTTGAGAACCAAACGCACCAGGTTTAGGTCAGAGGCGCTCAATTACACATGCCTAAAAGAAAGATTAGGGGCTGTTCAAACTTGAGAACTGAGCACACCAGGTTTGGGTCAGAGGCGCCAAACTGCGCATGCCCAAGAAAAGACTGATGGTGGTTCAAACTTGAGAACCAAACTGGATGCGGTTCAAGGCTCTCTCGCGTAACTTGAACTGGACACTCCAAACACACCAGGTTTAGGTCAGAGGCGCTCAATGCGCATGCCTAAGAAAAGACTGGAGATGGTTCAAACTTGAGAACCAAACGCACCAGGTTTAGGTCAGAGACGCCAAACTGCGCATGCCTAAGAAAAGGACTGTAGGTGGTTCAAACTTGAGAACCAAACTGGAGGCGGTTCAAGGCTCTCTCGCGTAACTTGAACTGGGCACTCCAAACACACCAGGTTTAGGTCAGAGGCGCTCAATGCGCATGCCTAAGAAAAGACTGGAGGTGGTTCAAACTTGAGAACCAAATGCACCAGGTTTAGGTCAGAGGCGCTCAATGCGCATGCCTAAGAAAAAGACCGGAGGTGGTTCAAACTTGAGAACCAAACGCACCAGGTTTAGGTCAGAGGCGCTCAATTACACATGCCTAAAAGAAAGATTGGGGGCTGTTCAAACTTGAGAACTAAGCACACCAGGTTTGGGTCAGAGGCGCCAAACTGCGCATGCCCAGGAAAAGACTGGAGGTGGTTCAAACTTGAGAACCAAACTGGAGGCGGTTCAAGGCTCTCTCGCGTAACTTGAACTGGGTACTCCAAACACACCAGGTTTAGGTCAGAGGCGCTCAATGCGCATGCCTAAGAAAAGACTGATGGTGGTTCAAACTTGAGAACCAAACTGGAGGTGGTTCAAGGCTCTCTCGCGTAACTTGAACTGGGTACTCCAAACACACCAGGTTTAGGTCAGAGGCGCTCAATGCGCATGCCTAAGAAAAAGACTAGAGGTGGTTCAAACTTGAGAACCAAACGCACCAGGTTTAGGTCAGAGGCGCTCAATGCGCATGCCTAAGAAAAGACTGGAGGTGGTTCAAACTTGAGAACCAAACGCACCAGGTTTAGGTCAGAGGCGCTCAATGCGCATGCCTAAGAAAAAGACCGGAGGTGGTTCAAACTTGAGAACCAAACGCACCAGGTTTAGGTCAGAGGCGCTTAATGCGCATGCCTAAGAAAAAGAAGACTCGTATCTCCAGAGTTACTAAGAATAGTATTTCTTCAGAAATTTGCCATTGATCGGCATCATCATTCTGTCGCCATCTTGATTCATTAAGCGATAGGCTCCACTGGAGTATACTGTCTCCACAACAAACGGTCATGCCCACTTGGGTTCAAATTTACCCTTAGTCTTGTGGGTTAGCACCATTGGCCTTTTAACAGCCAAAACCAAGTCTCCTTGCTTAAAGGTCCTTGGTTTAACATTCTTATTGAACGTTTGAGATATTCGGGCTTAATACAACTCAATTTGTTATTGAGCCCTGAGACGTTTTTCATCTAACGCCTCTAGTTCTTGCAATCTTTGCTAATGGCGTTCTTCTGTCGTCATCTTTGTGGCTAAAGCCACTCTTAATGATGGTATCTGGGTTTCAAGAGGCAAGACAGCCTCACTTCCGTAAACCAAAGAGAATGGGGTAGTTTTGGTCGGGGTGCGAACGGCGGTGCGATAAGCCCACAGACATTCTCCTAACTTTTCATCTCAATCTCGTTTATTAGAAGAGACGAACTTCCGAAGGAGTTTGATAATCGTCTTGTTGAAGGCTTCAGCTAACCCATTAGCCGCGGGGTTATACGGCGTTGAAGCAATATTTTTGATTCTGAATTTATTGCAGAATCTGGAGAATCCCTGACTGATGAATTGCGGATCATTATCATGAATAATCCATCGGGGGATGCCAAAGCGGTAAATGACATAATGCTTGACGAACTTGATCACATCTGTCGTCTTCACCTCTTTCATGGGCACGGCTTCGGCCCATTTTGAAAAATAATCGGTTATTGCAAGAATAAACCGATGTCCTCTGGATGACGGGGGAGTTATTGGCCCCACAATATCCATCTCCCATGCCTCAAATGGCCAACTTGCGATGGTATTGTGCAAGTATTCTTGGGGTTGATGAATAAAATTGGTATGTATTTGGCATGCATGACATCGTCTAGCGTATGCCATTGCTTCCGTAACCATGCTCGGCCAGTAGTACCCTAGCCTTCTTATACGGTCTCCAAGTTTGGGGCCAGGCTGATGAGCTCCACATACTCCATCATGTGTTTCTTTCAGCACTTGTTCTGCTTCTGCTTTCGATATGCAGCGTAGCAATAGACCACCTCTTGACTTTCTATACAAAGTCTGAAGTTTATGGTCATAATAAAATCTTTGGGCCTTCCTCTTTATTGAGGTGGCTTCCTTAGGATCTTCTGGTAATATCCCATGCAAGGCATAATCCACAAACGGAAATTGCCAATCACGGGGTTCTAACTTTAAGCCAATCGGCATACGTCTTCGGCTTGAGATACCACGTCTGGGTGGAGGAGTTCTCTACTACCAATGGTGATACTTTTAGCTTCACCTGGCGGGATTGCCAGTGTTGCGGCTAATGCGGCGAGAGCATCTGCATATATGTTCTCATTTCGAGATATGTGGTATATGTAAAATTGTTCAAAATATCCTGCTAGCTCAATAGCTAGCTGGTGATAGGGGATGAGGGCTTCATGTCTGACTTCATACTCACCTGTCATCTGATTGACGATGAGCTTAGAGTCTCCATATGCCTCCAGATGGTTCACCCCCAGTCGCAGAGCTACTTTTAAGCCGATAATGAGCGCGTTGTACTCCGCTACATTATTAGTGCACGGTTCTGTTAATGAGTAACCGTTAGGCAATATATGTTTATGTGGGGATATTAGCACAACCCCCACTCCAGCAGCAGATCGTCTGGCAGCACCATCAAAAAATATTTGCCAAGGTTGCTCTTTGCTAACTGTGTTGACCCCTGACATCCGTTTGGTATTAGACCGAATTGGGTGGTCTGCAAGAAAATCGGCAATTGCCTATCCCTTCGTCGCCTTTTGAGGAACGAAATGTATGTCATAGGGCGACAGTAGCAAGGCCCATTTTGTCAGTCGGCCATTTAAAGCCCCTGGTTTTGTCATCAGAATCTTCAGGGGATTAACCCGTGATATGACGTGAATTGTTTGCCCAGAAAGATAGTGTCGCATTTTCTGAACGGCGAACATTAGGGCTAAACATTCCTTTTCAATCGGGGTGTACCGCTGTTCGGCCCCAATCATCGTTCTACTTAAATAGTAGAGGGCATGTTCATGACCGTGCTCATTATATTGAGCAAGTAATGCTCCTAAAGCATTATCCATGGCCCTTACATATATAAAGAAGGGCTGTCCAGAGGCTGGTGCCATTAGTACAGGAGGCCTAGTAAGGTACTCCTTGAGGTCATCAAATGCCTGCTGACATGCCTCATCCCATATGAAAGACACTCCCTTCTTCATAAGTTTGGAGAATGATTGGTATCGTTCAGATAAGTTGGATATGAAGCGTCGAATATAAGCGAGCTTTCCTTATAATCCCCTTAATTCCTTAAGATTGCGGGGAGGCGGCATTTCGCTAATCGCTTTTACCTTTTCAGGGTCGAGGAAAATTCCTTTTGAAGTTATTATGAACCCCAGAAACTTCCCGCTGGATACCCCCATGAACGACTTGGTAGGATTCATCTTCAGGTGATGTTTCCGCATAAGATCGAAGACCACTCTTAAATCATGAAGATGATCTCCTTTGTCTTTGCTTTTAACTGCTAAGTCATCCACATAGCACTCCACTGTTCTGCGCAAGTGTTCTTTGAATATGGCACTCATTGCACGTTGGTAGGTGGCACCTGCATTCTTTAATCCGAATGGCATCACCGTATAACAGTATACCCCCAGTGGCGTTCTGAAAGCTGTATGCTTTTCATCATCCGGGTGCATCTTGATTTGGTTATAACCTGAGAAGCCATCCATAAAGGACATCCTCTCATAACCGCAAGTATTATCAATCATCACATCGGTGATGGGGAGTGAAAATTCATCCTTGGGACATACAGTGTTGAGATCCCGAAAGTCGATGCATATCCGGATTTTGCCGTTCTTTTTACGAACTGGCACTATGTTGGCAACCCAATCAGGATGCTGCTCTTCTCGGATAAACCCGGATTTTATAAGCTTATTGACCTCAGCAACTATTGCCTCCATCAATTCCGGTCGAAAACGCCTTTGCTGTTGTTTGACAGGCTTAGCATCTTCTTTAATATTTAACTGGTGTGTGGCAATTTGAGGGTCAAGCCCAGGCATATCTTCATAACTCCATACGAACATATCTATATACTCTTTGATAAGAGATATAAGTTCCTCCTTTTCTAAAAGAGTTAGTGTGTCGCTTATGAAAATGGGTTTCGAATTTTCTTCCGTTCCCATGTTAACCTGTATTAATTTGTCTTCTGTGGGTGGGTCACGCTGTTCAAAGCGGACATCGCAGAGAGTATCCGTATGCCTAGCCCAAGCATCATCTTGAACGTCAATTGGTTCCTCGTCGCTTTCTGGCGCGGCTGAAACCATATTGATTGTCAAAAATTGAAACCAAGCACCGGTGCTTATATCCGAATCATGATCTGGTGAAGATGTTTCTTCTTTGGCTGAAGAACTCTCTTCATCTTTTAATGGTGACGAAGGTGGAGTAGATACATAACCCAACCCCCTGCGGGTCTTCTGATAATAATCAGGGCTCTTTCCTCTCGGTCTAAACGAGGGTATGAGATTCCGCCGCCCTTTTCCAAAGTTTAATCCCGGCTTCTGGGTAAAATTATATCCCATCTTTTCCATCATCTGTCGGGATCTTTGTTCATACATATGAAATTGGGGTGATGTTTGCTCATCACTTTCACTGCTTTGTTTTCGCCGAGGTGACGTAATTACCTTGCCGAATATAATCGACTTTTGGGATCCTCTCCGAGGAGGCACTTCAAAGTAGTGACCTTTTTCTTCAGCTATTTTAGACTGGGAGAGGAGGGATGACCTAAGTGGCAAATGATATGCTGCCAAAACTTCAAGTTCGGATAGGCCATCCACTTCAGTGGAAGTACAAGAGGGTTCAGACTCAGTAGCTACAGCATGCTCGTAGACTAACCTTACATTTTCATTAATAACCCATTCACTCTCTATTACATCTACTATATTATCAAAACTAAGAGTAAAATCCAGGTTGGGGTTAATTTCATAATCACACCCATCATCCTCTTCAAAAGGTTCATACTCCGTGTCTGCCTCGTTACCACTTTCATCAGAGTTTTGAGGCTTGCCAGGATCATCGTTGGAGATTTCATGAGCTGGTTTGTAGAGTGAAGCATTTATGAAGTAATTCTCCAGTCCTTTGAAAGGTTGTTTATCTGCAATTAGTGTCCGGACTTCTCCTTCCTCATTGCAATATTTCATGCATTGGTGAAGAGTCGACGGGACGATCATGTAAGTATGGATCCAAGGTCGCCCTAGTAGAATATTGTAGGAGGTATCTGCATCAATAACATAGCATGTAACCTCCGTCCTTAGATCTCCAATTTGGCATCGGAGTCGAATTTTCCCGAGGGGGCTGCTATTATTGGCATTGAACCCATATATTGACGTGTTGGTTGGTGTCAGACGATGGAGGGAGATCCCTAGCAGCTGCATCAACCTTCTGGGTACGACACTTAGTGCAGAACCCGGATCAATTTGAATTCGGTCCACTTTTGTGGATCCGACATATCCAGTGAAATATAAAGGCCTGTTGTGCTTTATATTCCTTACCTGCATGTCTTCTGGAGAGAAAACTATTTGTGGGACCTGCCTCCTCACTTGATGACAGCGGGGGCAAGAATCTTGTTCTTCATTAGCCGGCTCGACAATCTGAGCTAGGAATGACTCAGAGTCTGCTAAAACTTCCCTTAACGCCTCACGAGTTGACTTTGACAATCGTAACAACTCGTATAGCGTTACTCGAGCTGGAATATTTGCCAGCTGAGTTATGATATCAAATTGGAAGGAGGTATTCTTAACTCCTTCATCTCTTCGTGGATTCTTCTGGAAACGAACACCTTTTTGCTTTGCATGATTAGTAGTTCCCGCATATATATCTTTCGGATCTACTCTGGTGTAGTCTCTAAGATATGTTTTCCCAGACCGAATGCCGGAAGGGCCTGCCCCATCTTGATGAGTGGCCATGACTTCGGGCTCCTCTTCAGAGTCTGTGGGTATTCCTGCAATATATTCATCCTTTATTTCCGCGGAGATAGCATTGCTAGTCCGCTTTTTCTTGTGACCCCCTGTGTTTGTCCACTGCTCGTCTTCTATCAAATCGGGGTGAACCCACATAACTTCCCCTCTTTGGGTCGTTACAGGGACAAGTCCTTCTTGGGCTTTGTTGTAAGGATCAAGATTCTTTGTAACTGCCTCACCCTTTGGAATTGGGGTCACTCCTGCGGGAAACTCGTGGGTTCCAACCACTATGGTTGCCATATTGGCAGTGACCTTCTTCTGCTCTTCCTTAAGCATCAGAACTCCAGCCTCTATTAGTGCTTGGATTCTGTTCTTAAGGGGAAAACAATCCCTGGTAGGGTGCCAAACATTCCGGTGATAAAGACAGTAGTTGGGGTCTTTAATTTTACCAGCATCTTCTGGCTTCTTATTCTCCGGAAGTTTTAGCATTCCCTTCTTCTGGAGCAGGTGAAAGAGGATATGCTTTTGTTCCGCCTTGAAAGTGTAATTCCTTTCTTGTTGTGGTCTGATTTGCCTTGATCTTCGCTGACCTTGAGGCTTCGGCTCTGGCGGAGGACCGGTTTTCTGAGGAGCAGCTTCTGACGACATCACTGCTTTCCCTTTATTTTTATTGTTGTTGTTTTGGGTATATGGCTTAGTACCCCCAGCGTTTCTTGACCCACGGGATTCCTCAACTCGGCGAATCAAGTCTTCAGCTTGCTCTCCTTGTTTGAGCAGGTCTCTCCACGTCTTAGACTCTACGGCCCCCATTTTGAGGAGCACATTGGTCTTAAGATTGTGTCGACAGGTCTCGACTAGAGTTTCCTGGATCATTCGGTGTTTACAATGTACGGACTTCTCCCGGAACCTTTCTATAAAATCTTTAACGGCTTCTTGCTCTCCTTGTCTAGTTGCAAGGAGGGAATGAACCGTAATCTCGGTGTCATCTTCAAAGAAACGTGAGAGACAAAATTTTTCCTCATCTAACCAGGTATTAATAGTACCTGGGGGCAACTGCATGAACCAAGTGAAGGCAGGCCCTCGCAAAGTACTTGCAAATACTTTGGTCATAATGAGATCATTACCCATTAAGTGTCCTGCTTGGGACAAAAAGTAATATATATGCTGACTGGGCGATCCCTTCCCGTCGTATGGCTCTAACTTGAGCGGCTTATACTTTGGTGGGTAAGGTATCATATCCCATTCAGGAGGATACGGTCTTGAGACCCCAGCTTCTTTCAACTCCTTTTTACGCATTAAAGTTTCGAGTTGATTCTGCAGCTTTTCTATCTTTTCGCCATGCGGATCATGGAAAGAAAATCTATCCTCTTCCTCATGCATCGAGTGGGCTTTCTCTTCCTGTTCTTCTTCATTCAGAGTTTCTTTGCCCTTTTTCGCGTTATCTTCAACAAATCTCGATAGCATGACTTTGAGTCCTTCAATCATCTTTTGCTGCTCTCGAATCATCTTTTCTTGAGCTTCAAATCTCTGATTGATATCGTCAGACTTATCTGCCATATGCGATGCTGACTTCTGTAGCCTAGACGATGTAGAGGATGGAGGCGAGGCTATAGCGGAATTATCGTTGTCCTCGTCGTAAGAACCCCCTGCGAGCTTCTTATAATTTCGGGGCGGGACGGCTCCTGATCTTAGTCGAGTAACACGATGAGGTTCTTCATCGCTCGATTCTGAATCATCATCCGTCTCTGCAATTTTCCTCCATTTTCCTACCATGTTGGAAGTTACAGCTCTCCATTGCTTCAGGGAAGTGGTTCTTGTCTTCTTAACAGGATTCTGGTTTGACTCGTTTAATCGGTCGAACACAGATATCCTGTTCTTACTGCAGCCACAGTTGTCCATCACGGCTGATACTGCTGTCACAAGTTGCTGGCAATGACAGATATGTTCAACTTGAAGTTGGTCTATGCCTCTCTTCTTAGAGAGATATTTCCTGAGATCAGCGCCTCTAGCCATGGAGTCAAGAGGTCCATTCAACTCTTGAGAATATTTGGAAACCCACTGAAGCTTCTTTGACTGATCAACCCTGACTCTAGGGTCGGACCGATCCTCGCGTGGCTTAGGAATATCCTCGTGTTTCACATTGCGGGCCTGAAGAATAGCTTCGCGCTTATCCACACTAGCCTCGCGTTTCTCGCTGGCTTGGTGTGTCCTTGGAAGTTTAGCTTCTGGAATAATAGCCCCGCGTGAAGGGAAGTTCTTGCACGCTGGCTTATCTTTGCGATTAACGCAGATCATAGCTTCGCGCTTAGCGCGGTTTTTACGACTGACAACTATCTGCCAATCATCCTCACGTTCTTTGTGGGTGTCAGAAGTCTTGCGTTTATTGCAAGTATCACTGGTTTCGCGTCTCTCGCTAGGTTCAGTAATAGCCTCGCGTGGAGAATCACACGCTGGCTCTGAAGCATTTTTATACTCGCGTAACTCGCGAGTGTTGGGTATTCTGCGACTAGCGCAACTCTTACTGGCTTCGCGTCTCTCGCTAGTCTCAGTAATAGCCTCGCGTAGAGAATCACACGCTGGTTTTGAATAATTTTTATACTCGCGTAACTCGCGAGTGTTGGGTATTCTGCGACTAGCGCAACCCTTACTGGCTTCGCATCTCTCGCTAGGCTCAGTAGTAGCCTCGCGTGGAGAATCACATGCTGGTTTTGAATAATTTTTATACTCGCGTCTCTCGCGAGTGTTGGGTATTCTGCGACTAGCGCAACCCTTACTGGCTTCGCGTCTCTCGCTAGTCTCAGTAATAGCCTCGCATGGAAAATCACACGCTGGCTTTGAAGAATTTTTATACTCGCGTCTCTCGCGAGTGTTGGGTATTCTGCGACTAGCGCAACCCTTACTGGCTTCGCGTCTCTCGCTAGGCTCAGTAATAGCCTTGCGTAGAAAATCACACGCTAGCTTTTCCTTGCTTTTAAGGCAAGTTGTATCTTCGCGTTTAATGCGGTAGAGACTGGTCTCGCGGGTAGCGCGAGCCAGTTTGCGAGGGACGATAGCCTCGCGTCCTCTAGAGTTAGCTCCGCGTCCAAGGCGGGCTTTGAGGGCTCTACGCCTCGCTCTCCGGTTCCTGTTCCGGAGTTGGGTCCTGGTCAGTCCAGTCCCTAGATCTTCTTCGGCAGTCGGAAGCTCATCCTCGGCTAGGATTTCTTGTGTGAACTCCGGCTCTATAGCCGCAGTCTCCAAGGATCCCCGTCTCTCGGTGGATACCTTTCTACCCGTCACTCGGGCATTGGAGTACATGCGACGATAGTGCCGTGTCTCATCCAAGTCACCTGATCCGGAGGAGAGGAACTCCTCGTACTTCTGCTGGTCGATTTCAACGACCAGCGTGTCTACTTCGGATCCGATCAAGTCAACGTCCGATTGCGCCACTATCTCTTCATCAGTGAAAGAGATAGCTCCCACTGTGGTCACCAGTTTGTTCGTCGCAAAAGTTCCTTCGCTTCCTTCCATTGAATACAACTTAGATTACAACGGAAGTGAACAAGATAAAAATAGAACAAACGAGAGGACTTTATACTTCAATCTCTCTCTTTTACAATATTGTGGGATCTGTGGCGATGGGATATATAGTAGTTCCCGTGGACGATCGGTACGTTGAAATCTTCTCTTTTAAAGATATCGGCTGACTATAGACAATCTTCTCTGGTTTTGATTTGTTCAAGGCTCTCTCGCGTAACTCGAACTTCTCAAGAACTCCAGAAAGAAGATGGTGATTTTCTCTAATCTTCACGAACTCAAGGCTCGGTGCGTAACTCGAATTCTCCAAGATTTCAGAAAAATATCTCAATTGCCGAAAAAGAAGATCCCTAGGGTTTCACCAGGAAGGTATTTATAGCCCTAGGTTAATGCAAGAGTTTATATCTAAATAGAACTCGCATTCATCAAGGATTCCAATCAAATATCTTAGTTTTGATGGAATTCTGATTAGACTTGATTCGGGTATTTGGACAGGCCCAGAATCATAATCTCAATCAATTTGAGATTCTGGTTATCTACTTTCGCGGAGCTTTAATCGCATCAAAACGCGACGCTAAATAACCAAAACGCGGAGCTATTGATCATCTCCGCATTTTACTCAAACGCGATGCTAATACAAGCCAACCTGCGGAATCAAAGTGGAGCTATTAAACATCTCCGCGTTTTATTCAAACGCGAGGCTAATACAAGCCAGACTGCGGAATCAACGCGGAGCTATTAAACATCTCCGCGTTTTATTTAAACGCAGGGTTAATATTACCAAACGCGGGGCTACTGAGTTGGCTCCGCGTTCTGTTGTGGAAAATCTTTTTAACTCAGAAATTTTCACTGCCAACAGTGTCATCAACAAAATTACCGTCAAGTATAGATTTCCTATTCCTAAACTTGATGACTTATTAGATATGATGGCTGGCTCTCAAATCTTTTCGAAGATAGATCTTAGTAGCGGATATCATCAGATTCGTATCCGTGAAGGTGATGAATGAAAAACTGCCTTTAAAATTAAGGACGAATTGTATGAATGGTTGGTCATGCCTTTTGGTTTATTTAATGTACCCAGCACATTTATGAGAGTTATGACCCAGATATTGCGTCCTTTCTTAGGCAAGTTCGTTGTTGTCTATTTTGATGACATTCTCGTCTTTAGTCAAACCCAAGAAGAACATCTTTCTCATTTGACACGGGTTTTAGAGACTCTCCGTAAGGAGAAACTGTTTGTTAATTTGAAAAAATATGCATTCTTATCTTCCTCTATTCACTTTCTTGGGTTTATCGTCTCTAAAAACGGAGTAGCAGCAGATCCTGACAAAGTTAAGGCCATAAGAGAATGGTCTACTTCTCGTACAATTCATGAGGCCAGGAGCTTCCATGGTCTGGCCACATTTTATGGGAGGTTTGTTAGGGGATTTAGTACCACCATGGCTCTGATCACTGATTGTCTTAAGAAAGGGGAGTTTCAATGGACTAAATCTGCTGCTCATGCTTTCGAGGAGATTAAGGAGAAGTTGACTACTGCTCTGGTTCTTCATCTTCCAGATTTCTCGAAAGTTTTTGAGGTAGCATGTGACGCATCAGGCATAGGTATAGGAGGTGTTTTAAGCCAAGAAAATCATCCTATCGCCTTTTTTAGCAAAAAATTGAATGAGACGAAACAGCGCTATGATGTTTATAATAGAGAGTTTTATGCAGTAGTGCAATGTTTGGGTCATAGGTGTCACTATTTGCTATCAAAAGAGTTCGTTCTATATTCAGACTATTAAACTCTACGCTATATCAATTCCCAAAAGAGAGTAGGGTATCGACACATCAAGTGGCTTAAGTTTATTCAGGAGTACAATTTTGTACTCAAACACTGTGCAGGAACTGAAAATAAAGCCGCTGATGTATTAAGTAGGAAACTTTGCACTTTACAGACGATGAGTGCAAAAGTTATCGGATTTAAGTATATCATTCAAGACTATCCTACTTGTCGGGACTTTAGTGACATCTATTCATCTCTGACACAGGATCCTCCTATTATAGTAGATACCTTCACCATTGTTGATGGTTTTTTATTTCGAGGTACCCGTCTATGTATTCCTAATATTTCTTTGCGCGATCATCTGATTTGGGAAATGCATGCAGGAGGGATTGCTAGTCATTTCGGTCGAAATAAAACTATCATTCTTGTAAAGGACCGATTTTATTTGCCAAGTATTAACGAGTTATTTCGCATTGTCGAGTTTGTCAGGTAGCTAAGGGTAGGAAGCAGAATACAGGACTCTACACACCATTACCCATACCCTTTGCACCTTGGGAGCATCTTAGCATGGACTTCATTTTAGAACTCTCTCGCACACTTAGGAAGTATGATGCAATATTAGTCGTGGTGGATAGATTTTCTAAAATGGCACATTTTATTGCTTGCGACAAGACTTCGGATGCCTCACATGTTGCACACTTTCTCCGTAAAGAGGTAGTTCGTTTGCATGGCCTTCCTAAGTCAATTGTTTCTGATAGAGATGTTCGGTTCACAAGTCATTTTTGGCGAACTCTCTGGAAGAAAATGGGTACCACACTTAAATTCTCCACTGCTTATCATCCACAGACGGATGGTCAGACAGAAGTTGTCAATCGTAGTTTAGGTGACTTGCTTCGATGTTTAGTGGGCGACCATTTAACGACATGGGATCTTGTTTTGCCTATAGCAGAGTTTGCATATAATAGTTCAGTCAATAGGTCTACTGGAATGAGTCCATTTGAGATAGTTACATGTTATAAATCTAGAAAATCTATAGACCTTCTTTTACTCCCCATAGGTGATAGGCCTAGTGCCTCAGCCGAGTCTTTTGCACAGCATTTGCATGATTTGCATGATCATATTCGTCGGCAAATAGTAATTAGTAATAATAACTACAAGTCTACAGCAGACTCGCATAAAAGATTACAGGAATTTGCAGTTAATGATGAGGTGATGGTTAGAGTGCGTCCAGAGAGGTTCCCGCCAGGAACCTTGAAGAAGTTTCATGCTTGATGTATGGGTCCTTACCGAGTTCTAAAGAGGATTGGTTCTAATGCTTATGAGTTTGCGATCCCCCACAATCTCGGGATCAATCCAGTTTTCAACGTCGAGAACCTGACTCCATACCGTGCTCCATTTGACTATCCAGCAGTTATTCCAGGTCTACCATCATCTGCTTCGCCAGGACATCGATATTTTTCCATCCGTACACCGCCTCCTCCTGTTCCACGCAAGCATCATATAGATCAGATTGAAGATATTCTAGATGATGAGATTGTTTCGACTGCTGATGGTGGATATCAACGTTATTTGGTGCGCTGACGTAGACGTCCAGACTCAGATTGCACTTGGTTGCGCACCGAAAAAGTCCAGCAGCTTGATCCGGATTTGGTCGATAGTTATCATCTTCGTCATTCACCAGAGGTTCATGTTTTGAAGCCGGAGAGAATTGATGGAGATCAGGATTTGATTAGATTTGATTTGATTTGATTAGAATTTGGATTGTACTAGATATTTGATTTGATTAGGAGTTTGGATTTTATTAGAATTCTGTTTGTTAGGATTTCCCTATATATAGGGGTTGTATAAAGTATTGAGGAGATGAATAATATTTTGAGAAAATTCTTGAGAAATCTCTCGCATGGAATTCGCTAAATCAAAATCTTTCCTCGTGGATTCGTGAAGAGTGGGCGTGGGCCTGGGTGGATTCCCAAATCCCATAAGTTTTTTCCCCAATCTATCTTTTCTTCCCCAATCCCTCTAAAAAAACCCTAAGTTTCAAAACCCTAACCCTAATTTCGCCTCCGTCCTGCGTCAATATGTATATTTTAATTCATTATAGAAAATTCTATTAAAAAATAGTTTTAGATGTATTTAAGATTAGGATGACTCATACTAAATATTGAAATATTGCATTAGTATAGAGAATTATATATATATATATATATATATATATATATATATGAGTAAACGGGAAATACACCGGCGGTGAAGGGAGTTCCTTCACCGCCGCTTAGGTGGCCCAATAAAATTATTACATGTGGCGCCACTCAAGGGGTATTTAAGAGAGTTCTTTTATTTGTTAATTTAAGTGGCGCCACGTGTAATAATTTTATTGGACCCCCTAAGCGGCGGTGAAGGAACGCCCTTTACTGCCGGTGTATTTCCCGTTTCCTCTCTCTCTCTCTCTCTCTCTCTCTATATATATATATATATATATATATATATATATATATATTACAGATGTTTACAATTTCAAACTTCTCTTAAGTTCTCCAAATTTTTCTTAAAATTCAAACTACCCTAGCAAATAAAAACTCAAAATTTTCAACGTGCTTCCTTATCAAGTTTATATATAATAAGAAATATAAATATTGGGGATGCCAAATTGATCATCTGGGATTTTTAGTGGAAAAGGATACTATGTAACTTTGATAGTTGAATTGTAATTCAAATCAATGTAGTTCTTGATAATACATCTTAATTTGTAATGTTAAATAATATTATTATATATATAATATTAAATAATTATAATTGTTAAGTAATTCAGTTAATAATTTAGTAAACAATTAAGTAACTTCTTGAATTTTTTTTTGGGATATGTGGCACTATTTATTATTATACTTATAATCAGTTAAGAGGAGAATTATTCTTGCTAAATGAGCATTAAATAATTAGTATTATCATATATTATTATTATTATTATTTATTTTACTTTCGTTTTGATTGAGAATGTGGTGTGAGATTGAATCACGACTTTCTCTTCTATATTCATTCTGCCTTGATGCAGAACAAAGGTAGGCCTAGGGCTGAGCATCGATCGGTTTGGGTTTGGGTGGAAAAATTCCAACCGAAAACCGAATCGAATTTCCAAATCCGAAACTAAAACCGACCGAAATCTACTAATAACCGAAACCGACAATTCAGTTCGATTCGGTCGGTTTTTGGTTTTTTGGGCTTGCAGTCCATAAGCCTATTAGAATTAAAAAAAGAAAAAAAATAAATGTGCAATGGCCCAGTTTAAAAAATTTGAAACCAAATTGAGGAGAGAGAGAGAGAGGGAAGAGAGACTATAAAAGTGGGTTAATGAGTTAAGGGTTGGGTATTTATACAAATTCAATTTTTTCGGTCGGTTTCGGTTGGCGCTAACGCCATCGAAACCCAACCCGATATCCGAATAAATCTTCGATTTTTCATCCGAACCGAACCGAACCGAAAACCGAATTAACCGAACCGATCAGTTCGGTTCTGATAGGTTTAACAGTTCGGTTTGGATTTTTCGAAAATTTGCTCACCCCTATGTAGCCCCCTCATTTCGCCTAAGAATCCTACCGTTCATTATGAAACTATCGATACCCCGGAAGCAACGATATTATAACTTTGATAATGAATAATAGTTAGTTTTAGCTGAAGAAGAGAGTCTAACAAAGGGTCCAAGTTTAACAAGTTTAAAAGGAGGGTCCAAAATTTTCTTTTAAACTATTTTGAACCTTGAATGTCTTAAAAATTATAGACTGTATTTACATTAATCACTGAGCATGAGAAAATTAAGAGAATTATAGTAATCATTATGTTGACAACAAAAAGTTTCACTGATTATAAATTATGAAAAAGTGTGTAGAGAGCATTCTGGCCTTAAATATTGTACAATTCCAAAAACATCCATTGATTCTTAGCTGAAGCTTTTTTTCACTAATTTTAATATCTCATGAATGGGTTAGTCGTTGAAGGATAATTTAGAAGAGAAATGGAGGGAATAATCACAAAAATTAAGTAATGCAAATAATATTTTTGCTACATGTTTGGGGGCGAGCAGAGTTTGGTTAATGCATACAGATATAACCGACTCAAATAAGTAAACAGATATAACCGACTCAAAGTAAAACTAAATCGAACCAAAATAATTATGTCGGTTTTCAATTTCAAGCTTTGAAATCAAAAACCGAATTGACTGAATTATTTTATATATATATATATATATATATATATATATATATATATATATATATATATATATATATATATATATATATATATATATATATGTGTGTGTGAATGGAAATTAACTAAAGGAAATTTTTTTAGTGGCGCTTAGATGGGTCTATCAATATATTACACATGGCACCACTCAATATAACAAATAAAAGAAAAATCTTTCACTGCCTGCATGCATGCCATGTGTAATATATTGATAGGCCCACCTAAGCGTCAGTAAAGGATTTTCCTTATATATATATGAGAAATTCACCGGCAGTGAAAGAAGTTCTTTCACTGTCGCTTAGGTGGTCTAATAAAATTATTACACATGGCGCAACTCAAAGTAACAAATAAAAGAATTTTCTTAATTGTATTTTGAGTGGCACCACGTGTAATAATTTTATTGGGCCACCTAAGTGGCGATGAAGGAACTCCCTTCACCGCCGATATGTGTGTGTGTGTATGTAGAGAGAGAGAGAGTGAGGAAGTGGGAAATATACCGGCGGTGAAGGGAGTTCCTTCACCGCCGCTTAGGTGGCCCAATAAAATTATTACACGTGGCGTCATTTAAGTTAACAAATAAATGAATTTTCTTAACCGCCCTTTGAGTGGTGTCACATGTAATAATTTTGTTGGGCCACCTAAGCAGAGATGAAGGAACTTCCTTCACCGCCGGTGAATTTCCCGTTTATTCATATATATATATATATATATATATATATATATATATATATATATATATATATATATATATATATATATATATATATATATAGAGTAAATGGGAAATACACTGGCGGTGAAGGGAATTCCTTCACCGCCGTTTAGGTGGCCCAATAAAATTATTACACGTGGCGCCACTCAAGGAGTATTTAAGAGAGTTCTTTTATTTGTTACTTTAACTGGCGCCACGTGTAATAATTTTATTGGGCCACTTAAGCGGCGGTGAAGGAACTCCCTTCACCGCCGGTGTATTTCCCGTTTCCTCATATATATATATATATATATATATATATATATATATATATATATATATATATATATATATATATATATATATATATATATATATATATATATATATATATATATATATATATATATATATATATATATATATAATTTAAAATTTCAATTCCTAACCAAAACGAAATTGAATTAGTTCAGTTTAGTTTTGCCAAAATTGACAAAAACTGATCGAAAGAGACCCATGCTCATCCCTATATGTGTCCAAACCGACAAAATTTGTGTAGCCCTTCAGATATTTTCCTCCTTCCTATGTTGGATAAGCATTTTCTAATTTGCTTGTTGCTTGCCTCATTATTGTGGTAGCTCTCAATTTCTTTCCACTCTCGACACTCGATCAAGTATACAATGCTTTTATAGTAAGCTATGTGTGTGACAACAAGCTCGACAAGGAGAGTACTCAATTTTAGACAGCCCGTAGAGCTCCGATCAATAATGTGGCATGTGTAATACCTTAGCTCAATAGTTGTATATCAAATGTAAAATAAGAGATAAAGTAGTTTATAATGATTCTTATGAAATTATTAAGTAATTATAGCTAGTTTTTTTTTTTGAGGAGTCCGTAGCTAATTATAAAATATGTTTGAGCCTTTATTATATTCAAGCTGAATATATATTCGGTCCCATTGTCCATAGAAATATGAGGATTTATCATATTTAAGCTGAATATATTGCTGGTTTTTATAAATGCACCTAACAATTTTGACACTCATTTGCTTGCTTTGAAATTGTAATGATTTGTTATATAGTATTGGCATTTGATTGGATTGGATTTGTAATGATTTGTTATACAGTCATTGACATTTGATTGGAAACTTGAGTGTAAACCTACTTAACAAACATATTTTCCAGCTAAGGTGAGTTCTTGTTAGTACATTTTCCTATAAATGTATGTGTTCGTATCATAGAGTATTATTCCCTTTTTTTAAAATCATGTAATCTCATAAAATTTGATCAAATAAAACATAGGATTCAAAATGTTATAGGTACATAGACGTTGGACCCAACACGAAGCAGGCACATGAGAAACTAAACCCAAAGTTGCTAAACCCGATGACAATTGGTGAGAAACGGGCCTAAACACAAAGTTGAGAAGTAATTTGACCCAAAAACTTAAATTGTTAAGTCAACACTCCAACTTTGTATTTAAACACATAGATTTTCTTCGTCCTATCCGATGTGTATACTCATATATGAACAATTAACAATAAATCCAATTGTCTTGCAGTGGGAATGTGAATTCATATCTCATCGCAAAGCCCTCAGCCAGGAGTTAAAGGTTTTTCTTTGAATTTAATTTGTATTTATCTTTTTATTTCTCTTTTTTCTTAATTGGTACATACATGATTCCACATTGAGATGGACATGTCTTAGGATTTTCTTGAAGCTTTCACTCACCATTTTTTAGGGAAATTTTTTTTACTTACTTTTTCCTTGATGCTCTGTGGATTATATTTCACTCATTAAACTCCTCTAAAATATTACTTATTATTGCATGTGTTAATTTGTTGGCTCAATTTCAAATAGGCCAAGTTGGCGCCATTGATGGGGCATCGATGGCACCGCTGCCATGGATGGGCTAGCAATCGCCTGCATCGATGGTGCTATATACTACAGGAAAATTCGCTATCGATGGTGAGTCATCCCCACTGATACCGAGATGCACTATTCAAATTTTGAGGTTTTTGAACTCGGAGTTGGGCTTATCAAGTCTATTTCAATTAGAGTTGGGTCATATCAATCATAATCTATATAAGAGGGTTTTTTATAGGGTTTTGGAGTAGAGATGTGAAGATTGATTTTTTGCAACCTTTTGGTTAAGAAGAATTCTCTTTTGAAACCTTTTGAGAGTTTTTGTAGCCGTTTTTCTCTTGAAAGATCAATTTGTTACTTTGAGAGTTTTGACAGATCCAACATTTGTAATTACAAACATCATCATCATCATCAATAGCAAAGTTTGAATCGACTCATGAAAATAGGACTTACACCAAACCACGTAAATCCTTAGTGTTCTCTAGTTTGGTTTTCTAATTTGTTTTTTCTTTTGAAATTAATTTCTGTTTTATCGAATTATTTATTTAATCACAAAAATTTCTAATTTTCTATTTGGATTATTATTTGCACTTCCGCAACATCATAATCTTTAATTTTCGATAACCATTAAGATCAGGTTATATTCTCCACTTTGTTACCAAAACTTTTCTAGCTGGCTCGTGTAAAATTAGCTTAGCTTTCAATTTTGTACTGGCCAAGATACTGTGTTCATCAAAAAATCAATACAAATGTTCTCACTGCATATTTTTCGAAGTTGTATAGAATAAAACAACCCTATCTCTCGAAAATTCTATTTATGCACAGAAATTTACTCTTCACAAACAAATTTTAAAATTGTAAATAATTACAAGTTTTTCATTTTCATTTTTTTACTAAGTTACTTTTTTTAAATCTCAAACGCTTCTTAAAAATTTAGAAAACTATGATTATCTTCCTCCTCTGTTCTTCCTAAAACCCAAAGAAAAAAACTTCTTTTTTATTATTTAAATCTAAAAACAAACACATCTTCCATAAACTCATCGATTTGATTTCTTGACTCTCTAAAATTTTTATATTCGTGCTCCTAAAAAAGTTTGGCAGAATTTTAAATTTTTCGAATTCATTGTGACAAGAAAAGTTAGATTTTAGACTTTGAGTTTTTTGAAGCACATGAAAAAATTCAATGTGCAATTAGCGTCGGAGGACAAATTGAAAGTATGGTTTAAAATTATTTTTAGTTTTTGTTTGCAATTTAGTGTTAGTAATTTTTCTTTTGTTGGCGGGAGACTGTCGTTACTGGTCGGGTATTAATACATGACCACTATATTTTCCGATCAACTATTAATAACCAACTCAAAAAAAAATAGAGGCGGAGCGACGGTTGAGTCATAGAAAAAATTCGGAGAGAGATGGGGAAGATTGACATAACGCTGGTGGAGGTTAGAGCTGAGTTGCAAGCGAAATTACGAGAGAGAAAGAGAGAGAGAGGGGGGATTTACTTTGGGGGGGAAAATTAGATATAAAGAGTAAATTAGTGATGTTTTCATAAAGAAAGATTGGTGTAGAGAACAATGTAGACTGAAAAGTAAGTTTGTGTGGATAAATAGAATTTTTTCTATTTATCTTTCGGGCCGGTAGGTAAAATTCCACCATTGCCTCTCAAGGGCGAGCAAGCTGCATTGTCTATTAGTATTAGTTTATTTTATTCTTGGGGTTGGCTAAGTAGTTATACAACTGTTTGGGCACAGCTAGAGCTTGGGCTGTAACCTCAAATCTCTATTCATGAGATGATGCGTCCATGCCTCCAATGGGAAGAGAGAAGAATGAGAAAGGGGCCAAAAAAGAAAAAGTTTGGAGGAATGAAATGCAATTGAGTAGGATGAGGCAGTGTTTGTTCCCCAGTATCCCAGCAAGACTGCAGGTGTTACCATAAAACAAAGCATCTTTCCCCTGCCCTTAATTATGTCATGCCCATCTCATCTTAATATTCTTTTGCAGGTTTTTTTTTTTTTTTTTTTTTGGGGGATTCCTAGATGGGCACAGATTTTATCCTATTGAGCCCACTTAAATGTCCTTTTTATCATCTTCTCTCCTCCTTCTCTTTCTCACCTGCTTTTTCCCACTTGCAGCGCTCCAATGTAATCCAAAAAAAAAAAAGAAACATAAAACTATTAGCGGAGGCGGGCGGGCGACGAGCGTAGGCGGGGAAAGAAAGGGAGGTGGGTTTTAAAACGTGGATGTGGGTGAGAGGATGTACGTAGCAACAGAGGAGGAACGAAGGGAGGTAGATTTTAAAATGTAGGTGTGGGTGAGAGGATGTAGGAAGGATTTTTTTTAGAATTAATGGTGTGCTCACTAGGAAAAATTCTCATTTTTCAAAAAAGATGACGTGCTCACTAGGAAAAGTCGGCTCCCTGGAAAAAAGGTTGTGCTCCTTTGGAAATTCTAGAGAGAGAGAGAGAGAGAGAGTCTATGAGCATATCTTTATCCCTAGACTTCCATTACCTCCATCCATGACTTATTCTCATTGGATTAAGAGTTAATTACAGTTAGACTTTCTATTTCGTTTAAATTTAAAACTCTTATTTTAGTCCTGAACTCTTAACGTTGTTAATCAACAATTTGTTACTCAGCTCTATTTTTACTTAAACTGTACATTTTATTATAAAATCTCCAAATTACCCTCATCTATACATAATGTTAAGGGTAAGTTCTTAGTAAGAGAGAGGAGGGTAATTTAGAAATTTCATAAAAAATATGCAATTTAAATTAAACAGATGTGCGATTAGCAAATTGTTGACTAAGAGCATTAGTAATCTGGGGGAGTAAACTGAGAATTTTAAAATTAAGAGTAATAAATTATACTATCCCTATAGTACATAGGGTTTTACTGCAATTAATCTTTAGTTTAATTAAAACATGATTATTAAGTCTTTTCAGCATTTTTTGTCCTTTTCCCTCTCTTAGAAGTGGGTATTTAAGTATTTAGTTTTTGGGAATATCCATTTAGGAGTTGTTTGGATACTTGCAAGTAGTGCTACAAGTTGCAATCTGTGCTGCTGCAAGTGAAGTTGCAGTAATATAATTAAGTTGCTGCAATTTGTATTACTGTCTCGATTGGGAGTTATAAAAGGTAACTAGAGTTATAAATACTTTCAAATTTTAATTTATTATTTTTAAAATATATGAGAAATATCACATTTATCAATAATATAATTAATAGAATTTTTTACATATTTGTCTCTTATTAAAAATTAGAATTTAAACCCCTAAATCTTCATATTTATAATTTAATCCTCCAAATTCTTTAAGTTACCACAATTTAGTCCTCCAACCATATTTTTGGCCTGAATTTCATGTTATACTCCTGAGTTATTTCACTTTAGTCATCTCTTCCCTCTTTATCCTCTCTTCATCTTCTTATTGGGTTCTACTCTTCATTCTTCTCCTCTCTCTCTCTTTCCTCTTCTTATTGGGTTCCCCTGAGTTACTTCACTTTAGAGATTAACTAGAAGGGAAGAAAGAAAAGAGAAGTAACTCAGGAGAACCCAATAAGAGGAAGAGAGTATGAAGAGAAAACGGAGGACCAAAATGAAGTAACTCAGCGGTATAACAGGAAATTTGGGCCAAAAATATGACTAGGGGACTAAATGGTGGTAACTTAAAGGATTTGGGGACTAAATTATAAATATGAAGATTTGGGAGACTAAATTCTAATTTTTAAAATATTTATTACTTTTTACTTCCAACTCTACTCCCACCCTAAGGATTTGTTTGTTTGCATGGAAGTAGAAAGAAAGTAGTAAAAGTAAAGTCACTTCTACTATTTCATGTATTTGTTTGCACAAGAAGTAAAGTGGAAATTACTTCTATAATGATGAGGTGGATCCTACTTGGTATCTTTACTTCTTAACTTTACTTCACATTGATTTTGAGTGGAAGAAGAGTTAGAAGTAAAAAGTAATAATATTTTATTATCTTGTGTCTTCCTATCTTTTTCTTTCTTCCAAAAAAATAAATATTTTATTTCTATTCCATCTCTTCTCTCTTTCAAAAAATAAAAAAAACAAACACCAGAAGTATATAAAATATGATACTTCCACCTTATTATTTTTTGAGCATACTTCTAATTTTCTTCCTTACTTCCACTACTTCAAAATATCCAAATACCCCCTAAATCAATGTGAAGTAAAGTTGGGAAGTGTAATGTCATATAAAATCCGCATCATCATTATGGAAGTAACTTTCACTTTATTTCTTGGTCAAATAAATATTTTAAGTATTATAAGTGACTTTAATGGAAACAAACAAACCCTTAAATAACTACATAGCAGTAAATAAAAAATCTCTCTTAAGACATCATACCACAAAAAATAATGAGAAATGAACTGAAGATATATCTTAATACCATTGTGACTTATAATGAGAAATGAACTCAAGATAGGATCTTGATCATCTTCCCTATATTATTCCAAGTTGCATGTTTCTGTACTTAGACTCATATTTCATTAGTTATTAGATGGATATCAGTCCAAGAAGTTTGCTAGATGACCTCTTCTTTTAATAAATTAACTAATTCTTCATCAATGTTGATGTGGTCTCTAGAATTTTATTTTATTATTTATTTATTTATTTATTTATTTTGGTGGGGAGATGCACCAAAGCAAAGCTAGAAGATGCTTTATCATAAAGACCTACCTAGTCAAAAAATATAACCAACTTTTGCATGTAAAGGGCTCAAAAAGCATATAGATTAATGTGAAGCTAGTTTCCTAGGTGGGGTTGCTTTTTTTGTTAGAGATGTGTCTTGAAATCAACATCTCTTTCAGGCGCTGGCCCTTATTTTGTTCTTTTGCTTTTGCTTTATTTACTTGTAACCTGTCTTATAATTGGTACTTACACCAATAATAGTAATAGACGCTTCAATATGTTAATTTTTGATCTGTCGTATACAAATTTTGAATTAAAAATTTATTACCATCACTAATAACAATTAAGCATTTTATTCCAAGAATTGGCTATATAGACCAAAAGAGAATTACGCCAAATGGGTCACATGGATGATCCTTCTCCACTCATTCCTACTAACCAATTTTTCTTCATTCAAGGGTGTGTTTGTTTTTACGGAAGTAAAATTGAAATTGTAAAAGTAAGTTTACTTTTATTAATTTCCGTGTTTGTTTGGTTAAAAAGTAGATTGGAAGTTACTTTTTAAATAATAAGGTGAAATCTACGTGACACCATCACTTCTCTAATTTATTTCACATGATTTTTATATGGAAGAGAATTGAAAGTAAAAAAAAAAAACTATTATTTTATTCTCTTAAACTTTACATTTTTTTCTTTTTCCAATAAAAATAAATATTTTATTTCTCTTCCATATTTTCCTCTTCTAAAAGATAATGAGCAAATACTAAAAATATAAAAAGTAAAAGACTTTCAATTCTTTAACTTTTGAAAGCTACTTTTAATTTTCTTCCTTATTTTGCTAGCATATTTATATATTATTTTAATCACCTTTAACCATATATTCTTCGATCGTCCATTCGCTTTTTTAAGTTATCATACGCTGATAAACTTCACTCATCAAACTAGTGACTCAGTAGATCTATATCATACATGACTAGATACTATAGATAATTGGACATTAATTAATTATAGGTTCCATGTCTTCTCATCTCTTTAATCTCTTCAAAAAAAAAAAAAAATTATACACCAAGGAAACAACCAATCATCAATATCCATCGGAAACAAGTTTCTTCAACCCTTTGAACTTTGAGATTTTTGAAGTCCCAACACATCATTGGAACGGTACATAGCTAGCAAGCAGGCTAAATAAATAAAGTCTTAAACTATTCGTTTCATAATTTATTTTTCGCAAAACTAAGGTCCTGCCATAAGACTGCCCCATAGCTGGACAGGGAGGGGGGTTGAATTGATCGCGTGGGGGTGGGGGGAGCAACGACTGGGACTGAGGAGGCACGCGTGCTCTTCGATTTCGGTGCCCGATCAGGACCGTCCAAGGGCATCTGCACGAATGTCGATGCATTCACGTCGCGACAAGGCTCGACACAGATTACGGGGGAATAAAAAGGTACGGTATAGGGTAGGGTTGGGACTAGGGTTAGAAAGGTTAACGTATGGTCAAAGCCTCCCCACTTTCCATTTTGGATTTTGTAATGTTTTCTACTTCCTATTTTGGCGGCTTCTCGTCTTTTATTTTGTTTTGTTTTTGGATTTTTTTCTTTTTTTTTTTGCATGCAAGTATAATAGAAAGGGGTATTTACTAGTTTGTCCACCAAATCTTTATATATTATGATTTAGTCTCCCAAATCTTCATATTTAGGATTTAGTCCCCCAAATCTCCTAAGTTACTACAATTTAGTCCCTTTCCTTAACTTTCTTCAATTTTTGACATGATATTACCATTTTACCTCTCCTTATTCATTATTTCTCTTCTCCTCCTCTCTTCTTATTTTCTTCATTATTCATTCTTTCTCTTCCTTCTCTCTCCCTCCTCTTTTCTTCATTGGGAAAAGAGAAGAGGAAGAGAGAAGAAAAAGAGAGAAGGAATAATGAAGAAAAGGAGAAGAGAAGAGGAGAAGAGAGGAGGAAGAGAAAGAATGAATAAGGAGAGGTAAAATGGTAATATCAGGTCAAAAATTAAGGGAAGATAGAGAGAGAGACTAAATTGTACTAACTTAGGAGATTTGAGGGACTAAATCCTAAATATGAAGATTTGGAAAACTAAATCATAATATATAAAGATTTGAAAGACAAACCAGTAAATACCTCTAATAGAAATAGTAAAAGTAAGACTGTTTCTACTATTTTATTTGTTCGTTTAGCTAGGAAGAGAATTGAAAGTTAATTGCACAAGTATGATGTGGATTTTACGTGACACCCCAACTTCAACTTTTCTCTTCCCCTCATTTGTTTTATCGGAAATGCTCTTGAAGCTCAAAGTAATATATTATTTTTTATTAGTTTCTCATCGTTACTTTTCAATTTTACTCAAGCAACAAATATATTAATATTATTATTTAGGGATATTTACGGATCTGTCCCTTAAATCTTTATAAATTATAATTTAGTCATTTAAATCTTCATATTTAGGATTTAGTTCCCAAATCTTTTAAGTTACTACAATTTAGTTCCTCTGCCTAACTTCTGTTAGGTCAGTTTATATTTTGACTCGATTTTTCTGTTTTACCCCTAATTTCTTTCACTTAATTTCACTTCCCTCTTCCTCATCTCTTCATAGTTTTTATTGGGTTCCTCCCTTATTCTTTTCTTCTCTCTCTTCATTTGTTGGGTTCTCCCTCTTATATTGAGACCAAATGTATTATTCTCCACTAAATGTATTGAACCTAGAAATGAATTTATCGAATAGAATTTGTATTAACCCAATAAGAACCGAGAAAGAGAGGAGGAAGAGATAAGGGGGAATTAAGTGAAGGAAATCAGGGGTAAAACAGAAAAATCGAGTCTAAATATAAATTAGCCTAACAGAAGTTAGGCAGGGGACTAAATTATAGTAACTTAAAGGATTTGGGGGACTAAATTCTAAATATGAATATTTGGGGGACTAAATTATCATTTATAAAGATTTAAGGGACAAATCTGTAAATACTCCTATTATTTATTGTATTTGATAATAAAATAATATTTTTTCTATTACACTTCTTACTTTCAAGAGTGAGCACATCAACACTTGAAATCTATTGACTAACTCTCTTTCTAAACTTCTATTTTAAAAGCTACTTCTTTTTTTCTTCCTTACTTCACCCATTTCTAAGAACCAAACACACTTTTAAGCGATTTAAGTTTAAAATGGTTCGTTCCCAGTATACAGTTTAGGTGATTAGAATTTCGCCAATTTTGTCAAAACCGAACAGATTAGAAATAATAATCGAAAACTAACCGAACTAATTCGGTTTGGTTCACTTTGGTTAGGAAACGGACTTTGAATAAAACTTGTTTAGAAACTAAATTTTAATCATTTTAGTAAGCATATCGCTTCAATGTATCTAATTGGTATTGAATTTTTATTATCTATAATATTTATATACGTATTAATATATGTATACATATATGTTTATATGCATATATTTATATATGTTTATGTATAAATAAATAAATAAATGAATATATATATATATATATATATATATATATATATATATATATATATATATATATATATATTAAATAATTCGGTTGGTTCGGTTTGATTTTTGATTTCAAAGCTCGAAAAGGAAATACCGATCAAATTATCTTGGTTCAATTTGGTTTTTCTTATTCAGATCATTTTCAGTTAGTTTTTCCAATTTTAGCAAAACTCTTCCACTCATACTTGGGACTATTTTTTTAATCTAGAATAACTACCTAAAGTGCCTTCATCAATAGTCACCTTTACATCTCAATATAGAAGTGTATATAGACGATTTAAACCGTTAGTTATGATCTTCTTGTTCTAATCAATAGGCAGTGTATAAAAATTCATATGATTTAAACACTTTTTCATCATTGATTGAGAGGTCTTAATTGTTTTATTGTTGAAAATTTTTTCATTTTGTATTCATCATGACAAAATTTATCGAAAATACATGATTTTTTGTGAACTACCATTCTACGATGTGGTGGTCTTAACTAACGGTTTAGACTTTTTTTTTTTTTTTTTTTACGTAGACCCTCTATATTTAAATTTAGGAAAGTCTTATGAGCAACTTCTTTGTTATGTTCTCCGTGGTCCTTCTGCATCGCTTCGTATGCCTCTAGCGCTTCGCTCTCCTCTTATTTTTGTTCGTTGGATGGTGAGGAAAGACTTCTTTGTTTTTTTTTTTTAACCTGTGAAAATGAAAAGAGTGTATCACATTGAGATGACGATTCCTTTTCCGTCCAAATGAGATCACAAGTTAGTCTCCTCTGGCCTTACTAACGAAAAATAAAAAGAGAGAGTAACTTCCAAAAAGAAAGTAACTAAAGTCCGGAAAAAACATCGGTAATGGTAATGGGTGTTAAGGAAAGTCTATTTGAGCACACCACTTTTGTGAGCCGACTTTCCAAATGATTTTGGCACCGTTCGGAAATTGGTTACTTAAGAATTTAATACCGTTCGGGATTAATCCCTGACGATGAAGAGAAAAGGCAACCTCACATAAAGAATCGGCAAACTTATAATTTTTTTGAACTTTGGGATGTGTGCTCACATGTAAAGTGGTGTGCTCAAATAGAAATCCCCTAAAAATTTTGAAAAATAGAAGAAAATGATAAAGAGGGTGTAGTACTGGGAATTTTGAGTGGAGTGCTCAAATAGAAATTCCAAAATGCTAGCGAGAGATGGTGCGGTACTGCGAAAACAGCAACTCTTCAGCCGTCTGGTACGGCACGGACCATGACGTCATCAGGGATTCGCTTTTCTTCCTTGCGGGTCCCACCCCTGACTCCTCCTCCGATTTTTTCTTCGCGGGCCCACCAGAAACCGGTAGAGAAAACGTGAGAATATCTCTAATTACTCCTCCAATATTTTTTCGGCTACCCCTCGAGTATTTGGGCCACACAGCAAACAGCATTCTAGCTCAATAGGATGGTCTCGTTTCCTGCACTGCAACCAATGTTGGGTGGGAAATTTATTGCAAACCTTGTTGATGATAAATTTAGATTTAAATTTATAAGAATTAGTCGGTTTCGAATTTGAAAAATATCTCTCTAGCATAACATATTAGTTGTGTAATGAGTTCATTGTCTATTTCAGTATAATATATGTATGATATTGAGGACTTAGACTATCTTTTCTATAATAAAACTAGCCCATAAAAATTCCATCAAACTCTAACTATCTTAGAGATTATTTTGAATTATTCAGAAAAAATTTCAAACAAATCGATAAACAATTATATTTTGTATGTCATCGTCATTTTATAATTTTAAAAAACTCACTTTTGTGTTTCTTATGAGAAAAATGGAAATGAGCTGACAGCTCACGCAAGTTACCTGAGCTGCAGTTCATTTCCACTATCTCCAATATTTTTTTTTAAAAAAAATTCTTTTGGATTATGATCTCGACCTCCTAGGGTTCACTCACACCCAATTTCTTGGATTTTAATTTTGATTTGGTCCTCCATCAAGTTAATACAAAAATAACGGTTTGCAATGAATAAAACATTTTTATATGCATTCGATGAAAGGATAAATAAACTCCAAAATTTATGAAATTTAATCTGAAAGAACTTAAGCAAGTAGAGATTGTAATTAAAGAAAAAAATTGAAGAAAAATCATTGGATCATTATGGTTTTGCCGCTAGCTCACGTAACTTTTCCTGAGCTGGTGGCTCACCTACAGTAATTCATATATATATATATATATATATATATATATATATATATATATATATATATATATATATATATATATATATATATATATATGGAAATGAGCTGGCAGCTCCGCAAATTACCTAAGCTGCGGTTCATTTCCACTATCTTCAATAATTTTGTTTAAAAAATTTCTTTTGGATTATGATCTCGATTCCCTAGGGTTCACTCATTCCCAATTTCTTGAGTTTTAATTTTGATTTGGTCCTCTATCAAGTTAACACAAAATTAACGATTTTTAATGAATAAAACATTTTGTATGCACTTATTGAAAGGATAAATGAAGTCCAAAATTTATGAAATTTAATCCGAAAAAAGTTAAAGAGGTAGAGATAGTAATTATAAAATTAAAGAAAAAACATTGTATTATTATAGTTTTGCCGCTAGCTCACATAACTTTTCATGAGCTGGCGGCTCAGCTATTGTAATCTTTTATATATATATATATATATATATATATATATTTTAATGAAAAACTGATATAATGAATTTGCTGCTTGGTATTGTGACCATGCACCAAGTTACATACCTGAAGGGAAATTGGTAGGGACGACACGTGTCAACTGGAGGTGACGTGAGATGCAAGATCTTCTGTCAAATGGTCAAATGGTGGGCCATCTCTCGTTGTCAGCTGTGCGTTTGGGCCGAAGACGCAACCAAATTTATACAAAACAAATGGACGAATCCTGGCCGTTGCAGTCTCACAATAAGTTATCTAGTCTATTTTTATTATTTCTAATTAATTTATTAAATTTTTATTTTTAGATTATAATATGGATTTCTCAAGGTTTGTTGATACTCAATTTCTTAAATTTTACTTTTGATTTGATTTTTTATCAAATAAATACAAAATAAACGGTTTTCGATAAATATAATATTTTTATATCCACTTAATGAAAGAGTAAATAAATTTCAAAATTTATAGAATTTGATACTAAATAAGTTAAGGATACAGAGACATGATCCTAAAAAATTTGAAAAAAAATTTAATGGAATCATTACTTATTCACTATTGACTAAAAAACTTATTTAAACTACCGACACATTTAGTTATATAAGCTGCACTCTATTTTTACCATCTCTAATATATATATATATATATATATATATATATATATATATATATATATATATATATATATATATATATATATATATATATATATATATATATTTAAATTTTTTCTTTCGAATTATGATCTCGACCGCTTAGGATTCATATTCAATTTCTTAGATTTTAGTTTTGATTTGGTCTTTCATCAATTAGACACAAAATTAATAGTTATCGGTGAATATAATATTTTTATCCTCTTGATGAAATGGTAAATAAACTTCAAAACTCATAAAATTTAATTTTAAAGAAATTAAGAAGTTAGATATGATGATCCTAAAAGGATTTGTAAAAAAATACTAGAATTATTAATTTTTTACCACTGACTCACGTAACTTATTTGAGTAAAAGACTCACATATAGTAATCTCATATATAATTCATTTTATTGTAAATCATATTTACCCATCAAAATCAAATAGGAACATTCCATGTGTAAAGTCATTAATAATTTTATTTTTAAAATATGATAGTAGCTCGATCAAGTATCCAAATTAAAATCTCCCCGATGTTAGTGAACTTAAAAAGTTTATCTAAAATCTAGGGTTTTACCAACATAAATAATATAGTCTATTGGTGTTTCAAGTCTAAATTTAAAATTCACAAAGTTTTAGTTTCGTATTAGAGTTAGAGTTCAGAATGGATTTGGAAAATTTAGACAGTTATCAATTTATGCTAATAGTTGCTGGTTAAACTCACGTCTATATATTATTTCTAATTTTATCTAAATTGAGGTTTCATAAAAAATTAAACTCGAAGTACGTCGATAATGCCGTTGGAGGCAAAGCTCATTTGCACATTAAAGGTAATTTACTGAAATTTTGTTTATTCTTTTCATTGGCGGGAATTTGGGAAAATTTGCAAAAACGAATTCTCGAAAGGGTTGCATATGCAAAAAGAACCCTTCAAACATTTCAAAATCCCCCCTTCTCTCTCTCTCTCTCTCTCCCCCTCTGTTCTCCTCTGCTGCAGTCCTGCTTTTGTGTAGCTCTCTCTCTCTCTCTCTCTCTCTCCAGCTGCCGTCAATAAAGCAACCAAACAGAACACAGGAACAAATAAAGAAATCAAACCAAAACCCGAACCAAAACCAATCCAGTGTGCAAATCAACACAATCTTACCCGCGACAACTGAGTGAGAGAGAGAGGGAGAGGGAGGGAGGGAGAGCAAAAAGCAACGCAAGCCCAAAATCATGACCTCTTCCATCGAAAGGTCTCTGTCTTTGAGAAGGGAATAGACAACAAGGAGCCAAAGCTCGGCCCACTCATTGCAGTTGCTTACCATTACTATTCTCTCGCGTGCTCCCTTTGAAAAGCCCCACCACCTCCCTCTGAATTGGCTCTCTCGACGCTCTCAGAGAGTGGGGACGTCGTCGATCCCTTAAAAGTTTCGATTTTGATGGTGGGTTCTCGAGACTGGATGCAAATGAGGGGTTTTTGCTGCTAAAGATGGGATTTTGATGAGTCGTTGGATGTGGAGATGACACCTGCTCAGAATTCTTCGGCGATTTTGGATGAGATGAGGATGTTGGGAGAGGTTCAGGGTAGCCAAAGTGAGCGTCTCTTGTTCTTGATTTACTTATCATTATATTGTTGTTCGACTTCAAGTTATGCAAATTGTTTGAATTTGTTTCTCAAGGTGCAAGAAAAGTGCTGAACTCGGAGCTGTGGCATGCTTGCGCTGGTCCGCTGGTGTCTCTACCTCAACCTGGCACTCTCGTGTATTATTTCCCTCAAGGCCACAGCGAGCAGGTTCTTGCTTTGCTTTGCTTTTACTTCTTGTTGTAAAGATCTCTCATCGAATTCTAGTTCGTTCTCATTTCAATGTATCATCATTCTGCATTATTGCGATAGGAGTGAAAATGCGAAGAATTTTTTGAATCAAATGTCATGATCAGTCCTAAATAGTTTAAGCTTGTCTAGTGATTTTTGTTAGTTGTAAGGTGATTAGGTGTGAATGTTTTTGTTTATATATGTGAAAAGCTAGTTAAAATAAATCATTTATGTAGTTACCCACAAGAGTTATCAGATATGGATATTGACAATGATCATTAATATATATATATATTAAGGACTCTAGGCTAAACTTTGTGACCTCATTTTTGATAATCTTTTGTGTCATTTTTGGAGGAAAAATTGTGTGCCAGTGATTACCAGTGTATTTCTCAAACTTGTTTTCATCAGAGCTACTCTTTTCTTTCATACAGGTGACAGCTTCAACTAGGAGACTTTTGAACTCGCACATCCCCAACTATCCAACTCTCCCATCTCAGTTGCTGTGTCAAGTCCACAATGTCACACTACATGTAAGTGTAGATCGGTTAAATGACTGCCTTTGAGTATATATACTCCTTGTTAGTATATCAACCTAAAGACTGTACTTGTCCAGGCTGATAGGGACACCGATGAAATCTATGCCCAAATGACACTCCAGCCAGTGAATTCCGTAAGCAATTCTGCTTTGAAACTATATCTTCAGCATGAATCATATTCGTAGCTAACATCTTTTTGATTCACTTTTCACTAGAGCAATCTACCGGAATTGTACTATTTATTTGGACATCTTTGATGTCAATTGTTTATGTTGCCTGATGGTTCACCCGGCATTTTTGCTTTTTTTTTCTTCTACTCAGGAAGGCGATATCTTTTCGATTCCAAATTTTGGACATCCAGTGAGCAAGCAGCCGAATGAATTTTTCTGCAAGAATTTAACTGCAAGTGATACAAGCACACATGGTGGGTTTTCTGTGCCGCGGAGGGCTGCAGAAAAATTATTCCCACAACTGGTGAGGAGATTTGAACGAGCTGGAGAGCTATATAGCTGTATTTTTGCACTTTTATTTGATACAAGTTCGTATTTACTTTTTTTGCAGGATTATTCGATGCAACCTCCAAATCAAGAGCTCATCGTCAGGGACTTGCATGAAAATTTGTGGACATTTCGACATATATATCGTGGTGCACAGTTGTTTCATATGCTAGATGATTTTGTTCAACTATATTGTACATTATTTTGTCACTTGAGCTTTTATAAGCTATGGGGACTTAGTACAATTGATTCGGCCTTATCTTCTTCTTCTTAAATGACTCATCTGCGAGCTTATTGCATGAATATTCCTGTTTTTTCTAGGACAACCGAAGAGGCACCTGTTGACAACTGGCTGGAGTTTGTTTGTCAGCACCAAACGCCTTAAAGCGGGTGATTCGATCTTATTTATTCGGTAATAGAAAGGCCATGCATTTACATAGTTAGTAATGTGTCGTTTGATTAGATATTGTTGACGGTTCTTACGAGAGTTTATGGTGACTTGTGTAGGGATGAGAAATCTCAATTGCTTTTGGGTGTGAGACGTGCAAATCGTCAACAAACTGCACTGCCATCATCAGTGCTCTCTACTGACAGTATGCATATGGGTGTTCTTGCTGCTGCAGCTCATGCTGCAGCTAGTCGGAGTCCATTTACTATTTACTATAATCCCAGGTATTGTTTCCTTTTGTGCATATGTATCTTACTTGCGTAGACGTTAACGCATTTTATTCGTACATGTTTTTGTCTCATGTTAACTTCTCAGAGCATGCCCTTCGGACTTCATCATTCCTTTGGCCAAATACCACAAAGCCATATATACTCAAGTGTCGATTGGAATGAGATTTGGGATGATGTTTGAAACCGAGGAGTCAACTAAACGCAGGTACATTGCTGTATTATATGTACCATCTTGTGATTCATCGTAGAGGGTTACCAACGTATATCAAAATGTGATGACATATAATTATGTTCGGGGACACTGATTTGAATTTGAATTGTAATCAACAAGTTGAGATTCTACTTGTGTACGTAAATGAATGCTGCTTTCGTACTCCTATGTCTCAAAATTTTCATTTGTTAATTTGCATTATCATAAAAAGACCACGTATAACAGCAGTCCAACCATATATTGCATCTGTACTTGTTTCTGTTGTTAACCCTGTGACTCTGACCGGTACACATTCTGATTTGTCTACTTACAGATATATGGGCACGATCATAGGAGTTAGCGATTTTGATCCATTGAGATGGCCAAACTCAAAGTGGCGGAATTTACAGGTGGGTTTGTTGATATACTTGTATGAATGAAGCATCTTTGCTGATACCGGCGACCAAAGGGTAACTTTTGAGGGCTGATCTATCTGTCTTTTATTAGGTAGAATGGGATGAACATGGCTATGGCGAAAGACCAGACAGGGTTAGCCTATGGGAAATCGAGACTCCTGAAAGTCTTTTCGTTTTTCCTACTACAAGTTTGAAGCGACAATGTCTGCCTGGATTCATAGGTAAGTCTTGCTACTCACTGCACTTTATTTCTAAGCAGGTACTCAGTTGTTTATGTTGCTATTGGTATTTGGTAGTCTGATCGCATGCTAGCGTGTGTCTATTCTCGCCTAGAAAGCACGGATACGGACATAGATTCAGATACGGATTGGGATGTGGACATGGGACATGGTATTTATGAAAAAATAAGGACATATACACGGCAAGAACATGGAAAAATAAAATAAAATAGAAGTATATATTCTTCTATTATTAACATAATAATTTTACTAAAATATCCAAAAAGAAAATACCGGCAATATATGGGCTCATGTCTCTCCATTCCTATATAAAGAAAAAGCCTGGTCATCAAACATATATATATATATATATATATATATATATATATATATATATATATATATATATATATATATATATATATATATATATAATCTTTCTTGCTCACTTCTATAGGTAAAGAGGTAAAAAGAAAATATGGTAATGATTATGTATTACAAATTAACATAGTATGTGTATAAAAAAACCGTTTCTGTTTACAAGAAACCAAATAAGACTCATAGAGATCACTTGGTATAAATAGATATTACTAATTTACTAAAATTTATGTTCGATTTTTTTAGACCATTTAACTTGTTTTTTTGTCCAAGCACAATCTATAAGAAACTCAGACATGGCAAGGATACGGCATTTTTTTCCTTTAGTTTATTGGACATGCCGCATGGCGTGTCCGATAAAGTTTTTGGTGTGTCTATAGCGTATTTGCATCAGACATGTGTCCGGTATGGACAGTATCCCTAGTGACGTGTCCGGGCTTCTTAGAATTTCTAGCCAACAAATTATGCACTGACAAATTTGTCCTGTAATGCCTATTTCACAAGGAACTGCAGAGGACTTGAATAATGTTTGTGGAATGTTTCCTCAAATTAAAATTGATCTAAATATCTTCTAAAGTTTAACATATGTGCATTGACACGCATTTGAAATGTTTTCCACATCAATGTCTTCTTTTTCTTATAATTCTCAAAAAAAAAATAAAAAAAAAATAATACAGTATTTACAACTTTCTATTGCTGGACATTCCACAGTTCCTGGGGCCGAAACTGGATTCGGAAATTTGAGAACATTATCACAGGCTCTCGAGTGTGGAACTGGCAAAACCCTTCCAGTTTTTCCCGGAGTTGGGTCCGACCAACTCTTGAAGATGCTACTTACACCTCAAAATCCTAGCCCCGATAACCAGCTCGGATGTCAGCAGTCAATTTATACAAGCATTCTGCAGAAAATCGGAGGACACGCCATTTCCAGACCCTTAACAAGTCTGTTGCAGAGTGAGGTAACAGTTCATAAACCGATGATACAGCAGCACCAGCTTCCTCTTGTACATCAACAGATTCTTCCTTCCCAAAATTGTAGCGTTGTTGATCTGGATGGTACATCCGAAGCCCATACTGAGAAGCCGGGAGAGCAGTTTGTGAAAGAAACTCCATCGGAGAAAGCTTCTCAAGTGCAAACTAAGGCATATAAGAGTGAGAACACGGGTGAAAACTTACAAGTAGTAGCCGAGAAATCAGATGCATCTCCTGGAGTACTGACCGAGCAAGTGGTGCTCTCGTCTAATCACGAGAGCATCGTACCTCCAGTAATCAGTGACGAACAACTACAGTCATCAGAGGAAGTGAATCCCCAACTTCACAAGCCCGAGTCATCAGTGGCACAATTGCCAGATTTAAAATCGTCGTGTTCATTGGATAAGACTCAGAGTTTCCCGTCATCAGAAAATGTAGACAATGGCGTCTGGATGCCGCAACATTCAAGTTATCAATCTTTTACCGGACCTTCGAAAGAGCCTGATTTTTTATCAATATCGGCCATAACGGATCCCTTCGAGACATTTCCATTCCCGTGCTTTTCTGACCCTCACACGCCCCAGTGCCTGCCTTCTTACCTTCAAGAATTCTTCAGTTGTCCGGAGGTAAATATAGTTCATGAAGAAGTGGTTGGCTCCGGTATCATGTCATTTGATGCACAGAAACTAGAAGCCAAACAGCAGGAGAACGACTTGCAGAAGATATCTAATTCGTGTGGGATGAGGGACTTGTCAGACGAAAGCATCAGCCAGAGTGAAACTTACAGCAATCTGCAGTTCGAAGCTACCAACGGGAACATGATCAGCGGTTCCTGTGTTTCGAGCGCAGTTATAGAAGGTTTGAGTTCAGCAAGAGATTCTAGTTTTTGCATTCCTTCGGAGGACTTGTTTAGTAGCTTCACCTGCAATCAGGATTTGCAGTCTCAAGTCACCTCCGCAAACTTGGCCGACTCTCAGTTACTGCACATTCCCGAAGGGTCAGCGGGCACATCATCTGCCAGTATGGATGTTAAAGAGTGCAACTTTCTAAATAGATATTCGACAAAACAAGTGGCTCATCAACCTTTTAGGACATATACAAAGGTATGAATTTGCTAATGATAATGATATGAAAATATAAAATTTTCTGTAATACTAATTATCGTATAGTTTGCGTTGGATAGGTGCAAAAGCTAGGCTCTGTTGGGAGATCGATTGATGTGGCACGTTTTAAGGACTACCACGAACTGAGATCTGCAATTGCGTGCATGTTTGGGCTTGAAGGGCAGCTTGACGATCCAAGAGGTTCAGAATGGAAACTTGTGTATGTAGACTATGAGAATGATGTTCTTCTTGTTGGAGATGACCCATGGGAGTAAGTCACCTTTTCTTTCGTTTCTAATGCTAACGGTTGGTTACGGTTCGGTTTTTGCCAATTTTCGTAAAACAGAACTGACCTAATTAGGAATGGGAATCTAAACCGAACTGAACAAATTCACTTTGGTTCGTTTCAGCTAAAAACCGAATTTTGTATAAAATTTATTTAAAATTATAATTTTATTTGCTTTAGTAAGTATATCTATTCAAGATATCCAATTGGTATTGAATTTATATGTATATGTATTTATATAATATGCCTATATGTATGTTTATATGTATATACCTGTATATATGCATGTGCATAAATATATAATTTTTAAATAATTTGGCCGATTCGGTTCGGTTTTGAGTTTCAAAGCTTGAAACCGGATAACCGACTTGAATTATATCGGTTTGGTTCGATTTTACTTATTCGAGCCAGTTTCTATCGATTTTTTCGGTTTTAACCTCTGCTCACCCCTAATCCTACATACATGCTTTGATATCGGTAGAAAGAAAATCCTAAGTTTGTAATAACACGGCCCATATATAGTACAATTGTATGATAATATCTTATTAATTCCTGACATTACAACAACAACAATAACAACAAAGTCTTTTATTCAAAGTACTTAGGGTAGGCTATATGGACCAAAGATGATCATGCCAGATCGATCACACTGATAATCCTTCTCTATTCATTCCTATCAATGTCCTTATTTAAACCTCTAGTATCCATATCTTTTTGTAATTCCTGACATTATCAGGTTTAAAATATTCTACCATATTCATATAGTTTTGATTTTTTTTAAAATTTTTTTAATCAAAAAACCGTCTCTGATACTGTTAGTCTATTTCAGGCCCCAACTAATGGAGGTTGTTTATCCTTTACAAATGCAGGGAATTTGTCAAGTGTGTCCGATGTATCAGGATTCTATCACCGTCTGAAGTACAGCAAATGAGCGAGGAGGGAATACATATTATGAACAGCCATCTTCCGACATGTTCTTAAGAGTATACCTCTCAATGCAAGTTACCCCCCTATTTTTTTAGCGCGCCATGAATTCATCCTTCAGTTCTGCTAAAAGATGTATTGGATTCATACAGACAAGATTCAGAAATTGCGATATATCCAAAGATTCCAGCACCATCTGAATCATCTGATCAAAGAACGGAACTACTGTATCATACGTTTGGGTTTTGATGTATCGGCACATGGTATGCTTGTAAATTGCGTTACACGCTAAAAGATCATAAGTCCGATGCAGTGACTTCTCCTTCATAGTGTTGTTCTAGTGATGGAAGATGCTATTATATATTGAAGATATGTTCTTATCAATGGAATTCAATACATTCTCATTGTCAAATATTGACTGAACCATTAGAGTATGCATGCTTCTGGTGTTTTTAGTGTTATTTCCTGTATCAATTATGGGGTTGTGTAATATTCTTTTTTTACTAGCGTCATTGTTTCATGTACTTCTCTTTTATATCAAAAAATAAAATTTGGTCCAATGAAGAAAAGAAAAAGAAGAGAAGAGATGTGTTATGAATTGAATTGAATATTCATTGAATTGAATTATCTATAGATGTGTAATGAGATCCAAGAAATGCTGCTTCTCGAGTTTTCTCAGTTCATAACATAGCTTGGAACTCATTTATTTGATCAGGGAATTTTGATTTTCAAAAGGTTGTATTATAAGTTGGATGATAAACCTTGGAATCATAATCAAACTGTTATGGTTCTCTCATGTACGTTGGATTTAGGAACGGACATGGACTGGTGACCAATTCTTGATCCACCCAGTTCAAAAATTTAAATTAGAAAAATAAAAATTTCATTTTTAATTCAAAATTTGGAATAGAATGAGCTGAAAATTGATCCTTGTACCTGTTCATTATCATTCCTAGTTAGATTATGGCATTCTACCGTTTCAATAGTGTTGTCAAAGACTCGAATTTGGCATCAACAACAACTACAACTATACAATAACTGGGGCAATTTGTTGATGCAACTATAGTATGTCCGTAAACTGAGAGGAAATGGCATTACCCGATTCTATTGTTGCGTAATGAATAACAATAATGTATTTTGTGATTGAATTCGATCTTATGCAAGAAAGAAAGTGTTTGGGAAAAACCTGTTAAAGTTGCATAATATAATTTCTCTCTTTGTGTACGATAAAATAACAATAATAGGTAAATGAGACACGATTTGCCTACGTGAAAAATCCACTAAAGTAAAAACCATGGGACTTAGTCCTGATCAGATACACCATTATCTCTAAATAATAGGATTACAAGGATCGTCTTTAGATATTATTAAAGTAATACCAACCATCAACAATCAGCAATACACTTCAATCCAAAGAGTGGATAACGTGAAACAAACTCGTTAAGATAGGTGGAAAACAAATAATAGAAAAGAGTCCGGATTGACAATCCAACCATTGGATATGAGTCTCAACACTTTACTTCGGTGCTTCCGGCCATAAGGCCCTTTATATAATCTCCTCATAGTGACTTCCTAATACTTTAATAAATCACTCTTACAGTTTTCAAAAATTAGCCTTCAAACTTTCCAAGACATCATATATTCCAACGCAATCTCCCAACAACAATCACTATTCTTCTTAGGAGTTTGAATCCCACTAGAAGGGAATACCAAAAAAATTTCTCCCTTGCCGTCGAGGTGGGAGATTTGAATACATGAAAATTATGATGCTTTAATTAATAGACTCATGATCGAATTACATATCAAAATAAAAGAGGGTGATTGAATACATAAAAATTATGAGAATTGAATTGGAAGTTATGAATATTTATGAGGAGAATTGATTTGGGAGTTATGGAATATTTATAAGGAGAACTAAATTGAAAGTTATGGAATATAAGAAAAAAAACATCCTCAATATTTCATAATACTCTCTCTTGGATGTCTTTTTACACATAATGTGCCTCCTTAAAACCTTACTAGCAAAAACCCACTGGAAAAAAAATACCAGCGAGAAAAAGAGAGTGTACTATTCCCTGTAAGACTCTATTCTTTTTAAAACTCTATTTAGATATATTAATCTATGCATTCTAATTTTGTGCACTAGGTTCCCGGATAGCATAGTCGATAATGCCTGTAGAACAATAAAAATAATCCAATTTCAAATCCAAAATCCGAGTTTGAATTTGAGTTCGAATCTGAAATCCGAGTTCGAATCCAAAATCCGAATCCAAATACGAATCCGAATATGAATCAAATAATAATAAAAAATAATAATAAAAATAAAAATAAAAAATAATAATAAAAATAAAAATAAAAAAATAAAGGGAGCCTCGCACCCACACGAGGCTCGATGCGAGGCTCAGGCAGAACAAATTAAACACACAAAAATAAAATTAGATGCGAGCCTCGCGCCCACCCTCGCGGGATGCGAGGCTCAGTGGCGCGATGAAAACAAAAAAAAAAAACAAATATATATATATATATGAGAAAAATAGAAATGAGCTGACAGCTCACGCAAGTTACCTGAGCTGCAGTTCATTTCCACTATCTCCAATAAATTTAAATTTTTTTTTTTTTTTGGATTATGATCTCGACCCTCTAGGGTTCACTCATATCCAATTTCTTGGGTTTTAGTTTTGATTTGGTCCTCCAAGTTAACAAAAAATTAACGGTTTCAATAAATAAAACATTTTGTATGCGTAAATGAACTCAAAAATTTATGAAATTTAATCTGAAGGAAGATAAGGAAGTAGAGATAGTAATTGTTAAAAAAAATTGAAGAAAAATCATTGATCATTATAGTTTTGCCGCTAGTTCACGTAACTTTTCCTGAGCTGGCGGCTCATCTACAGTAATCCATATATATATATATGAGGAAACGGGAAATACACCGGCGGTGAAGGGAGTTCCTTCACCGCCGCTTAGCTGGCCCAATAAAATTATAACACGGAGCGTCATTCAAGGTAACAAATAAATGAATTATCTTAAATGACACAACGTGTAATAATTTTATTGGACCACCTAAGCGGCGGTGAAGGAAGTTCCTTCACTGCCGGTGTATTTCCCATTTTCTCTCTCTCTCTCTCTCTCTCTCTCTCTCTCTCTCTCTATATATATATATATATATATATATATATATATATATATAACGGGAAATTCACCGGCGGTGAAAGGATTTCCTTCACCATCGCTTATGTGGACCAATGAAAAGGGTACATGCGGCGCCAATCAAGATAACAAATAAATAAATTCTCTTAATCGCCCTTTAAGTAGCGCCACGTGTACCCGTTTTATTGGTCCACCTAAGCGATGGTGAAGAAAGTCCCTTCACCGCTGGTGAATTTTCTGTTTCCTCATATATATATATATATATATATATATATATATATATATATATATATATATATATATATATATATATATATATATATATATATATATATATATATATGGATAGCAATGGAAAGATCCAACTCTGTTTTCGTGGAAATTTTGTCCGAATTTTTGATAATTTGTAATTTTTTCTCTATCAATGGCAATGGAAAGATCCAACCCTGTTTTCGTGGAAAACAATGCCTTGGTTAATAAATCTGCTAGATTGTCATAGGAAAAAATTTATTGAAAATCAATATCTCCATCCTTCTGAAGATCATGGGTGAAAAAGAATTTTGGTAAAATATAACTCGTTTTGTCTGTTTTTATATGTCCTCCTTTTATTTGATCAATGCATGTATATTATCTTCATAGAGTGTTGTTGGAGCTTTTTTTAATGGTAGACCATATGTCTTCTTGATGTGTTCCATAATCGATCTTAAATAAACACATATCATGACCCGCCTCATGAATTGCCATTATTTTAGCATAATTTGAAGAAGTAGCAGTAATGGTCTATTTTGTCGAGCATCAAGATATAACTGTATTTCAATATTTAAATAGATAATCTATTTGAAAGCGAAAACTATATGGATAAGATATATATCCTGCATTTACATAACTGATTCATCCTGATTGAGAATCTTCTGAATAAAATAACTAAATCAATTGTTCCTTGAAGATGTCAAAAGATATGTTTAACGCTGTTCCAATATCTTTGAGTAGGATAATGACTATATCTTCTTTATAAATTCACAGAGCATATTATATTCTATAGAGTATTATTAGCAAATAAATCAGTGCTCCTATTTAAATAAGATATGGTACTTTAGGACCAAAAACTCTTCATTATCCTCTTGAGGAAGAATGTTTTTCCAAGAGCTTTCGTTTCAATTTTTTTTTTTTAAAATATTATACTGTCTTTGGAAGTTCTTCAGAAGTTCTAATAATGTTCAAATCATCTAAAAAATAACAAATATAGCAAATTCATATCCCTATTTCCTTTTAAAAATAATGGACAAATAGAATCATTTTCATAACCTTCTTTCAACAAATATTTTCTAAGTTGGTTATACGACATGCTATCATATTGTTTTAATCCATATAAATATCTATGTAACAATTGAATAAATTTCATAAGTTATATACTTTAGGCAGTTTAAATTTTCAGGGATTTTCTATAAAGATATCATTATCAAGAGAGCTATATAAATATTGAGCTCTCAGTATTATTATTACTGATTTCTAGTGCCTAAGCTTCTTCTGAAAGTTTGTAACGGTATCTTCAGGATTCTCTGCCTCTTCAATGAGATTATCTTGATTATTTACTCCCCTTTGCGTTCAAAGATTTTTCTCTTTGCAAGCACTTAGTTTATCATGTTTCATGCGTGCTTTAAACTCATTTGTTATGATCCGAAATGGATCATTTGTTGCTGATATATAAGATTTGGTTTTCCTATTTGAGTTAGTCAATGCTTGTGGTAGTTGATTTGCTAAATTTTACAAATGAATAATCCTCTGAACGTCAAACTCGCATTGCTTTATATGTGGATCAAGATGACATAGCGACGATATATTCTATATAATTTCTTTTTAGTTGCACAAATCTCCCTATAATGTTAGGAAAAATTGTTTATCAAAATGACAGTGGACAAAGTGTTTAAAAATATATCCCCCATCGTTGGCACACTATATTTAATTATAGAAGGAGATTCATGTTAAGTTAGTTTATATGTGAGTATAGTCCCACATCGGATATGACAAAAAAAATCTATGGGTATAAATACAAAATTAGAGTCTTGACCTAATGGCTTAAAATTTTGGGTCAAACTGATTTTCAGATTGTGTTTAGGCCTATCATGCTCCCTGTTGGACCCGACGTTCTCCCCAAAAATTGGTATCAGAGCCCAGGTTCGGACCAAATTGTCGTATTCTCCAGCATTATCTAGTTGGATTGTCTTAATTGCATATTTTAGAAATTGTGCTGTCAACCGAATTATTTGAGTAAGCAATCTCACAATGCTAGATTTCGAGTTGATAATAGGCATATATGTGACCATTATTGGAGGTAAAAATTCCAAATAAAGAAAAGAGGGCAAATAGCTTGCAGAACTAGGAGCTAAGTCCATAGCCTCGCGTTGGCTAGAGGTTTAATCTCGTGTTAGAATAAAATGCAAAGCTAAGGATTTAGCTTCGCGTTCAGAGTATTTAACTTCGTGTGGGCAGATCTCATGATCCTTAATTGATTGTAACTGAGACTTGGGATTATGTAGTACCCGAATTGAGTCCAATCAAGATAAAAATAAAGAGATTTAAATAAAAATTAAATATTTGATTAGAATTCTTGATGAATACAAAGTCCTTATATTTCTATTCCTAAGGAAACTATAATAACCAATTAAAGTTTATAAATAGCCTTTTTGAGGGTCATTTGGCAATTCAAGTTATGCGAGAGAGCCTAGAAGCCTTTGGAGATCTTTTTGGAGTTCAAGTTACGCGCGAGAGTCTTGAATTCATTGAGATTAGCAGAGAGAGAGGTAGGGCCGGCCATCATCTTCTTCAAGGAGAGATCTTCACGTCGGATCGTCAACAGATTCTACTAGTTAGATCTCATCGCCACATTAGAACTCACGTTTTATTGTAAAAGAGAGCGATAAAATATAAATTCTCTGGTTTGTTTTTCTATTGTTCCTCCTTCGTTATAATCATTGTAATCAATGGATGGAAGAAAGCAAGATTTTTGCGGAGAACAACTATCTGATACATGCATCAATTAGAACCATAAAGTACCTAAAAAGTCCAGATGGTGGGTGAATCAGCCCTCATATATCACCATGTATATGTTCCATAAATGTAAATATAGATAGTGCATGATGCCTAATGATTTATTTGCCTGTAGAACAAGCAGAAGAATTCATTACATTGTAGACTCTTCTGGTTTTTCAAAATATGTTTCTCAATTATTTTTCGCATCATTATTGACCCCAGATGTCCTGACTAGTCATGTCAAATACTAAACTTATCTGGATTATTGAAATTTTGGTTCACTATAGTATTTATTTTAACTGTACTAATCTTTGTGTAGTGCAAACTAGAGGATAGTGCAGTTAATTTCTAATATGCATTTCTTATCTGATACAATAGTTGTAATGCAAAGATATTTTGTATTATTATTTTCATGAGAAAACGGAAAATTTATCAGCGGTAAAAGGAGTTCCTTCACCGTCGCTTAATTAGCCAAATAAAATTATTACACGTGGCGCCACTCAAGTTAATAAATAAAAGAATTCCCTTAACCACCCTTTGAGTGGCACCACGTGTAATAAATTTATTGGGCCACCTAAGCGATAGTGAAGGAACTCCCCTCACCGTCGATGAATTTCCGGTTTACTCTATTTTCATTTATACTCTCAATGTAATAACCATTTTGACAAATATTCTTAAAACTTGATAAATTTCTACGAGACTTGGTAGAGAATAAAGTCATTTTTTTACAGTAAACTTTGTTCTTTTAGAGAATAAAACATCTATTCTTCCTAAACCTTCAATCAACTTTAGACCTCCCTTTACTCTTCCTCTTTTCTTCATATTCTTATTGGGTTTCTATCTCCATTCTTCTCCTCTCTCTCTTCCCTCTCGGTTAATCTCTAAAGTGAAGTAACTCAGAGGATCCCAATAAGAAGAGGGGAGAGAGAGAGAGGAGAAGATGTTGAATTCATGTATATTTGAAATTGAATCTTTGAACCAATTCACTAGTTCAAAAATAAATATATTAGGTGAATGGAAAATGGTTTCAAAGAGAAATACATAGCAATGGGAACAAAAAGGAAAGAAGAAAAAATAGTCCCACATTGGCTAGAGGTTTGTTAGGATGTGAGTTTATATAGGATTGTTTGTTCCATAACATTGCTTATGTGAGAAGAGGAGAAACCTTGAGCACCACGTGTGCGAGGGCGAATGGGCCTTTTAGGGCGCACTTGGCACTTCGCACGTTGCACCAGACTTTTGATTTTTTGGTGCTATTGGATTCGGGCCCAGAAGCCTATAAATAGGCCTCTGTTCAGACTTTGTAGAACATACAATCTAAAGAATTTTTCATTCTTCTGCAGACAGAAACTTGGTCTTTTGACAGAGAGTTTCTGTTTCCAGAAGAACAGTTCTTCCTAAATCAGTCCTGCATCACACCATACATACAGAGAGTATTCTTTATCAGATTCGCTAGAGCAACAGGATTGCAGCGTCCTTCCTGTTGCAAACCGGTCGTTGTATTCTGAGAGACCGACGCCCATTGCAATTCAGAAGCAAGCGGTGGAGGGCGAATCAGTTTTAAGGAGATAGTGTTCAACACTAGCCTCGATCATCTTCCTGTCTTCATCAATTCTGCATACGTTCATCCTTCTGAATACAGGTTTTTCTTAATCCAGCAATTCTTTATTCTGTTTAGGATAGTAAACTAGTTAAGGAAGAACAGTTTAATAGTTTTCTGTGAACAGTAATAGGAACATTCTTCTAATTCAAATCTGGAAAGATATAGACTGCTATTATACATAATAATTCGTAATTCTTCTTCTCCAACTTTATTTCTGATTGAAATATGACACTGAAAGCTGTGCATAATAACAGAATTAATTCTGTGCACGATAACCGTAGTAATTTTGTACATAATAATAGTAGTAATTCTTAAATAACAGTAATAAGTCTGCCCATATTAATCTGAAACATTAGCAACTTATTTATCCAACAATCTTAAAACCGATCTTTTTGTTTTAGATTAATTTTGAATACTGTCATAATAGTGTTCAATCACTAGTTATTTAAATCTAATTGCTTCTGGAAAAATATAGTTAAATCTGCTTATAGGAAGAAATATTTTTAGAAATCTTGTGGTTTGGAGTAAGAATTGATTTTCAGTTTTGGAGTAAGAATTGATTTTTAGTTAAAATTTGTTACAAAATATTAAGATAGATAAATTTTCTGAATTCAGATGGCCACTACATCTGATATGTCCACTGTGGTAACTCCTGTCATGGTTACTCCAACTGTGCCTTCAAGCCAGTATGAGAAACCAGAGAAATTCAGTGGCTCAGATTTTAAGAGATGGCAACAGAAAATATTGTTTTATCTCACTACACTAAATCTGGCCAAGTACTTGAAGGAGACTGTGCCGACTCTTATTGAAGATGATCAACAATCAGTGAAGGCGGTTGATGCATGGAAATATGCAGACTTCTTGAGTAAGAATTATATCCTCAATGGATTAGACAATATACTGTATAATGTATATAGTTCAATTGCTACTGCTAAGAAATTTTGGGAGTGCTTAGATAAGAAATATAATACAGAAGATACCGGCTCTAAGAAATATGTAGTCGGTAAGTTTCTGGATTATAAAATGGTTGATTCTAAAAATATAATCAACCAAGTACAAGATCTTCAAGTGATCATGAAATTCATGCTGAAGGTATGACTATTAGTGAATCATTTCAAGTGGCTGCAATTATTGAAAAATTGCCACCATCTTGGAAAGAATTCAGATATTACCTAAAACATAAACGAAAAGAAATGACACTTGAAGATCTGATTGTACGTTTGAGGATCGAAGAAAATAATCGTCTTTCTGAAAAGAAAATTGGAAATCCATACAATATTTCTAAAGCTAACGTTATGGAAAATTCCAATAAGTCTAATGACAGGAAGCGAAAGCACAATGGTGAAGACTCTAAGAGTGGTAACTCGAAGAGATTCAATGGCAAGTGCTACAACTACGACAAGCCTGGACATTGTGCAAAGGACTGTCGTGTGCGCAAGGCACAAGATTCTTCAAAGAAGAAGAAAAAGCATCCTAATGCAAATTTGGCCGAGGAAGAAAATCTTTGTGCAAATATAGATGTAAACTGTACATCTGTTGTCTCAGAAGTTAACCTAGTTGGTGGCAATTCTAAAAAATGGTGGGTGGATAATGGGGCCACTCGCCACATCTGCGCCAACAAGTGGATGTTCTCTACATATGAACATGTGGAAGGAGAACTACTCTACATGGGTAACTCTGCAACCTCCAAGATTGAAGGACGAGGAAACATTGTACTAAAAATGACTTCGGAAAAAGAACTTACTCTTACCGATGTACTTCATGTACCAGATGTCCGCAAGAATCTGGTTTCAGGATCAGTTTTGAGTAAAAAAGGGTTTAGGCTTGTATTTGAGTCTGATAAGTTTGTACTTATAAAAATGGTGTATATGTAGGCAGGGGGTATATGACAAATGGTCTGTTTAAAATAAATGTAATGACCATTGCCCCTAAAGTTAATAATAAAATTGATTTTTCTGCTTATATGACTGAGTCACCTTATATTTGGCATGGTAGATTAGGACATGTAAATTATTATACTTTGCAAAGATTAATAAATTTAAAAATGTTGCCTAATTTTAATATAAACTTTGATAATAAATGTGAAATATGTGTTGAATCAAAAATGACTAACCTTCCATTTCATTCTATAGAACGTAGTACTGAACCTTTAGAATTAATTTATACAGATGTTTGTGATTTAAAATCTGTTCAAACTAGAGGTGGAAAGAAATACTTTATTACTTTTATAGATGATTGTACTAGATATTGTTATGTATATCTAATGAGAACAAAAGATGAGGCAATTGAAATGTTTATACAATATAAAAATGAAGTTGAGAATCAACTTAGCAAAAAGATAAAAATGCTAAGAAGTGATAGAGGTGGTGAATATGAGTCACCATTTGCACAAACTTGTGCAGAACATGGTATTATATATCAAACAACTGCTCCTTACACACCTCAGCAAAATGGAATTGCTGAGCGTAAGAATAGAACATTAAAGGAAATGATGAATGTCATGTTAATAAGTTCTGATTTACCTCAGAACATGTGGGGGGAAGTTTTGCTTTATGCTAATCATATTCTCAACAAAATACCTCAAAAAAAATTAGATAAAACACCTTATGAATTATGGACATGTCGAGCAGCTAGCTATAAATTCTTAAGAGTGTTGGGATGTCTTGCAAAGGTTGCAATTCCTACTCCTAAAAGGACTAAAATTGGACCTAAAACTATTGATTGTATATTTATTGGATATGCACATAATAGCAGTGCTTATCGTTTCTTTGTTTTCAAATAAGATCATGCAGAGATACATAAGTACTCTATTATTGAATCTAGGAATGCAGTATTTTTTGAGAATATCTTTCATAGTAAAGATTATGAACCAAGTTCTCCTAAAAAGACTTGTGATGAAGTTATAAGAGAAACAGAATCTGATTCTAGAAATAAAACTAATGAGGATGAATGTAGATGGAGCAAAAGGGCCAGAATTAATAAGTCGTTTGGTCCGAATTTTCTAACATATATATTAGAAAAGGAACCTCAAACTTATAAAGAGACTATGTCTACACCTGAAGCTCCTTTTTGGAAAGAAACTGTAAATAGTAAAATTGAATCAATTATTCAAAATCACACCTGGGAACTTATAGATCTTCCTCCAGGAAGTAAACCATTAGGATATAAATGGATCTTTAAGAGAAAAATAAAACCTGATGGGTCTATAGATAAATACAAAGCTAGACTTGTAGTAAAAGGCTATAGACAAAAGGAAGGTGTTGATTATTTTGATACATATTCACCTGTAACAAGAATAACATCCATAAGATTAATAATTGATTTTGTTGCATTATATATACCTTGAAATTCATCAATTGGATGTAAAAACAACATTTTTAAATGGTGAATTAGATGAAGAAAGTTACATGGAACAACCTGAAGGGTTTGTAGTTTCAGGTAAAGAGAAGAAGGTGTGCAGACTTGTTAAGTCACTCTATGGACTTAAACAAGCACCTAAACAATGGCATGAAAAATTTGACCAAGTTATGTTGTCAAATGGATTTCGTTATAATGAATGCGATAAACGTGTATATGTAAAAGGGGATATGCACAACTATGTCATTGTATGTTTATATGTGGATGACATGATTATCACCGGTAGCACGGTGGCTCTAATTAAAGAGGTAAAAATCATGTTAACACAGAAGTTTGACATGAAAGACTTAGGTATTGCAGATATTATTCTTAGTGTTAAAATCTCCAGGACATCTGATGGATATACCTTATCCCAGTCACATTATATCGAGAAGATACTCAAAAAATTTGACAAGGGAAAAATGATATAGCTAGGACACCTGTAGATATGAGTCTATATCTTACAAAGAATATAGGTGCTAGTATATCTCAATTAGAATATTCTCAGATCATTGGCAGTCTTATGTATTTAATGAACTGTACAAGACCTGATATTGCATACTCAGTAAGCAAACTGAGTAGGTTTACAAGTAATCCAGGGGAGAACCACTGGAAAGCAATACTTAGAGTACTCAAATATTTGAGGTACACTACTAACTATGGGTTGCACTATACTAGATATCCAGCAGTGATAGAAGGATATACTGATGCCAACTGGATTACAGATTCTAAGGATATCAAATCCACAAGTGGTTATGTATTTACTGTTGGAGGTACAGCTATCTCTTGGAAATCTTCAAAATAAATGTGTATAGCCAGATCCACTATGGAATCTGAGTTTATCGCTTTAGATAAAGCCGGAGAAGAAGCAGAATGACTTCGAAACTTTTTAGAAGATATTCTAATATGGCCTAAACCTGTGTCAGCAATTTGCATCCATTGCGATAATCAATCAGCAATTGGAAGGGCACAGAATGTATTATATAATAGAAAGTCATGACATATACGTCGTAGACATGAAACTGTAAGACAGCTGCTTACAAACGGAATAATATCTCTTGATTATATAAAATCAAAAGATAATATTGCAAATCCATTAACAAAAAACTTGACCAGAGATCAAGTATATAAGTTATCGAGGGGAATGTGATTACAGCTTACTAAATAGAGTAACTCAATAATGGCAACCCAACCTAGTTGACTGGAGATCCCAAGATCTAGGTTCAAAGGGACAACCGAATTGTGGGGGAACTCGTAAGAATCACTGAGGAAATAATTACTATCTCATTTCTATGGTAAAATAGTGATTAACCTACAATGTGTAAGGATAAACTAAACTTTTAATAATCCTTATATCTTGGAAATCCAAGTAGAGTATGGCAGGATACTCTTAATAAGAGATTACCTATATGAGTGTGAAGGGGCCGCTTCTATGAGAATGATAAAGGCTAAATTCTCTAGAGCACTCATAGAATTACCAGGTTGTCCAGGGCCAAAACGGACACAACATAAGTATCTGTTAAAGTTGAAAGAAATCGTGTGAATATTATTGTTTTAGTTTACATCAAAAGCTGAACAGTTCAAAAACATCGTGTTCACTGGTTAGCGAGTAAACTCGATAATATTTCACTAGGGAAGGTTCAAAGCCAAAAGCCACCTCTCCCGATGCGGTAACTTTCTATTATACTCTCTGTTTAGTTGCATTAGTGTCTAAGTCATTTTCATTCATGTGGGGGATTGTTGAATTCATATATATTTGAACTTGAATCTTTGAGCCAATTCACTAGTTCAAAAATAAATGAATTAGGTCACGTACGCATTATGGAGAATGGGCGTGTGCAAGGGCGAATGGGCGTTTAGGGCGCATTGGGCGCTTTAGTAGCGCACGTACGCATCGTCGCGAGGAGCTGAGGAGTCTTTGATCTTTTGGTGCTATTGGATTCGGGTTACCTCTATTGGGTTTAGCTATTTGGATTCGACCCGCACCCGTTAAGAGCCATTAGAATTTGTCCGTTAAGATCCAACGGTCGTCTAATAACGTTGCCGTTAAACGGTCACAACTGTTAACAGCCAACCGTTGCGACCGTTTACCCAGAAGCTTATAAATAGGCCTCTGTCTAGACTTTTTAGAACATACAATCTAAAGAATTTTTCATTCTTCTGCAGATAGAAACTTGGTCTTTTGACAGAGAGTTTCTTTTTTCACAAGAACAGTTCTTCCTAAATTAGTCCTGCATCACACTATACATACAGAGAGTATTCTTTATCAGATTCGCTAGAGCAACAGGATTACGACTTCCTTCCTGTTGCAGACCGGTCATTGTATCCTGAGAGACCGACGCCCATTGCAATCCAGAAGCAAGCGGTGGAGGGCGAATCGGTTTTAAGGAGATAGTGTTCAACACTAGCCTCGATCATCTTCCTGTCTTCGTCAATTCTGCATACGTTCATCCTTCTGAATACAGGTTTTTCTTAATCCAGCAATTCTTTATTCTGTTTAGAATAGTAAACTAGTTAAGGAAGAACAGTTTAATAGTTTTCTGTAAACAGTAATATGAACATTCTTCTAATTTAAATCTGGAAAGATATAGACTTCTATTATACATAATAATTCGTAATTCTTCTTCTCCAACTTTATTTCTGATTGAAATATAATACTGAAAGCCGTGCATAATAACAGAATTAATTCTGTGCACGATAACAGTAGTAATTCTGTACATAATAATAGTAGTAATTCTGCTAACAAATAACAGTAATAAGTCTGCCCATATTAATCTGAAACATTAGCAACTTATTTATCCAACAGAAAAATGGAGAGGGGAATCCAATAAGAAGAGAAAGAGAGGAGGAAAAGGGAATGGAGGAATAAACTGAAGTAACTCAGGGGTATAACGGAAAATTTGAATAAAAAATATGGTTAGGGACTAAAGTGAGATAACTTAAACAATTTGAGGGACTAAATTATAAATATGAAGATTTGGGGACTAAATTCAAATTTTTAAAGGACATATATGTAAAAACTCTATTTTTAAGTATAGTATGCATATATGTGCTGCCTGCGAGACATATATCTTCAACGTTGTTCTTGAATGCAACAGGAATATCCATTATTTTCTTCAATTTAAAGCAAACTACATTGTGTGAGATTGCAAATATCATACTAAAAGAAAAATTATATTAAAGTTTATACTTAAAAGATTAATAATAATAAAACTTTAATTGACTTCGATATTATCATCGCCAACTAGATGCTCAATTTTTTTTTTTTAAAGAATTTTCGCCACATCCAAGTAAGGTTATTATGCAAATCATCAATTTGATATACAAAGTTTGCCTCCTTATCTTTTCCTTTTCTTTCTGCAATGCTAGATAAAGCTCAACAAGATGTTTTAGTGCACGATAAGTATGTGACCAATGCCCTTTCATGTCACGTCACGTCGGTAACACATATTTTCTGTATTCATAGATTATTTATTTTCTCTATTTTTCTCTTATTTTTCTATTTTTTTTATTCTTCCACTTCTGGTGGTAAGATGTATTCTTCGAAAATTTATTTACATTATGATTATAAAAATTATTTCGACCTCGACCTCGACCTCATCCTCATCCACGACAGCAACTGATCTCGTTCACATTCGATGTTGTTATATGTCATTGCACTCATTTCAGGAAATAGAGAAGAATTGATTAGTTAAGGTTCATGATTTTTCATCAATAATTCATTATTTTGTTCAGCCACAACACAAGGCAAGAAATCAATTTTGAATATTTCCTGAATCTTTGTTTTTTTTCTTCTATATTGCTCTTGTAAGAGCACATTTGAGGGAAATTCTATTCGTGCACACCACTTTGCTCACTATGCCTACCTCCTAAACTTGTAAAAAAATTACAAGTTTGCCATTACTTTTTATGATCATATATTTTTTTTCGCCCTGTCCGAAGATTAATCATAGACTGATATCACTTCGGTTCGGGAACTAATTCCTAACCAGTGTGAAAACTACTTGGAAAACTAATCACTGACTAGGAAATGTGGGCGTTTTGAACAGTGGTGTGTGAATAGAATTTCCCCACATTTGAGCTATGAAAAGTTGGAAACTTTAAGTATTTTTCTCTCCACATAATTTCAATTGAGTTCTTACACTCACTTATTATTTTGAAATCTTGTAGCCTTATGTGTATTTAATTATACCGAGCTTTAAGTATTATTTTCAATTGAAAGTTTAACCATCTTATGGTGATCATATCTTTCCTTTAAGGGGTTTTACATACATATATATCTCTTAAATCTTGAAAAATTAGAATTTAGTCCCCCAAATCTTTATATTTATAATTTAGTTCTCCAAATCCTTTAAGTTACCACAATTTAGTCCCTCAGTCATATTTTTTATCCGAATTTCCCGTTATACCCCTGAGTTATTTCACTTTAGTCTTCTTTTTTCTCTTCCTCTTCTTATTGGATTCCCCTCTCCATTCTTCTCTTCTCTCTCTTCCTCTCAGTTAATCTCTAAAGTAAAGTAACTCAGGAGAACCTAATAAAAAGAGGAAAGCGAGAGAATGAGAAGAATGAAGAGGGAAACCCAATAAGAAGAGGAAGAGTTGAGCGATAAGTAAAGTGAAGTAACTCGGGAGTATAACAGGAAATTCGGGCTAAAGATATGGTTGGGCGACTAAATTGCGGTAACTTAAAGAATTTGGAGGATTAAATTATAAATACGAAAATTTGAGAGACTAAATTCTAATTTTTAAAGATGTAAGTGATAGATATGTAAAAACCCCTTCCTTCAAACTTTTCCAGAGAACAAGTATTTTTACAGTGAGATATTCTGTTTTCAATTCTTTACGGAGATGACGACAAAAGAAAAATCATTATTTTGGCACAATGTTGTAGCGATTCTAGATTATTTTCTTTATGACGTCTCTAAGACCTTTAGGCCTTTTCATCGACTAACTTTTTGTGCTTTCATTGTTTAAATTAAGGGGTATTTACTGGTTTGTCCCTCAAATCTTTATATATTATGATTTTGTCCCCCAAATCTTCATATTTAGGATTTTGTCCCCCAAATCTCATAAGTTACAACAATTTAGTCCCCCTCTCTAACTTTCCCTAACACAGTTAAATATTTTACCATTTTATCCCTCTTTTCCTCTTCTATTTTCCTCATCTCTCCTTCTTCTCTCTTCCTCCTCTCTTCTCCTTTTCTTCATTATTTCTCCTATTTTCCTTCTCTCTTCCTCCTCTCTTCTTCTTTTCTTCTCTTATATTCCTATATGAATTTAAAATGTGAATTAACTCCAAAATAAGAGAAGGAAAAGAGAGGAGGAAGAGAGAAGGAGAAGAGTGGAGGAAGATAGGAGAAATAATGAAGAAAAGGAGAGGAGAGGAGGAAGAGAGAAGAAGAAGAGATGAGGAAAATAGAAGAGGAAAAGATGGGTAAAATGGTTAAATATTTAACTGTGCTAGGGAAAGTTAGAGAGAGTGACTAAATTGTTGTAACTCATGAGATTTGGGGGGCAAAATCCTAAATATGAAGATTTGGAGGACAAAATCATAATATATAAATATTTGAGGGACAAACCAGTAAATAACCCTTAAATTAATAGATTTTAGTTGCCCCCAAGTTCTCATGATCTTTTAAGTGAATATTTTGTGTTTGAAACACTAATAAACTAATAATTATTTTCAATTATTTTCATTCAAACAATGTTAATTGGAACCATCAATTGTGTGCATCAAAGTCTATGCCAATTTTGGTAAGCTAGTGGGCAGTTTACATATTTCCCTATAGTTGACATATAATATACATATGGACATAATACAATTAGGTCTCTAGCACCAAAATGCTTGTGTTGGGAGAATCAAAATAGTCTTAACTTGAATTAAGGAGCTTAATTAGAAAAAAGAAATTGACTGAAAGAGAATTAAAAAAAAAAAAACAATATAGGAGAGAAAAATCACCACTTGATTATTCTAATTTTATTACAACTTTGACATGCTAGGAGTTTATATGTAAATATATTCCCTTATCGGATACAACAAGAAAAGTTGTGTTAGGAGTTCATATGTGAGTATAGTCCCACATCGAACAGAACAGGAAAAAGTTTGTGGGTTTACATTCAAAGTTTGTGTCTCTACTTCTCAACTTAAGTTTTTAAATCAGATTAATTCTCAGCTTTGTATTTGAAAGTTTCTCCCTAACATGGCGATCTATTCCAGTAAACTAAACTAAGTTTACTAGGTTTGGAGGTGGACCCACTCTTACATTAGATATTATCTTTTTCCAATTCCTTTGCAGTTAAAACTTATAGAAATTCTTTTCTCCAATTTATTGGTAGATATTAGATCTTCATTTTTTATCCGTAAGATAACAATATGTTGTTTCCATGACTTGCAGGTATTTTTTTTTACTGTTGATTTAAAAAAAAAATTAAGAACATATAGTCAATATCAAGATCTTGGAACAATTCATTAAACTACATTTTGACCATGTACTGGTATATAAAATTATAATTCTATCGAGAAATTCATATTTGTTATACTATAGAATTTTTTGGGTCAAAGGCACCAACGCTACACCCCCCTGACAGGATGTTTATCCCCTGCTACTTCGAAAAACTGTCTGGATAGTTTGACCCTCAAATAACTCATTCCTAATTCATATTTCCTACCATGGGTGTGGTGGCGGAGCTCCCATCCCAAAAATAATCATATTTCCGTTATATAACTTACATATAAATTTATTGTATTACAATACTAAGGAAGATGTTTTTACTATATAATTTCTATACAAATTTAAGACATTACAATGCCATTATTATCTATAAATATTTTTTGTTATTGATTTTTGAATTTAAAAAAAATTACTCAGTCCAAAAAAATGAGATTTTTCACTCAATCATTAAGTCATTAATCTCTCATCTTCATAATTAAAAACTTAAAATTTGGAGGACGTAGAATTATAAAATTGAGAATTTAGGAGGATCGATAAGGATGTTTAAGACTAAAATCCCTTTTAAATTCTACTTGGACTAGATGAATAATGGAAGTTAAATACATTAGTATTTCAAATTATTTATCAATAGTTTTCAAGTGGTTGAATTAGAAACCACACTTAAACAATTATAAGATCTAACTCAAATTTACTAAGTAAACTACTTCACATTTTAGATTATTCAATGTCTAAATGTTTTTCATATCTCTAGAAAATTTTAGTAAAAATCAAATATATATTCACTAAATTTTCTTGTCTGTGAAAGTTGTTTATTAGCATATATTTAGATCTGGAAAGGAAAAACTCATATATATTTAGAGAGCAAGATATTTATATAACTATAATCCACTTTAATTAGGAAAATTAAAGTGACGGTATGCTTTAGGAGTTTTTACATATCTATCCCTTACATCTTTAAAAATTATAATTTAGTCCCCCAAATCTTCATATTTATAATTTAGTCCTCCAAATCCTTTAAATTACCACAATTTAGTCCCTAGCCATATTTTTTGCCCGAATTTCCCATTATACTCGTGAGTTACTTCATTATAGTTCTCCCTTCCTTCTTCCTTTTCATATTGGGTTCCCCTCTCCATTCTTCTCCTATCTCTCTCTTCCCTCTCAATTAATCTCTAAAGTGAAGTAACTCAGAGAAACCCAATAAGAAGAGGGAAGAAAGAGAGGAGAAACATGGAGAGAGAAACCGAATAAGAAGATGAAGAGAGGAGGAAGAGAGAATGGAGAACTAAACTAAAGTAATTCAGGAGTATAACGGGAAATTCGGACAAAAAATATGACTGGGGACTAAATTGAGATAACTTAAAGGTTTTGGGGGACTAAATTATAAATATGAAGATTTGTAAATTCAAATTTTTAAAGATGCAAGGGACAAATATGTAAAAACCCTATACTTTAATACTATGTGGCAACCGACTAAATGAGCGGTTAAGGAGGTTAACATTTTGTTAATCAACAAAATATATGAAAATATACACGAGGTTAATCCTTCATAATTTGTCAAATTTTAAAGAGTAACAAAATGATTAAATTAATCGGTCTACAAGGGTTAAGAGTAGTAACTCTCCAAAATGATGGGCTTACTATCCAATTTTTTAGAAGTTTAAAAAATAAGTTGTCCATTTATAAACAAAGCATTATGCATCTTTTTTTTTCATTCTACACACAAAATAGAAGGGTAAATTAATCCTTACTCGATGTAGTAACTACTATGACAATCTTTACTCAAAACATATTAGAGGTTTTTACATATCTGTCACTTAATTTTAAAAATTAGAATTTAGTCTTCCAAATCTTCATATTTATAATTTATTCCCCCAAATCCTTTAACTTACCACAATTTAGTCCCCGGCCATGCTTTTGGCCTGAAATTCCCGTTATACCCCTGAGTTACTTCCCTTTAGTCCTCCCTTCCCTATTCCTCATTTCTTCCTTTTCTTATTGGGTTTCCCTCTCCATTCTTCTCCTCTCTCTCTCTCTTCTCTCTTCTTGTTGGGTTCTTTTGAATTACTTTACTTTAGAGATTAACTGGAAGAGAAGAGAGAGAGGAGAAGAATTGAGAGAGGAACCCAATAAAAAGAGGAAGAAAGACGAAGAAGAAAGAGAGGACTGAAGTGAAGTAACTCAGTGGTATAACGGGAATTTCAGGGCAAAAATATGATTGAGAGACTAAATTGTGGTAAGTTAAAAGATTTGGGGGACTAAATTATAAATATGAAGTTTGGGGGATTAAATTCTAATTTTTCAAGATTTAAGGGACATATATGTAAAAACCCCAACATTTATTTTTTATTCCTTTCGCCCCCCCATGAGATCTTAGAAGATGCACTAGGTGCCTTACCCCTCATGCTTTTTCAAGATACTTTTAAAGAGATAGTCTTACCTAGTTCCAAATTTTAGGCCCGTTGATCTTATTTGCTAGCCATTGGGACTATTTGTCAGAAAAATATGATCTTTCTATTTCAATGAAATTGATTTACAATTATTGAAAAAAAGAAAAGAAGAGAAAAATATTACAAGAGAAAAAAGCGTTGAATCGTGCTTCAATATAGTAGAAGATGAAGGGTTTGTTGGCCTCTTTGATGAACTCGTGAAAGTCTACTTGTTGTATGAAGCAGGTTTTCAACCAGTGATCTATCTTCCAAACGATTCCCAATCCTATCTTCTTATATTTATTAATTTATAGGCTAAAGGAGAGTTTGGCCACTTTCATTTTAGGATAAGTTAGAAATTTCCTTTCCTTTTAGTAATATGATTAGAGATACACTTTCCTTCTAGAAAAAAAAAAAAAAAAAAAAAAAAAAAGACTTTGAAACCCTAAAGGAGTATAATTGGATATGATTTGATTATCCGTAAACAAAACTACTTTCCGTTTAATTGAAATTCCAGTAAGACATTGGTCCGATTATGCATATCATTTACCTTTTTCTTTTTTGTTTCGGAGTCTGCAATAATATTAAGGTTTCTTTGTAGTGTAATTTTGGTCAGCTTGGACAGTTATAAAGTGGGTTCACTAGGAAAAAAAATGTGCTCCATTAGAAACTCCCGCAAATATCTGTAAAATTGTTAATTTCATAATATATAACTTGCAAAGTTATTACTTAGAGTGCTGTCTAATTTTAATCAATAAAATATTCAGTAAGTTTTTCACTAGCCATTACGGGTTGCTAAGGATTGATTTTTCTTACTTTTTGTTGTGGCTAGTAAATAAAAGCAAGTGGCGGATCTCCCCACACCCACAATGCCACCTAGGACAGAGGCTCAATTAACTTAAATTTCAGGAGAAATTCTATTTACGCATGAAAGTTTACTTTTCACGCTCAGATTATTCTTTACACCAATCTCTTATTTTGAAATATTACCAATTTACTCTCTATACCCAAATTTTTTTTTTCCAAAATTAAGCCTCCCTCTCTCTCTCTAAACCCTAATCTTTCTTATCACAGTGAATTCGAAGAATTTAAAATTCTTTCAAACTTTTTTATAAAAACGAATGTAAACATTTTATGGTAAATCAAATCGATGAGTTTGTGGGAGATGCATTTTAAAATCTATACGTGAAAAGTAAATTCAAGTGCATAAATAGAATTTCTCCTCCTTGAAATATGATTCCAGCTGTGCTGGGTCTTTCTTCTCGTTAACCTGCAAATCAGTATTTGAGCGTGCCAAATCAGGGTCGTTAGAACGACCTTGCAAGTACTACAAAGAGAAAACAATAATACAAAGGCACACTGTGTGTGTGTGCGCATGTATACACACACACACAAAACATGAAACTAAGTAAAATACTATAAATCATGATAATATCAACAAAATATATATCTTTGGGAAGAAATAGAATATGAGTTAATTTGCAGTTTTCTTGAGGATGATAATGATGGTCAATAGGTAAATCTATATACACATGTCATGGATAATCTTGTATCATATATAAAAAAAATGAACATGCATGTCAAATATGACATCATATTATTTTTTTTGTTAATTTATTTGGAACTGTCAGAAGTAGTGTACCACATGTTTTACGAGTATCTCATGTATACCCGGGATCACGGCCATGATTCCTATTACTGCCCCAAGATGTACCACTAAGTACTAATAAACATGAATACTGATGAGCCTAAGCTCCACATGTTAAGCCCTATATACTGATGGTGATCTAATAATCACCCAGAATCTCTATAGTTAGATTCCTAAGTTCGGTTGTACAAGCTCAAAAATGTAAAACTCCTAAAACATATGTACAGTTCCTTCTTCGAGTTCCCTCATAACCCCACAATTGTCTTAACTATAAACTATTTCACAATACATTTTACAGAGTAATTAATTGGTGAAATGCTTGTCTCCTAGATTCTACGACTTGCACATCTTTGATTAAATTTTCTCTGAGCAATAGCTATAATGTATACATTGTAAAAAGTATGTATAAAATATAGTAATTTATTTACGATTTTCCAGAATGATTGCTCGTATGAGTTTTCTGTAAGAAAAAGTGTCACTTAAGATAAGCATATATTAATTTATACAAATAACCAATTAATAGATAATGCTATAAATCCTCTATTTTTAAACTAATATAATAATTGCAGTTACTAATATTAATCTAAGATAGAGGTCTGGATTTCAAAAATTAGAATTAGAATTATCATTCTTGCCAAGTAAACTCCGTCAGTGCTGTGCTTAAAGATTTAAACTTTCACTGTCTGTCCCAAGGCAGGATAAAGGAGGAGGGTTGTGGTAGGCCGGTGACGGCCAGTATAAAATATTATCACATATTATGATAGCCTACCCCAAATACTTGGGATAAAAGGCTTAGTTGTGGTTGTTGTATTCTTGCCAAGTACTGTGCAAGCCAAAATACTTGAGTAAAATAGTTCATTATAGGATTCAACAACAGAAAAATCTATCTGTCTAGTATCTAGTGGCTCAACATATTAGACTCTTAGTTCAAACACAAAATACCATAAAGGAGCCACCGTAAAATCAAGGTGATAGATATTTCCACTACCAAATCTAAATAAAGCATTATTAATAAACCTGATAGTCAAGATAAAGGTCGATCAAGTAATTGAGGTTTGCATGATCCAGTCGAGTGAATGTAAGGGCCATTCCACTATAGGGACTTAAAATTTTGTGTCATTTAAAGGTGAAGCACCACATCCTGATGCAAGCTAGTTGTATACTAAAATTAAATTCACAATAATTTTTCTTAATAGAAAATTATAGTTCATAAAAATGTTGACATATTTTCCAGTCAAGTGCTGAGTTGGATTTTGCAAAGGCATGAATAAAGAGAAAGAATCTTCCAATTAGTATAAATATCCTAAAATTTTTGGAGTTTCCAAAGGAGCACACCATTTTTCCTAATGAGCCCACTTTCCAACTGAAAGTCTGAAGAAAATAGAACTATCTAGTGGGCTCATTAAGAAAAGTGGTGTGCTCCTTTGGAAACTCCCAAAACTTTGGTTCATATACGGCCGTGTCCATATGCTATTTATGTATATGTCTCGGATGGATTAAAATGTTGTGTTGTTTGATCTTACTTATGGTTATTTTCACATGAAACTTATGTTACTGAAAGTAAAAAAGTAATTTGAACATACGAACTAGTATAGGTGAACATGTGTTTGATGATGAAGCAATGCAGTCAAGGGTAGGTAGGAGGACGAGATAAGAAAATAAAAATAGCACAATCTGGAAAAATAAATGACACATCGTTGTCATGTGAATAAGTAAAATGGATGATCAACCACTTTCAGGTGTTCAAAGTTACCATAAGATCTAAATAACTTGGTCACTGAACACTGGTAAAATCTCAACTGAGCATATAAAAAATTTAACAGACTCCATTTAGAATGAGTAGAAGACAAACTAAAAAAAAAAAATTCTTAAAAAAAAAATCAATGTGTCTTTGTTTGATCGATGAAGGAAGAACCTGCGTGATTGCACTCGTATGTGAAATGAGTTTCAAGTTAGATTGATGACTTAAACAAATAGCAACAACAAAATGGGTATTCGACTCCAGGTGAATTAGCACAGGGAAGAAGAATTGCAAACATATAACATTATTGGACTTAATTGAATATACTCGAAATGCTTCCTATCTAAGACAGTGATTGAATTCTTAGGTATTAAAGTATTAAAAGACAAAAATAGATTGTAACTAGTACTTGCCTCAAAATTCTGCTCAAAAAATTGACTGTGACATCTCCTTTCCCCTTTCTCCTCTTTTACTGTTTTTCTATTGTTCAATTTATTTAGATTTTAGTTTTTATAGATATTTAACTTAAGGTAAAATTACATAGGATAAGTTTAAAATTAACTAAATCCAAACTAACTAAATTTGTTATTATCAAGTCAACTAGTATTTAAATAAATACAAATTTTCAAGATAGTACAAGATCATATTTGTTAGACAATAATATCATCATCACTATCATATATATTTTAGTTCACCGTAATGAGTGATGTAGTGATTGGCTGGTCAGGTAGTGAGCAAAAAGTATACAAGTTATTTTTTTTAAAGTGAGAAATTAATTTTGTTAGCAAAAATAACTGAATAATACTAATGCAACAACCAGCTGAATCAAATAGTTAACCGAAGAGAAAAATAGTAGAGACAGAGAACACGCAGATTTAACGTGGTTCGGCAATATACCTACGTCCACGGGGACACGATCGAAAAGCTTCCATTATATCAAAAGATGATCACAGCTTTTTAGTTTTCAACTACAAGAGAAATCACAAAGAAATCACACAAGATTTTGAGATCAAATCCTAACCTCTTGTTACAGTGATTTTCCTCTTTGCTTCGGCCGCCGAAGAAAAACCCCGAAAGAAGCCCCACCTTCTTTTCTTTTCTTCTTTGCTTTCGGCGAAAAGACAGAAGCAGCCGCTCACACGCACTTATTTTTCCCTTTGGCCAAAATATATAGCAGTAGCCCCCTTTCTTTCCTTTAGTCAAATAATAGCAACCACCTTTCCTTTGGCCAAAAACAATAGCAGCCACTTTTCCTTTGGCCAAAAATTAGCAGCCACCTATATATTTCCTGTTTTTTTTCTCGGCTTAATCCAAAAAACCCTAGCACACACCCGCGCGCGCGCACACACACACACACACACACACACACACACACACACACACACACACACACATATATATATATATATATATATATATATATATATATATATATATATATATATATATATATCATAATGGATTTGGGCCGGTTTTGGACCCGTTTCGGCAGACCGAAACCCGCTGCTGTAATAGGGCTCCATTAGCAACAATCTTCCACTTGGAGACTTATTGCTAAAATTGTTATCTCTATACATAATAATTCTAGTGTCTAAAACTTTTACCTCGATCGTTCAAAGTCCCAAATTCAGCATTCAACACAAATGCACCAAAGTTGAGAAATAGCTCAACTTTTTCCCATCAACTGGTTTTGTCAACATATCTGTAGGATTCTTACTGCCCTCAATCTTCTTCAACTTCAATTGGCCATCCTCTAACAAGAATCTAATGAAGTGATATCTCAAGTGAATATATTTAGTCCATGAATGATACGCTGAGTTCTTAGCAAGATAAATTGCATTTCGACTGTCACTGAATAACCTGCAATCTACTCCATCAAAACCCAACTCACTCATCAATCGCTGCAACCAAATAAACTCCTTACTTACTTCTGCAGCTACAACATACTCAGGTTCTATCGAAGATAAAATAATAATTGATTATAATCTTGAAACCTAGCTTACTGTTGTTTCTCCTACAGTAAAGACATAACCTGTGATGCTAATGTCATTGTCTCTATCACCCGCATGATCCGAATCCATAAAACCTTGCATATTAATGTTATCACCCCCAAAACATAAACAATATTTTAAAGTACCTTTCAAATACCTGAAATCCACTTTACCGCTTACCAATGTTCATTTTCAGGGTTCTTCATGAATCTACTCACTGCTCCCACTGCATGTGCAATATCTGGTTTTGTACTCACCATTGCATACATGAGACTTCCAACGGCTGATGAATAAGGCACATTCTCTATGTGTCTCGTCTTTTCATCTGTCTTAGCACCTTACTCTTTTGACAATTTGAACCGACCACCAAAAACTGTAGTTACCGATTTTACATTCTCCATGTTGAATCTCTCCAACACCTTCTTGATATACCCTTCCTGTGATAACCACAATTTCTTATTTTTCTTATTTTGGGTAATTTGCATTCCAAGAAGTTTCTTCGCTTCACCCATGTCCATCATAGACAATCCCTCTGCCAACTTTCTCTTCAGATCATTGATTTTCTTTATGCATGTACCTGCCATGAGCATATCATCTACATACAAAGTAAGTATAATAAAGTTACCATTCTTAAATTTTTGTAAATATACACAATGATCTGAATTGCATCTGGTAAAATCCGAATCCAACATAAACTTGTCGAATCTCAAGTACCATTGCCTCGGTACTTGTTTCAACCCATACAAGCTCATTTTCAGTCGACAGACCCAATTCTCTTTTTCTTTAACTTCATATCCCTCCGGTTATTTCATGTATATTTCCTCCTCCAAATCACCATGAAGGAAAGCAGTCTTCACATCGATCTACTCTAAATACAGTCCTTTCACAGCCATAATACTCAGTATTGCTTTGATAGAAGTCATTTTGACAATAAGTGTAAATATTTCATTGAAATCAATACATTTTCTCTGACCATATCCCTTCACTACAAGTCTAGCCTTGAACCTTTGTTGTCCCTCCTGCCTCATGTTTTACCCTGTATACCTACTTGTTATGCAATACTTTTATCTTTTCCGGTCGCTTCACCAATTTTCATGTGTGATTCTCCTCCAAAAAAAATATCTCATCACGCATGTCTTGCTCCCACTTAAAACGAAATTTATCCTGCATAGCCTCTTGGCAACTCTCTGGTTCACTTGCATTTGTATACAAAATATGATATAAAGGAAGACAAAGTTTTTGGGTTGACTTCCTTATTCTCGTGCTCCTCCTCAAAATGGGAACACTTTCTGATGAAGTACTGGAACCATCTATCTCAGTCAGTGACTCTCTCTCCTGTTCGTTCTCATCTGAAACTTGTGTATTCTCAGGTGTAGCCATTTTTTCTCCTTCAGATGTAGATATTTCTTCTTTTCTTTTATCCATGGGATCCATCCCATCCTGTAGTTCATCCAGCACCAAGTGCTCTTTCTCCACTGCTTTCTCACTCTTAGTTTTCATTTGGTTTTTATACATACAGTTCTCATTAAATACTACATCTCTGCTACGAATGACCTTATTATACTCATAATCCCATAAGTGATAACCATATTCGTCGTACCGTATCCAATGAATGCACACTTCTGAGATTTAGAATCAAGCTTCTTTCTCATCTAATAATCCACATGTGCATATGCTATACAGCCGAATACTTTTAAGAATTAATAATACACAGTCTTATCAGACCACACCTCCTCTAGAATTCCTCCATCTAAAATACTAGCTGGACTTATGTTGATCAGATAGACTACCGTCTCTACAGCAGCTCCCCAAAGTTGCAAAGGCAAACCTGCATGTAGTCTCATACTAAAAGCTCGCTCCAAAATAGTTCTATTCATTCTCTCAGCCGCATCATTTTGCTGTGGTGTCCTCGGTACAGTCTTTACTCTCCTGATCTCATGGGTAGAGCAATAGTCATCGAACTCCCTATTGCAAAATTTCCCACCATTATCTGACAATAGACATTTCACCTTCAAACCTATTTAATTCTCAACAAGAACTTTCCATACCTTGAAGATCTTGAAGATATCAGATTTCTGCTTAAGTGCAAACACCCATATTTTCCTACTTGCATCATTTATGAAAGTGACAAAATAAGAACTACCTCCAAGAGACTTCGCCGAAAAAGGCCCCCATACATCTGTATATACCTACTCCAATCTTTCGGTTTTCTTCTCTTTTCCATCCTTCATAAAACTAATTCTTTTCTGCTTTCCAAACACCCAGTTCTCTTAGAAATCAAAGTTAGTATCTTTCATATCTGTCAACTTATCTCTGAATTGCAATACTCTTATGCCGCTCTCGCTCAAGTGACCGAGCCTCTGATGCCATAAGATAGCCTTCTCATTTTTCACGGTGGCCAAATAAACAACGTGATCCACCGAGCTTGAGAGTAAATATAGAGTTCTCACTCTCTCACCCTTGGCCACTACCATTGCTCCTTTACTGATTTTCCACTGTTTCCTCTCAAATGAGATTTGATAAGCTTCGCCATCCAGCTTGCTAACAGATATCAAATTCTTCTTCAAATCTGGTATGTGCCTGATCTCTTATAAAAGCAACTTTCTACCATTGTGCAATTTCAACTGAATTGTCCCCTGACAATCTTGCATTCCTGCTCATTACTAATAGTCACATGCCCAAAATCACCTTGGATATAATTCTCAAATCATTCTCTGCGAACAGTGCAATGGAATGAATCTCCTGAATCCACAAATCACATATCTGACCTTAATTCTGTATGAGCAGACAAGTATAAGTCATCATACTTTTTACTTGGATTCACCACATTCGCGCCTTTCTTACCCTTATTTGGACAATCCTTCTTCATATGACACCCTCTGTCTTACATTTCCAACACACTAACTTTTTCTTAAACTTTCCCTTAGATTTTAATCTTCCTATTTACTTCGACTCCCTACTTAAACTTCTACCTTTTTCCTTCCTTCTGTCATTATCAACAGACAGAACAGTACTTGTAGAAACTGTACTCTCACCCATACTCTTTTTCATTAATTTATCATTCATGATTGTACTTACAATATCATCAAATTTAAGGACAGTATTGGAAGTATTGCTGATGGCCATAACAACATTACTCTGACTATCTGATAACGAACATATAAACATCAAAGCTTCAATGTCATCAGTAAAGACAAAATATAAGGATTCAAGTTGTACCCATAATGTGTTAAATTCGTTCAAATGATTAATAACTGAGCTATCAGAATGTATTATCAAGTTGAACAACTTTTTCATTAGAAACAGTTTATTTGAAGTAGACGGTTTCTCATAAAATTTAGCTAACGCTGAAATCAAATCTGAAGTGTCTTCTCCTTGGAGATATTGAACACAACTTGCTTTGTCAGGCACAATCGAATCTGTGCTAAAGCCCTCCTGTCCAACAATTCCCACTCCTCATCTGTCATCTTTTCTAGCTTTTCTCCAACTAGTGGTTGATGTAAATTTTTTTGATATAAATAATCTTCCATCTGTAATTTTCATCATTGGAAATTTGTCCCATCAAATTTTTTGATTTGTCCCTTCCTATCTTCCGCCATAACTCCCACTCAAAATCAATACCGATCTGAGCGAAATCTGACCCGAACCAGAGCTCTGATACCAATTGTTAGCAAAAATAGCGGAATACTACTAATGCAACAACGCGCGGAATCAAATAGTTAACCAAAGAGAAAAATAATAGAGACAGAGAACACGCAGATTTAACATGATTCGACAATATGCCTATGTCCACGGGGATACGATCGAAAAACTTACACTATATCAAAAGATGATTACAACTTTCTAGTTCTTAACCACAAGAGAAATCACACAAGATTTTAAGGTCAAATTCTAACATCTTGTTATAGTGATTTTCCTCTTTACTTTGGCCGCCGAAGAAAATCCCCGAAAGAAGCCCCGCCTTCTTTTCTTTTCTTCTTTGCTTTCGGCCAAAAGACAGAAGCAACCGTTCACACGCACTTATTTTTCCCTTTGGCCAAAATATATAGCAGCAGCCCCCTCTCTTCCCTTCAGTCAAATAATAGCAGCCACCTATTTATTTACTGTTTTTTTTCTCGGCTTAATCCAAAAAACCCTAGCACACACCCGTGTGTGTGTGTGTGTGTGTATATATATATATATATATATATATATATATATATATATATATATATATATATATATATATATATATATATATATATATCATAACGGGTTTGGGCCGGTTTTGAATCCGTTTTGGCGGACCGAAACCCACTGTGGTAATATGACTCCATTAGCAACAAATTTCACTCTAGTAAAGTTTAAAGTGAAATAATATTCGTTTTGAAGGTAAACAAGAAGAAGGAAGCATCAAAAAATTTAATGTATTAATTTCCTATTTGTTAAATATTTTATTTCTTTATTTTTTTTCATTTTAAGGGAAAGTTAAACATGAAGCTAACATACTTGTAAGTTGTAAAAGTCATTCCGGGGTCAGAAACGTTTGAAGTACTTCTTTGATCTCACTTTCGGCTATAGGGTGTTTAACTGAACAATGTCACGATAGTGTAAAAGTCATTTTTTATAAAAAAAATAAATAAAAGTGCATTCACATCTATACCTTAATGAATTTTGTTTGATGAGAGTGAAAGAAGGAAGTGTCATCAAATTTTTATTAAAATATTTTGATGTAATTAGATGTTATTTTTAAATTTCTCTATTTATTAAAATATTTTTTCTCTCCACTTTTTGTTAGGGAGAACGTCCGGTCCAACGGGAAGTATGATAGGCCTAAATACAAAGCTGAGCTTTGTCCTATCCGATGTGAGACTATACTGACATATGAACTAACTTAATTTTGGCAACCATTCACATTAATTGAAGGTGAGTATACCAACACGTGGAAAATCAGAGCCAAAATTAACTCAACCAATTCGGACTTCAAACATTAGCTTTACTCCTCCTTAGGCCATAACCTGGCCCATTGACCCGACGATAATTTGGTCCGAACTCTAAGCACAAAGTTGAGAACCAATTTGATCTAAAATCTTAAACCATTAGGTCAAGTCTTTTAAATCCATAAACTTTCTTTGCCCTATCCGACGTGGGACTATACTCATATATCAACTAATTTAACACTTTTAACTTTAATCATCAACTTCTTCCATTGCTTAGGAGAGGTTAACTATAATATAATTTATATGGTGAAAGTTATTCAAGCATTTTGTTCCCAAGTCCCAATAACAAAGTTATACAATTTGATTGTGGCAAATTAAAAAAAAGAAATTTGTAAAATATCAGATATAATTTAAATCATAAATAATCGGACCAACAAGAAATACTCCCCTCTCCTCGGATCTCAGGAAATTTCTAAATGAGGACACTAAATGTTTCAATTTGGTAGAAAATTATAAGTTCATTATTTGCTTTTGAGGACAGTTTTTGTTGCATCTTCCTCCACACAACCACACACATCTTTCTTCCCAAAATTTTAAACTCACGATCCAAAAAACATTCCTCCTCTTCCTTCTTAGTGAGCCCCACGGTGCTTCCATTTTGCTCTTGCAAGGGGTAGGATGGGTGAAAAAGAGATGTGAGGGGAAGAAGGGTGTGCTTACTGTGAAAATCCAAAGTGAGGGTGGGATCAGTAAACGTGGTGTGCGCACTTTGACCAGTGGAGTGCTCATTTAGAAATTCCCGACTTCTCATCTCCTGGCATTTAAATTTTTTTTATTTTAAAAAAACGAAAACAAACAGAGTTAACAGTCCATAGTAGAGAGGTCGAGCCCTAGATCGGCGAAAATCGAGGAGGAGAAGCACCGGAAGCGGCCGATCCATTCGGATCGAGCGGCGAGAGACGATCATCATCGCAAGAAGAAGAAGCCATCATCGTCGTCGTCATCGTCAATGGCGTCTCAGCCACAGGTGAAGGCTTCTCACATTCTGATCAAGCACGAGGGATCGCGGCGCAAAGAGTCGTGGAAAGACCCCAAGGGCAAAATCATCAGCGCCACCACGAGGGAGGCCGCGGCCGAGCAGCTGAAGGCACTGAGGCAGAAGATCGCGTCGGGGGATGAGAAGTTCGAGGATGTTGCGAAGAAGCATTCCGATTGTAGCTCCGCCAAACGCGGTGGCGATCTAGGTCAGTTATTGTGATCTTTTTTCAGTTTACATTGCTCTTGGTTATGTTAGGGTTTTTGGTTATGTTAGGGTTTTTTGAGTGCAAATGATTCATTTGATTAATTGCTTGAGGAAAATGCAATCTGGGTCTTTTGATCAATTAATTATTGAAAAATGGAGCAGCGTATTGTTGCTAAACTTGCTATTCTTTTTAGCTGTAGGCATCATGGATTTTGGCTGTTGAATCGTATCCTAGAATTTGAAATAGGAGATTTGGGGGTGTGGGAAATGATTTTTGTCGGTGTCCATTTCTGAACTCCGAGCACTAGAAGGCTTTGAGGACGGCATGGCTTCACCTTGATGATCTGCACAGTGAAAGATGAAGAGAAAGAGGGAAAGAGAAAATAGAATTAGAGAGAAGAAGATTCAGAATTGCATTATAATCGTCGCTAGGGCTTACAACCAGCCAAGAATGGCTTATATACACATTTCTCTCATAGATTGAACGACTTGCATATCAAAGATTCAAAAGATCAATGGCTACTTCTAGTGTAGCAACAGATCTCGTCTCACGAGCTTCCTCTGAGCTTAGTTTTGAGTGGGCCGATGTGGCACTCCTGTTTGGCCAAAATTGAATCAATTTTAGTTATATTTGCTAAATTTTATTTTTTATTTTTTTTGTATCTTTCCATGTTCTAAACTTATAAATAATATTTTAAAATTTTCTATATTTTTCACAATTTTCTAACGATTTCAACTCTTAAAATACATTTTAAAAATATTTTTTATTCATTAATAAACAAAAAAAATAATTTTAAAAAATATCTTGGCAGGCCAGTCCGGCCCGATACGTGTTTGGCTCATGTTCGCCGAGGCAAGCCGCTGGGTTGGATTGGGCTTCCCTCGGGGCATGTAGGCCTTGCTTAGGCCGGCCTGCCTCACCTTCCATCGCTAGGTTGTGCCTGGCCTGGTTGGCCCACTGCATGCCCATGCCCAGGCATGGGCCATGCCAGGTTGGTCCTGTTGCTAGCCCTAGGTCTGTTGTCTTATTTTCTTCTATTTTTCTAATCTTAGCGCTTCCACCGTCATCAAAGGTCATTTGGAAAACATCTCGAACCTCACTTGATCACGAAACCCGCTTATGAAGCAACTAATCAAATAGTCTTGGGATAATCCATGCACATGGTGAGATTATCTCATAAACTCCTCTTGGTAGTCTTCATAAGTGCTTTAGTTTGGGGAGTTTACCATCATAATCATTGGCTATGTTGTACATGGAGACGATACCGTTCTCGAATTCGAACCAGCTCAATGGAACCTCTTTTTTCTAGCCACCCATAGGTACCACTGCAAAGGGCCTTCAACCAAATATAATGCTGCCATTTAAGAAGCACAGAAACACCGTTGGGATATTGTGTCCGTGTCAGACACATATTCCACACGGACACGTAATGAACCCATCATAATTATGTTGGATATGCCACGCCGTGTGACCAATAAAATTAGGAAAAAAATATTGAGTTACTGTATCTGTGCTTTTTATAGGTTATGTCTTAAAAAAAGAATTACAGTCTGGAAAAGTCGAAAATAGGTACTGCTAAATTGGTATATCTATTTATATTTAGTTAGCTTTGTGAAGTTATACTCTAGTAATTTCTTGTAGAGTGAATCTTATTTGGTTTCTATATCTGAAAAAATAATTCTTTGTGTTCGTACTTTACATTGATTTAGGACCCACTGTCATCACCACTTTTTCCTTTTATCTCGTTACATATAGAGGGGAACTGGGAGAGATATATACATGGTTAATAGAGAAACTTGTCTTTTGTATAAGAATGAAAAGACACGAACCTTACGTTGCAAATACTATCATTTTGGATATTTTAGTAAAAATTATTATGTTAATAATAAAAGAATATATACCTATATTTATATATTTTTTTGTATCACTACTGTGTGTGTCCTCTTTTTTTAACAAATATCGTATCCCTTGTCTATATCTGCATTTGCGTCCAAATCTGTGCTTTCCTAGGTTGCCATTACCCTTTGCTTTGAGCCGACATTATAGAAGTCCAATAATTGCTCTACTCGATACAACGAACCATGAACCTCCTATCAAATGAAGATGGAGAACTTCGGTCAAGGTCGGTGTTGGTATTCTCCTTCAAAATATCCGTAGTTTGCAGTGTACGACTCGCTATGGTTGTGTGGTGCTGGTTGAACATAAACAAAATGGGAGTCAGTAGGAGGGGACCTTTCTGGTTAGGATTGGTAGACCCTCACTGCCAGAGATCGAAGTCGTGCCGTTTCAAATTGGTGGAGATCCAGGTGTTTTGTTGCAGTTGTCAGTTCCAGATATCTGATATAAATATAGAATGAGAGTTTGGGTTCCTCCTAGTCATTAGCGCAATTTTCTTCAATTCTCTTCAACATCTCTGTGAATTCATACTAATTCCCACAGTGTTGCTCAATAATCTCTCTCAGAAACTCAAACTTCACCGCTATCAAAGAGGAGAGACCAGCCTGCGCTCTGATATTATTGTTGGGGCACATTTCTGAACTCCGTGCACTGGAAGGCTTGGATGACAGAATTGCATTACCTCGATTACCCGCGCAGTGAAAGATGAAGAGAAAGGGGAAAAGGGAAGATAGAATTAGAGAGAAGAAGATTCAGAGTTGCATTATAATCATCTCTAGGGTTTACAACCAATCGAGAATGGCTTATATACACATTTCTCTCATATTGGATGACTCCTGTATCAGAGATTCAAAAGATCAACTGCTACTTCTACTGTAGCGACATACCTCCTCTCATGGGCTTAGTCTGGGCCTGGTTTTGAGTGGGCCGATGTGATACTCCTGTTGGGCCATGAAAGATATAGGTGAAGCTCTTATTAGGTTCTTGACAATTTTCTTGTGTTGGATGTGGGTATTTTTGTCCATGATTGATCTAGTAAGTTGTGTTATTAACTAGGAAATTTTTGCAGAAGTAGTCTATTCTTGCCTCACGGACAATACTCTTCGAAGCTAGCAGTTCAGCTTAGTGTACATGGAGAAGTACGAGTTTTAAGCCCTTGGAAAATTAAATTGAGTACCATGCATGCATGCATGCTATCTTCACACTACATTCGATTACTACAATTTCTTCAAGAAATAATGTTCTTAAAAGCATTTTCATTATGCATGTAGTTTGGAAGCGCATAATATATAATGGATTCCACGGAGATTAAACAGATTATGCGAAATTATGTAGAATATTAATATTTAATTTATGTTAATAATAATACTTAAAAAATATATATATTGAGTGCGATAAAATTCAAGAATTTTAGGAAAAAGCATAAAAAATAGATAATAACCTAATCACCTAATCTAAATATGTTCAATGTGTTCAGTTTGCTAATTTCTCTTTTGTGTTCATTTGTTTCTTCTAATGTTGAAAATAACACGTTATGAAATCCGTTATATTGCGTTACGTAACCTAACGGAACCCCAGCGCTACGTAACAATTGGAAATAACTCAATGCATCGTAACAGTACTTTTTTTATGTTATTTTACGTTATATTACGTAACGTTACGTTAAATTACGTTATGTTACGTTATTTACAATTATCTTTTTAGTTATTTCTATATTGTTGTTGATTATTATTTTGATTATTAGTGAATTGTTGTAATTTTATTACTTGATTAGTTATTGCCTTGTTTGATTGCTTATGGAATTGCTAGCTTGTTATTTTGCGATTATTTTCTTGTTCGCTTGTAATTTTTCTCCGGTTGCTGAAATTCTTACTTGTTGATTCTATTAAATTTTTAACTGAAATCAACAAGTACAACTAAGATAAATTGAACATTACAATATATAAATTACAACAATGATAATAAATGAAATTGAAATAGAAAATTAAAATATTATTTTCTTATTTAAATGATAATTGGAATTACGGTTGCAAATTTATTATAATTTATGAAGATAAATATAAAAGTTATTGTAAACATAATATAAAATTAAAATAAGTTATGCTTATAAAATGGTTTTATATTTTTTTTGATATTTCAAATTTATTTTTTAATTTATAAAAATTATTTTATATAGTTTATAATTATTTTTATTAAATAAATAGGAAATTGCATAACCTACGTTATGCGTTACGTTATATGCGACATAGCCTAACAGAGGCAAAACGTTACGTTACCGTTATTGCTATTTTAAATATTAGTTTCTTTCTCATAGTGTTCCTTGAATATTATGATTTCTCTTTTGATAACAAAAAAAAACACTTAATCACCTAATCGCTATTTCACTTAATCATAAAAATTAAACATATTTTTATCACAAGTTCATGGTGAACTGATCTTGAAAAAACTCCAAAAAAGTTAACAGGTTCACTGTAAACTATCAGAGGTCCATGGTGAACTGAATTAATTTATCTCAAATAAGATTAAAAAATTAATCAAAACTTAAATATCACACAAATCTCACAAAAATTAATCAAATTAATTTTCATCAAGATTAAAGAAATGAAGTGCCTTTACAATCCACATGCGGTTGCTTAGTTGAGAGCTTGCTGGAGTCGTTACCAACTCGTGTACGTCGTATTGTGCATGTCCACCGGTAGCGTATTCCATTTCCATATCTCTCGAGAAAACGGGGCATTACACTATATGATTTAACGAATTTAATAACGAATGCATAAAAACAAATAACAAATTTTTGATAACGCAAACAATAATATGGCATCGATGAATAACAAATCAAGTTATACAAAAAAATAAATAACAATTATATAGAATAACATGATTAGTGAGTCCAAAAATTAACTCACCATGATTCGTGAAACTCTTATCTATTAGTTAGCAATCACGGGAAGTAATCTACACATTAAAAATATTCTAAGAATATTAAAAATAGTTTAATATGGATTTAGATGATTTTTAGGAATTTTTCTTTATTTATAATGTATTCAAAGTTGATTTAAGTTAATTAGTATTGATGGGTCTGAATTTAAGAAACGGGCCTGGATTCATATTATTGGGTTTATGAGATGGTGGATGTTATTAGTAAATTATTAGGGTTATTGGGTAAGGGTAAACTAGTTCTAAAATCCAATACAATAGTTTTCCCCAATAAAAAAAGAGAGTTTATTATTAACTTTTTGACAAAAGAAGGGGAATCCAAAATATGGAAAGATGAATAGAAAGGTGTTCATCTCCAGCGAAAGTGGTGGCTCTGATGACAGTGACTCCGGTGACGGCTCCGGTGATATGAGAGGAAAAAAGATTTTTAGAGGAAGGACTCTGTTGGAAGTGGGTTAGAAATAAGGGTTTATATAGATTTTCAAATTGGAGTTATAGAATATGAAAGGTTTTAGAATTTAAAATGTCTTGATTTAATTTAGATGTTTATTTTTTAGAATTAAAAGGAAAGTTAAATTTAAAGTTTAATGGTTGATTATAATGAGGGAAATGAAGAGTTGAGAGTTTAAAGAAGATGAAAGGGTTGGGGATTAGAGAAGATGGAAAGTTTGGGAGGAAGAGATAGATAGTCATATTTTTATTTAATTTAATTTATTTATTTATGGTTAAAAGTTAAAGGTTACTACATGACCTTATTCCCGATCGCACATTGAGCAAGCTGCCTTGCTGTAGGTTTTCATTGCAGCCTCTGCTTTCTTAAATGTCCCCAGCCAAATCCTAGTCTTCCTTACAAGACAAGAGTAAATGGGCTCTGTCATATGATATAATATATCATTTGTAACCAAAGACAGGTTGCAACTCAAAGATTAGAGGAGATAGAAGCGATGGAGAATCTTGCAGACCATGAGCCACTAATGCCTTTGCCTACCTCCTCAATTCTTGATGTCTTGCCATATTGAATGAAAAAAAAAGAGTCAATTGTAATGAACGAGATTGAGATAAGGTATAAAAGTGTGGCCACTTTGGTGTTTTGTACAATTTGAAGCGCCTTCCTTCTCCCTGCTGTATAGAAAACACCTATGATGATGATGCTCATGACGAAAATTTTAGCCAAATCATCATGGTTTTTCTGCTGCCACATTTGATATATACGGTCATAGATTTGACTGCATTTGCCAACAGCAGTGGTAGAAAGCCAAACAGGTCAGCTCTTGGGTTCAGCTAGGAGTGAAGTCATTTATAACTACTGCATCTGGCAAATGTGTGTTGGTATATCATGTGGTCAAAAAAATAATGGCCTGGCAAGTAGGCACGGTGGCTGGCTCTGAAACTACATAGCAAGTTAGAGTTCTATCTTTTCAGAGAGAATTTTTAGAAACGTGTTTCTTAATTAATTAATCTATTAACTAATCTACTACAAAGCTTTACCCTTATTCCCCTCTTCCTTGGAGAATATTTGGTTCAAATCTCAGTGCTTGGGTTCCTCCCTTTGTTTTCACATAATGTAGTATACCTTCTTGCCTTACATTTAGATTGTATTTATACTAGATAACCTACTAATTATCTTTTATCAAATGGCTTTTTTAATGCAGAAGTATGTCTAAGTTTATTTACCATAATGTTTGAAACCAGCATGAACCCAATCTCCTCTTTTGTGATGTTCTGATTTGAGCTGGTTAACAGATTGTATACTTGATAACATGCTAATTAACTATAATCAAACGATTTTTCTAATACATAATTTGGTCCAAGTTTATTTGTCATAGTGTTCAAAGCCAGCAATGTACCCATTTGAATTGAACATAGCCTGTATTTATAATTTCAAAGACTGGACAATATCATTACATATAAATCAGAGTAGCAATTCTACAGTTATGTTACTAAGAACAAACAAATCTATCCTTCTTCTCTTATCAATCTTTCCAATTGCTTCATTTTGCTCATTTTTTCCTCTCCTTTTTTCCTCCATCTTAACACCTCCAGACACTTATATGCTTTCTTCTTGGCCTCTCATGCTTGCTTGCTTTGTCATCCACGAACTTTAGGGCCCGTTATCTACAACCTTCCTAGATTAGCCAAAACCACACTGCTGGCGTCTCTGCCTTTTCACCCTTGCTTACTATTTTGTGCCTTAAAATTACTTTGTCTCTCTCTGTTCACTAAATGCATGCATCTGTTTCCTTTCTTTATCACTATAATGTACAAGTCATTACTCGGAACCTGAGCCAGTTGGCAAGGTAGCTTCGTTGATATTTAAGTTTATGTCAAATTATGTATCTAATCAAACCTTGGTTTGAATCCTATCAGTTCTTGGTGGTTGGAATCTGGACCATGTCTCTTGCAAGGACCAGAAGAGTGTTATCTCTCTTACATTCACCTCTCTGCTGTTTTTATTAACAATGACAAACATCGTTTTCTTTCTTTATCACCATGATGTACAAATCCTTGCTCGGGACCAAGTTAATGAACTTTGTTGATATTATGTTTCGATCAAATTATGTATCTAATCAAAGTTTAGTCTGAATTCTATCAGTTCTTGGTGGTTGGAATCTGGATCTCGTCTCTTGCAAGGACCAGCAGAGTGCTATCTCTCATACATTTCGCTCTCTGATGTTATTATTAACAAAGATATACTCAAACATCTTCAATCCTAACAACCCCAACCTCCCACCACAAGAAAGCACCACGCCACCTATACTCACTGCAACCCCGACTCCCCACCTCACCCTCCAAAAAAGAAAACACTGCACACTCGCAGAGAGAGGCATACACAAGGTGCATGCTTTGTTAAGTGGTTTTGTTAAGTATGATACTTTCGGCAGTGATACATGACATAACAACGTGGTGTTGCAGTCTAAGTAGTTTCATGCGTATATCAATCTGGAGTCTCAATATTGGTAGATTGTTAGGTTTTGCTAAATTATGCCTCTGGTTCTTTTGTTAAGATATCGTTGAACAGCCATTCCACATCTTGGTGCATAACTAATTGAAGCAGCTTTGAAAGTTAGTTGAAGCATCTTGCCTTTTTCTTCTATTTTCTGGTGCGCTATATGCCCTTCATCTTTTTCAAGCCAAAAAGAGTACAAGTAACTGCTGTATCCCCCAGGCAACTTAGTCCAGCTAATTGACACATCCTTATATGTGTTCAAGTTTCTTCAAACTAAATTAAAGCATGTGTATGCGCATGCAATTTTTTTGCAGAAAATTGGTATCTATTTATGTGTTGAATGTCAGGGCTTATTTTGTAAGATGTCACAAACTATGTTTTGGTTATAATGATCAGAAAAAACAATCTCATGATGTAAGCATCATCCCCTTTGTGCTGGTCATTGGGATAGGTCAATTTTTTCTCTAACCTAAACTAATTCGGAATGGCAAAGATTATTACTTTTGCAGAAAAATGCTATCTCGTAACGCATTTCTACTTGTACTGAATGTATTTTCTTTGATATTTTAGAAATACCTTTTGAATTAGCAAATAATAATGACAGAATCTGGATTTTAATCTCATTTTATGTTCAAGGGAATGCAGTGCTTTTTTTCTTGGTTAATCAAGACTGCAGTGCTTCAGCATTCTCGTTGTGCTGGTTAAGTGTGATTTGTGATTTGGTCTATTCTCTATAATACTGCATATAAAATCAGAATAACAAAATCCATGCTTACTGTTAAAACATGCTATTCATCACCCACTTATAGTACACTGGACATATTTAGTTTGACATTTCACTGATACGTTTTGATAGAACAGTAATTTCTTTTTCTGTAGTTTTATCTCATGTAGAAAAGGGAAATGCAGTGCTATTTTGCTCTTTGATTTTGTCGTGGCTCAAAGATTAGTGCACTTCCCTTCGGTAATTTCTAGCATTGACCTTGGTTTAGGATAATTTTGGAGTTGTTTGCATGGTTTAAAGTTTAAACTGCATAACGAATATGGTGTGCTTCTTCTAGTTGGTTACTGCCCTTCTAGATTCATAGCCATGTCCTCTACCACCTGTAATTTCCTCAGGCAGGGATCTGGAAGACTGCTACTAACTTGCTCTTGTCAAATCACCACAGGGAGAAATCTTTGACCAACTTACTCTATACATAATACATTTTGCTCACTGGAACACTTTTAGAAAAGGAAAGAGTTGGCACTCTGTTGCATCCTTAATTACATTAACTTTTTGCAGATGAGTGTCTAGATTTTTAGACGGTAGAAGTTAAAGGAGTGTTGGTTATCTGTAAAGTTGGAGTAGTACATCATACTTGAATTTACTTTGGCATTGCGACATTGAAACCGAAGACTGTCTACCATAAATATAATTGCCCAAAGTTCTCTGAATTTTCTCCAAAACACTGTTCAACAGTGCTATGTACTATACTCCAGTGGAAAATTGGCCTCTGATGTCGATATGGACTCTGATACTATGATCAGCTATGTGTTGGTTGAAGATGAAGAAAATTATGAGTTTTGTACTGGGAGTAAGCACTAATTTTGGGGCTGCCATTTAACAGATGGGAAAAGAAAGAGGCTTGTTTGTTGATTAGTTTCTCCATTCATGATTCATCCAGTATGATCGCTAATACTCGAAAATTATATTCCGTCGCATGTAAAATAGAATATTGCTTTGGCTGTCTTTTTATTCATTTAGTATGTTAATCTGAAAGTGCCATGGTGCTTTAATTTATGATCTTGATCCTGTATTCTTGTGTTGTTTTCACTTCCTGCAGGTCGTTTTGGGCCGGGTCAGATGCAGAAACCATTTGAGGAAGCTACTTTTGCCCTGAAAGTTGGAGAGATGAGCGACATCGTGGATACTGACAGTGGAGTCCATATCATCCTACGGACCGGCTGATTATTGTGAATGTCTTTATCCTTTCAGGGCATTCTACGCGATCGTTAATTTTATCTGGTCCCCTTTCAGCTTTGCTCGAACATAATGGCCATAAGCATCCATTTTTTCTGTCACGACTTAAGCCTTGTTCTGTAAGAACAATATCTCAACATTCTAATTCTAAATGCTACCTTCACATTGTTATGAATTTTTTGAGCAATAGCACTTTGTATTTTGTGATACAAATAATTCATTGTTTCTGAAATCAGAGCCTCTGTAGCTCAAACCAGTGAGAAGTCTTGCTGCATGAGAGTCACACTGTGGTCCATTAATTATTGAATGCTGCAGATGTTGTAATCTATGGTTTTTGAACTTAAACTGAATAGCTCGGATCTGCTTACACTTCTCATGGTTGTAGGGTGTTGTTTACCCTTCACAGAAACAATTTATGGCACACCCATCAATACCTGTGTCAGATGTCGAATAGCACACCTGAACCGTGTGCACTTTTAGCTGTATATTTTTGTATACCTCGTGGGGAGGGTGAGGAACAGAGATGATATTTCACCATTCTTGTTGGATTTGTTATGATTTGATCGGCTCAGAATAATAACGTACATGCTTTCCCACCAAATCCAACAGATGAAACCTGCTCTCCAGAACTCATACATTGGTGGAATAGGAGCCAGCCACCTCATTTTCATCTCCTGCTCCATTTCAAACATGCAACTACACCAGTTCCCTCTTTCCACAGCTCCTTTAAAACCCCCAATTGCTCTCTCATGCATTATTCATCCAAAACTTCCACATTATCCAGCTCAATCCAACTCAAACATGGCACCATTCTTCCTCCTTGTTCTCCTCTCTGCCTCGTCCCTCCTCTCCTCGCCTTCAGCATTCCCCATCCCTGCAGGCATTCCCCAGCCTCTCCTCGAACCCCCACCATTGCCGTTACCAGAACAGAAGCCAGAGCTTCCGGCCTCACCAGTATCATCTCCTACAGTATCACCCGTTGCTGCAGATCAACCGGCCGTGCAGCAGCAGCAGCAACAACAACCAACACCAAGTGGGGTGTCGGAGCAATCCCCAGCCTCGCCAGGACTGGCTCCTGCAGTATCGCCTGGTGGCGGGGCGAACCAGCAGCCAAGTGGGGGATCGGTGCAGGATCAGCAGCAGCAGTTGGATGCCAGTGTCAGTGGAGGGAATGCTCAAGAGCAGGAGCCAGAGCACGCTGGCACGGGAATACAGCCTAGTGGAGGAGCGGCGCAAGGACAAGATGAACAAGGGCAGCTGCAGCCTACTGGTGCAGGAGTGCAGCCTATTGGATTTGGGCAGGGGCAGCAACAGCAGGCACTGGGGTTTGGAGCACAGCCACTTGTGGATAATACTCCCTATGACAGTGGGAGCTCAAGGATGGAATGGAGTTTGTTTGCCCGTGCCTATGGACTTGCTTTGCTTTTGTTCGTGATGTAGGCTGAGGGTCTAGCTTTGCTTCTGATGCTGGGCTCCAACAAAATATCGAGGGGAGTAATATGTGTTGTACACTTTGTGTGATGTATCGGTGTTTCAGGTTTGGAAAAAAGAAAAGGGAAAAGCGAAGTTTGATGGTTTTATCTCCAAGAAAAAAAACAAATCGATAATCTCTCAATATTTTGTTTCTTGATTGCATGATTTATGAATAATAGATTAATTAATGGAGTGAGCTAGAGTATTTGCCCAACATATTCATTAAGCTTTTGAAAGATCGTGCAATATGCTCAAACTTTCGGTGTTCCATAACTTAACCTAATAATCAAAATTCGACTGCATATCAGGTTAGATAATGGCCAATGACAAATGGCTATGACATGCACAACGGTTCATATCTTACCATTTTCTTTGATATCCCAACTTGTCGTGGAAAAGATTGCCAAAGAAAGATTACTAAAGAGAAAACAAAATAATTGTGGAAAAATAGGAATATAATTCTGCAGTTTTAAATTTTGGGAATGGTTTTGATGAAAAGATAATTACACTCAAATCTTCTGTAATATAGGTGTAATATAGGAATAGTATAAATTATTACTCTGAAGTTAAAAACTCTCACTTAGACCCCTTCAGAGAGCAAACTCCGTTTGGTCATCATCGTCTGGGGTGATCGCACGTGAGGCACACGTGATATGAAAAGACGATTTTGCCTTTGACTATAATTAACGAGGGATGAGTGGGGAAGCTCAAGCAGAGCCTATCTTTTCCTCGATCGTTTTATTTCTACAACCGAGAGGAACTAGGGCATTGGGTAGGCAATCAAAGGGCGAACGGGCGATGAGAAGAATCAGCGGCTTCTCTACCTGCATCCATCATCGGCGGCCGGCGAAACTCTAGTTGGACGCGTAGGGTGGGCAGTGGATCTTCACACGAAGGACCGGAGTTTCAGACTGTAAATTCTCTTCAAGCAAAGTCTCTTCTCGAACACTAAAGCTTCGATGAAGGGTGAGCGGTGGGCTTTTAGTTGGCTATCGATGGCGGGTCTCGACTGGGGCTCTTTTGGGTGAGGTGATTGGGGTTTTCTGGAAAAATTGAAGGTGTGATTTGAGCAAGGTAGTGGTGTGGTGAGCCTTTTTTATATAGGTTGTTGTGATTCTCTTGCAAAGTTGATTTTTGTCTAGAATTTTTGTCGACAAGAGTAAATGTGGTGATGACTTTAATGTGTGTTGGGTTTGCATGGAGGGGGGACCAGATCCGAAAGGGTTGGACAATGTCGTGTTGGACAGTGACCCAAAAGAGTTGCAGCGACATGCGGATGTTGGATAGTGTCGTGTTGGACAGTGTAGGGGACCACTATTGATAATAGATTATTATGTTAAACTAAAGTAGATTATTTCCAGTTAATGGAGTATTATTATTGTGTTGTTAGTAGTGTGTAGATGTATAAGAAATTATGTGTCAATATGGGGTGCTTGTTAAATAATGGTAGAAGTTAACCAAGGCTAGGGAACAAATGTCTAGAGAATGAATGGTCTGTATACAGCCATTTGCTTATATTTGTGTACAACATACTCTTCATATTTTTGATAACATTTGCTTATGAAATTTATATTTGGTAGCATGTAGTAGTTTTTGTTAGAAAAAGTATGCTAGTAATGTGTACATGTATAAGTAGTTTATGTTTGGTAGTTCTTTGTCAATTAATAGTGCGTTATTGGTGATATTATTGTTAAGTTATTTTGATATACAAGTTATGCTAATTGCAGTTAACATATGGCAAGTGGTACTTTTGATCTTATATTCACCATGGGGTCAATTTGTAGCAAAATAAATAAATAAATAAATAAATCAATCAAATGATTGAATATGAAGGAGAAAAAGAAGATGTGGTTGAGAATATCGATCCAGACTTTTTTGAATGGTTTGATTTGGATAACATTGTATGAAGGTTGAAATATAATGGGGGATATATATCGCATTATAAGGTGCTCGATAGACAAAATAGTAATGAGTGGAAAGTGGTAGACAACAATAGTGGGGTTATGGACAATGAGGTGGAGTTGCTTACTTTAGTTTATACAATATATTTTTATTATATTGATATATATGTTAAACATTACCACTGATTTGGTTTTTTACTTTTTTCAGCTGTGCAAGATAATTGTGAGATAGAAGATGCAGGTGGTGAATTAGAGAATTCTGATAGTCACCAGTTGAAAGCCTATCTGATTTCTCAGAAAATGAAGCCCATCGAAAGAAGCGTGTTCATTATTCAGAGTATGACACCGAGAAGAACATGTGTCACCCCCGAACTATTTGCTGGCCTAGAATTTGGAGATCATGTTGAGTTTTGTGAGGCCCTTAAATATGATTCTTTGAATAAAGAATACAAATATTGTTATGTAAAGAATGAGAATGCAAGGGTGACTATAGTTTGTATTGATGAGTGTAGGCCGATTTGTCGAGTTTTCCAATGTGTTCTTGTTTTCTTTCTATAACCAAGAAACATCTCCTTTATCATATCATATCCAGTCAATACATATACTACATGTCATTGCAGAGAGATCAAACTAATAGACTTCCAAGAAAAAGGCAATCAATTATGGATGCAAGCACTGCATCAAAGAAAGGTACTTCATTCTTCAACCAACAATAGTCCTTAACAATCTTAAAACCAACTGTATTGTATATCAGAACATGAATACATAAATGTATTGCATTGTATGTGGCAGCCTAATCTTTTTGTGCATAGGAGAAGTAAAGGAAGAGTTTGTGGCAGCTCAACAAAAATGATTGCGACATGATTCTTCTGTTCTCTAAATGTTCTTACTCTTTGTTGTGTTTAAACCAATGTGTTAGGGAGAAGGACGATGTAAAGTGTTGTAAATACGAAGATATGTGAACAACTAATGGGCTTACTATTTGGGAGCCAATTTTGTAATGGATGAATTATTAACATTGTGTTGATATGACCTAGTTGTATTTTTGGATATATGTTCATCTTGTTTTGAGTGATCCAAAATTACTTGTTTGTGTTATATATGTATGTGATACACTAAGTTGTATTAAATATGTTGTTACATATTTTTTGTGTTGGATATTTTGTGTGACATAATTTATGTGTGGGATAATTTGTGCAACAAGTAGCAGGGTTTCTTAGCGGTGCTGCTGCTGCAAGCATGTACAGCAGTAGCTGCCGCTATGCATTTTGCAGCAGCAGCACTGCAGTTGCTGTGCATGCTTGGAGCAGCAGCACTGCAGCTGCTGATGCTAGAAAGTCCATAACATGCAATTTCCTCATAATAATACAATACACACATGATCCATATAAAGCAATTTCCACATTAACATAGGAGATAAAGACAGCACAATTAAATAAATATACGAGGAGCTAGCTTCAATATTGATACAACACACAAACTAGAAACTTTATTTGGCTATTAGCACAAGACAACATGACAAAAAAACCCAACAAATACACTAACAAAGAAGCTTTTCTCCTTAACCGTTTTATTCCGACTATCTAGTAGTTTGTTCTTTTTATTAATTTGCGCTACAAGAGCTTCACATCTCGAAGATAAAAGGCAACACTCGTCAAAAGAGTTCTCGTATGCTGTTGTTGGATTGTCTGGCTGACAATTAAATCCCCCATACATATTGATCAATATATTTAGAGCTTCTTTCGCATATGGGAGTGCTCCTTCTTTATCGAGTCATACCCAATCACTGCATGTTCGGAACGGGCATGACTCAAATCACCGTCAAGGATTGTTCATTGTTTATGAGGTCTTTACCTTCAACCTTGCATATCATTTACACTTTGGAATTTTCATTCCGATTAGTCGGGCCAACACTGCATTCACAATTTTCATGTCTAAAATTTGAGATTTTTGTGACGATGAAGAAGAGGAAAAACTCAATGACATCCTCACTTAAACATGTAAAGAAAGAGGAAATGCATTAGTTTCCAACTTCAACATTAGCAAACAAAATTTTGCTTCAACATTAAATAAACACTACTGCAAATCATGCAAAAAAATAAAAGAAGAGAGATTATATCCTAGGACAGTATTGCAAGAAGAGGTAAATAGTGCAAAAGAAGGGGGTGGGGAGAGAGAGAGAGAGGGGGAGGGAGGAGATTCAGGACCTGGGAATTGATGTTAGGTGGATTGGGAACCTTGATAGCGAGTTAGGTTCTTAAGGAGAAAAAAGAGGGTAAAATTAAAATTAAAGAATAAGAATGCATTAACCCTTAAAATAGGGTAAGAATATCTCACCGTGGACTAACTCAACAATAGTCCAGGAGATCTAAGTGAGAATTTTTAATTTCAAGGGTGATAAGTTATAGTACCCCATACTACGGGAGGTCCGAGTATAATTAATCTTTAATTATCCACATTATTATATGAAAGTAACGAGGCCCATATTCAATGTATGGGTAGGATTCAGTGACGTATTCAAATAAATACACTGGACCTTAAATATAGGTAAAGCCACACAAATATACTCCCACATTCACATATATACATGTACATAAAAAGTTTTCTAAACATGAAACAAAGGGAGTGACTTATCCAAAGAAGAATTCAAATCAATGTTGGTAATAAGATGCAAACAAAAATAAAGAGTTCACTACCATATAAGACATGTCTGGAAAACTAAACCGAAAATAGAACTTATAGTTCTAGACTCTTAAATAAAATAAAGATAACAAACTTAACTTCGAAATAAAATATCTACTACACTTCAGTTAAGTCCTTGAAATAAGCATCCAGTTATGGTGGATATACATCCTCATCAATATGCAAGTCAACCGAGTCTGGATATGTCAAACCAGAATCTTTAAAAATAACCTAACAAGTGCATTAGAAGAGTGAAAAGACATACATGCACACTATGTATGTGATGTACAAAGAGTAACATAATGAGATAGGTATATCAAGTATCAGGAGAAAAAATATATTACGAATATGTAAAAATAAAATAAGTCTCATGCGTGTCATGAATATAGAAATGTATCAAGACATGTATGCAGTTATCTAGTTATCTATAACCCCATTAAATATGTCTTAAATTAAAACTAGACGTAGATTATTACGAAGTCTTTAAGTTGTGCAGATGTCAAATCATGCCATGGAATATAATAACAAAATTGGAATAATGATTACATGTATCACCGGCAAAATTAAATAAACCTATTATCTCGGCTTCATTTAGATTTCATAGTTAATTGTAACTCAAATTAGGTCTACAAATTATTTGGGTGTGTAATTAATCTCTGTAATAAATATAAATTATGAGAATACATGGTAAAAAAACATTATTAAACTAATAAAATAATAATTAATTTACTATTAATATACATATTTGTTGAATAATTTAATAAGTAATCATTAAATTCAAATAATATAAATTCAAGCTATATTAAAAATATTAATTAAAACAACATTAATTTATAATAAGTTGTCAAAGTTAAAGAAATAATTATGATTAAGTTCAAGTATTAATTAAAACTATTATCCGATGTCTCTAGTAGTTAATTATCTAGATAAAGTGAAAGCGTCAAATTCTAGAAGATAAGATTAAACTAAATAATTATCTTTATTACCATTATCATGATTCAAATTATTAGGATAAATAATCTTTAAACAAATAATAATAAAATTGGTATATATATCAAGAGCGGGGTGTTGCAGCAGCAAATATTTATCACTTATACACTCTACTCTGGTTAGAGTCTGAAGGATGTAATTGGGTGTCCTTCATACTAAATGGATACCGAAGTTCTTTCTTTTTAAGTATGAATCGAGAAATATACATTTTTTAAAAAATATTTTAATGAAGATATTCGTGCTAAGATAGGTGTAGCTCCCATCGATGAGAAGATGCGAGAAAATCGCTTACGATGGTTTGGTCATGTGCAACGTAGGCCTACAAGTGCACCAGTTCGAAGAGAGGAGTTTATCAATGTAGGACAAGTTAAAAGAACGAAAGAAACACCGAAGAAAATATGGATGGAGCTGATACGCAAAAATATGGAGTCTAGAGATTTAAATAAGGAGATATTACTTGATAGAAATGAATGGAGAAGGAATATCAGAGTGATCGATCCGGCGTGATTCTTTTATGGTTCATGTGGCCTACCCTAAATACTTGGGATAAAAGGCTTAGTTGTTGTTATTGTTGTTGTTTCTCTATTAATTATATTACCCGTCATTTCTAGCAACATTGTATGCATTTGCATTTCTTTTGCCAAACTTTGCTGGGTTTTACGAAATATCTTGGTTCGCTTGCGTAGTGCTGCCACTACTACCAGTTCGTACAGGTTAACATGCTTTTCTGTTACCACTACTACCAGTTCATACTGCTACCACTACTATCAGTGCGGCATTTTGCTGGAATATATGGAGAGAGCGAAATAATAGATTATTTAATGATAAATATCGTTCTATTGTGTATTGTACGAGACTCACCGTGCATGATTTTATTATTTAGACAGGTGTTCCCTCAGATGAGGAAAAACTTCACTTATCAAGTGGCTCTTCCAGAAATGATGCTGATGACACTTCGCCAGATGAGGAGTAGGGACATATTCCAGAGAAGCGAGAGCGGATGGACTGATAAAATAATATCTCATTTGCTGGCTCATTGTAGTTTTATTTCGTTTTACTTCTTTTTTCTGTTAGTACTTTTTAATCTTTGCATTGTAAGCTTATTATTGGGCCACTTCATCTGTGGGCCCTGAATACTTTTGTTCTGTTATTCTCTCTTTAATGGAACGCGGAGGGCTACATCCCGCCGTTTAAAGTAAAAAAAAACATGCTTTTCTGTTGTGACACGAGTTTTTCGACAGTTGAGTAATATAAATAATATCATTGCCTGCTTATGAAACAGAAAATTAAGGATCTAAAGTTTAGCCAAGCCAGTCCCAATTATCACTGTAGAGTAGATCAAAACTGATCGATGTTCCTCTGACTTGCATTCATAATTCGTACAAGATGGCCTCAATCGCTGGTGTGACGAAAAATACTGGCACAATTTCGTGCAGGCTCGACGTTCTTGGTTCCATGTTTGGTTAGTGCGATTGAGATTTAACAGTTGCTTATCAACCTGGTCCAGATTGCTACATGAATCCGCCTTCTTGATGTAGTATGATCATGGCGGCAGAGCTACTTCATTTCTCTAAGAGGAATTTTGAAGTTAGTAACATTGGGTAAAATTGAATAAAATGTACGAGAACAACTATTGCAATCAGTTTGCTGCTACAATATTCCAGTACCCATAATTTTCATTGGGAGCAAGTTGGGAGGCCGTTCTCTCGACCTACGACCACTCACTTCTCTAATGGATAGAGCCTGGAGTTGGCTAGGTAAAGGCAAAAGTAAAGAGGAAACCACTAGCGATGAGGACATGAACCCAAAACACAGTAAAAAGAGTTGGTCCGAAGTGGTGAGGGAATCGCCGGTCAAGGGGACTCAGCCCCCCTCATCCTCGGTGTTCCTTCCCACTAAGACCACTTACTCTGGTGAAGAGGCTCTCGCCCTCCTTGCTGCGGCCAGAAGTGATGATTATATTGCCCCGGTTAAGGGAAAGGAGGATGCATGGACAATTGTCAAGTCACAAACCTCAATGAAGAAGGAACGTGCTGATACATTGGCATCAACTGTCCGTGGAGGTCGAAAAAGAAAACTTTCTCCGGTGAGGAAAATGACCCCGGGGAACCCAGAGGCCTGCTGGATCTGTGGAAATTATGGTCACTTCAAGGACGAATGTCCCTTTGTTAGATGCAGGTTCTGCAAGACTCTAGGATATCGTATTGGAGAGTGCCCGATTGCCCCAGCAAGGAAGGAGCACACAACAAAAAACATCAACCATGTCAAGAAAACACACCACCAAGCTGGGAGACTGAGTCCTCCTACAGAATCATCACTGGGACATACTAGACAAATCCCAAAGAACAAACCAGTAGCCTTCATTTCGGCCTCCGCATCGGCATTCATGGAGCAGCAACGACTTGCCAGAGTAGTAGCGGTTATCTACCCAACTCATGGCAAGCCGTCAGCAGAGGAGATTGAGAATTCCCTGAAAACACTTTCTGCCATAGCTGAAAATCATAACTGGAGGATAGACAAGGTTGGAGATAAATTTCTTACCCAATTCCCCTTGATGGAAACTCTGGTTAGTGCAATAAGCAGATCTCCGTTTGTATGTCGCGGGAGCAATTCCGGGTTCAGGGTCTGTGCATGGAGAGGGGATGAGGACTCTCACACATACCCTTTCCCGGTAACGGCATGGATTGCCGTCCACGGTGTTCCGATCCATCATTGGAACCGGACTGACATCAGCAAATTGCTAATAAAATTTGCGCACGTAATTGATATCAGTGAACAAACAAGCAAAAAATTAAGCTTGGATTGTGCTAGAGTTTTTGTGGGGTGCGAAAACTTATTGTTGATCCCCCGCCAGTTCCATGTCGTTATCGGCGATCAACTGTGCTCTATCAAAATAGAGTTTACCTCTAAGATAGACGCCTCAGAAAAGACCAGTCTCTCGTCAGAGCTCACAGCGCCCTTATCTAGAGTAGATACCTCGGCCTCGGTGGGAGAGGGGAAGACAACTGGGTCAGCCAGGTCGGTGGTTCCGATCGGCCATCCCAAGGTGTCGTTCTCCTCCCCGTCGGTCCCCGGAGGAGCTACACATGGTGAGGGGTCGAGGAACAGCGAAGGTCCAACGGTCAAGAGGGGGTTTCCAACCCTGTCAACACAGAAACACACCCAGATCTGAGCGTTTTGCTACGGACCGGTCTCAGAACCGATAGTAGGAAGAAGACAAATTTATCTTCGGGGGAGACCACAAAAACAACCCAATTGGGGAAGGACAGAGGTGGATCAACCGAAGACTTACCATTTCCCCTTTGGCTAACATCACCAAAATCACTTTCATTCGAAGGAAGAGGCAAATCACCCGAACGGATAAACCTAGGTGAAAGAGCAACACATACCTACAGCTTGGATCAACGAGGCTCCAACCTCGGTTCCATATACCGGGATGAGAAGGGTCATCTGACCCTCGACCTTTCGAAATGGAACAGAACAGAGGTCAGTCTCGGAGACGAAAGAGGAAAAGGCCGACCTTGGGAAGAAGATGAGCGGCAGGGAGCGCAAGAACCAAAAGGGAAATCTCAGAGGCACTTAATGAGCGCATCAGTCGAGGGGGCGCCCTCGTTTGGGACACTCACCCACCACACCCCTTTTGAGGGTAACCGGGAGGCGAGAGAACCCGAGAGAGAAGCTTCCCCTTTTTCAAGTGGCCCCCGTTCTGATTTGAAGAATAATTGCACAACTGGTTCTATTGGGCTGGCCCAGGTGCCCAACTCAGAAGTCCGTCTCCTTAAGGAAAATTTGGAGGTCCAGCTTATACCTGATCCACCTTGCTCTAAATCTGTTGATTTTGGAGAAGGCTGTTCTAAGCAACAACTTGTTGATTAATGGGTCTGTTTACGACCTTAAAAAATTTTGATCAGGAGTTTGCTCGGGATACTGTAGCAAAATTATTGGAGAATGTTATGAGAGGAGAGCAGACCAAAGTACCCAACAGAGGCCGACAGGCTTCCCGTTTACCGAAGCGTATCCGGGACAAAAAAAAGGCACTGATAAAATCACCAGACAACAAATCACAGGGTGACGAACGGGTTGCATGTGGAATCCCAGACACAGTGATACCCGAGGCACAACCTACTTCATTCATGGAGGATGGAAAAGCTGTAGAGCTTACCCCTAGGGATCAGAGTGTCGAAGCTGATTCACAATTGATCAGCTCAACTGCGGAAGTGGTGGAACCGGAAAATTTGCAAATCATCCCTGCTATTACTCCTAGTAGGCGCAGTAAAAGACTGGAAGAAAAGAGATGTGGTCAACACTATCTTACTGGCCAAATCACTGTTTCAGCTATGGGACGCAAGGCCCTCATTATAGATCCAATTCCAAGTACCTCACAAACTGGTTTTAATATTCTTAATTCAGTTCCCGATGATGTGTTACTTTTCCTAGCACAAATATGTGATATTGATATGGGTTTAAATGCGACTGAACTTAATAACAACCTCTCACATCTAAAAGAAATAGATTCCCTAAAGGGGGAGAAGTCCTATAAGACAGTGAATTGAAGATCACCTCCTATAGATCTGGAAAAGTATTTAGATTGAGTTTTTATGAATTGTTTATTTTGGAATATTCGAGGACTGGGTAACCCAACCAAGTGGCGCATGGTTGCTGAGGTCATTCGCACCAACAAGATTGATATAGTTTGTCTAGCAGAAACCAAACTATCAAATCCACATCACAGAGTACTTAGAAACATTGGCCCCAATAATTCTTTCTCCTTTAAAATTAAGAACGCCAAGGGGGCTTCGGGGGGATCATAATTGGAGTTAGTAAAAAGTTTGATATTATGGACGTTTGGGAAGGGGAATTTTCCCTTTCAATCAAACTGAAGAGACTATCCGATGGGTGGATTTAATCTGTCACAGCTGTATATGGCCCTAATAACTCCCAGTTGCGTCCTGGATTTTGAAACGAACTTAAGAGTCTAAAAAACAAATGGGATACCCTATGGATCATAGGAGGGGATTTTAATTCACAAGGTTTGCCTACGAGAGAACAGGGACAGACCGCAACCCTCAAGATCGAAAGGAGTTCAATGAAGTTATCTCACAACTCCAACTTATAAACTTACCTCTGTGCAATCAACACTTTACCTGGTCAGATATGAGAGAAGACCCCAGATTAGCAAAACTAGACAGAGTGCTAGTTTGTGATAAATGGGACAGGAAATTCCCATTAGCGGAATTCAAACCGCTACAAAGACCAACATCAGATCATGTCCTGATTTGTTTGGAATCAAAGGAAAAATATAAATTCCATAGGCGATTCCGGTTCGAAAAATGGTGGTTGGAGCACGACGAAGTCCACAACTTGATTAAAGAAAGTTGGTCTCAACCGACTTCAGCAGTAGACGCCACATGTATCATGTGTACCAAACTACGCCGCCTAAGAAAAAGTTTATGGAGATGGGAATATAGACATCACTTTCAATCGCGGAAGCAGAAGACTGAGATCTTAAGACAAATGGAGATGTTGGAGAAATAGAAAGAGATGAGGCCTCTTGATTTGGAGGAGAATGTCAGACTTATGGGGATGAGGAAATCTATAGAAGAAATCTATAAGAAGGATGAATTGTTTTGGAAACAAAGAGCCCACTGCAAATGGTTAAAAGAAGGAGATGTCATTACGGCCTTTTTCCACAGATCCGCTTGCATGAGATACAAGATCAACAAGATACATAACTTACAGACAGAGGATGGAGTTATACAGGACCCCTTGATTAAAGAACATATCTACCAATATTTTAAACAATTATTCGGAAAAAAGACTCCATTCAGACTCAAGATGAAGGAGGATGCCTGGACGGCCAACACAAATTTAGCTGAACTAGAAGAGAAATTCCGAGAAGAAGAGATTAGGAAAGCTATTTGGGGGTTAGGTTCCGATAAGGCACCGGGTCCGGATGGATTCCCCATTTTCTTCTATAGAACTTTCTGGACGGAAGTAAATGATGATCTAAAATGGATGCTCGATGAGATTTATTTGGGCGTGGCTAGATTGGATAGGATCAACTACTCGATGGTCACGCTTATTCCCAAGAAGGAGCATGCGGAACACATTGGAGACTATAGGCCAATTGCTTTACTTAATTGCTCACTCAAAATCGTTGCCAAGATGTTAGCCAACCGTATACCACCTAAACTGTAGAAACTGATAGGTGACTACCAGACATGTTTTATTGCGGGTAGGAACATTTTAGAGGGCGTGGCGACGGCCTATGAAGTGATCCATCAGGTCAAGAAGACCGGATTGGGAGGTTACCTATTGAAACTGGATTTTGAACAAGCATATGATATGGTAGATTGGGACTGCTTATTGAAAATTTTACGCCTACGCGGCTTTGGTGAAAGGTGGATTCTGTGGGTAGAAAAATGGCTTTCTTCAGCCAAAACACAAGTTTTAGTCAATGGTGAAACCACCAAAGAAATACTAATAAGACGGGGCCTTCGACAGGGAGATCCTCTTTCCCGACTACTCTTTGTTCTGGTTACCGACGGTTTGAATACTATGTACAGAAAGTTAGAGAGAGCAAATCTTATTTATGGTCTACTAGGGTCTCCGTCCTTCAATGTCACTAACTTACAATATGCTGATGATACACTCATCTTTGGTAGGGGTAATATAAGAGAGGCCATACATGTCAAATGGCTACTCTGTTGCTTTCAGGCTTGGTCTGGATTGAGAATTAATTTCTCCAAAAGCTCTCTTATCTGTTTAGGACCAAAAAGTTTCTCTCTTAGCCTTATTCTAGACATTTTCAAATGTAAAGAGGCTACGTTCCCAATCAAATACCTAAGCATCCCTATTAAACCAGGTAAACTTTCCAGACAGGATTGGAACCCCTTACTTGACTCCTTCGAAAAGAAACTAGAAGGATGGAGAAGTGATTTACTTTCTCTAGGAGGAAGGGTTGTGTTGCTGAATTCGGTCTTATCTTCTCTACCCCTGTATTATATGTCGTTTTTTATATTACCCTGTTGGGTGAGAAACAGAATAGACCGTATCAGGAGAAATTTTCTATGGAATGGCGTGTCTGATTCTAAAAAATACCACATGATCTCTTAGGGACATATATGTAGACCAAAAAAAGCTGGAGTACTTGGAGTTATTGATTTTAAAACCTTCAATCTTTCTCTAATGGCAAAATGGTGGTGGCATGTATTCTCACGCCCCCATGGCTCTTTTCAGAAACTTGTGACCACGAAATATTGTTCTCGGAACGGTATCTGGCTCACAGGACCCCGAAACGTCTCGTCTGGATTCTGGAAAGGTATGATTTTGGCCAGACGCATCGCCTGGCCGAGTCTGGAGTTTAAATTGGGCAATTGACACAATATTGAATTCTGGTATGATAGATGGTGCGCACAAGTACCTTTAAAAATATTATTTCCCCAAGTATACCATTTATTCAGGAATAAGGAGGCTAAGGTATATAAAGTTTGGGGACGCTCCAGATGGAACTTGAACCTCCGCCATGCTATTTCTACTCAGGAAAGAACACAACTTCGGGAGTTGAGACAACTCCTTGATAACGTCAAGCCTAATCACGTGTTAGACGACCAACCCCATTGGAGATGGTCCAGAGATGGGAATTTCTCTGTCAAGTCTACATATAATCAGTTTGTGGATAGTAGAGTTGTTTTCCCTGACACATTTTGGATTTGGAAGATTGCTTGCCTACCCAAAGTACGGGTATTTCTATGGTTAGCCATGAAGGAAGCCCTACTCATGTGGTCACTCTTACAAAAAAGGGGATGATAGGTCCGAATGTCTGTGTACTCTGTAATAGAGATGGAGAATCCACCTCTCATCTACTATTGAACTGCCACTTTACTAGGGATCTATGGACTAGCTGTGCCAAAAAATTTAGCGTTATCATTAATACAGACATCTGCATCAGCTTGAGAAGTAAAATTGATGTTAATGGCAAGCCGACACAGTTAGCTAGGACACTATTAGCGGCTCTGTGCTGGAATGTATGGAGAGAAAGAAATAATAGAATATTTAATTCTACAGCACGTTCTCCACTTACTTGTATTCGTATGATTACTCATGATGTTATTCTTTGGGCAGAAATATCTTCAGATGAGGAGCACGTTCAAATTTCAGGAGGGATATCAGGAGAAGACTCGGGAGATCTTCTTCCATCTCCGGACCAGAACTGAGAAGAAGCTACTACTTGGGGATATCATTGTTGCTTTCGTTGTTTTTTAGTGAGGAGAACTTTGTCCCTTATGTACTCTTTATTTTAGTTTTTATTTGTTGTTTCTCTTATGTACTTCTATATGAGGGTCCACCTGACCCAAACCTTATTTTAGTTTTATTATCTACTTGCTAATAGAACACGGAGGGTCTTTTTCACCCGCAGTTTTGGTCAAAAAAAAAAAAAAAAAAAAATTCCAGTACCCATCTCCTTATTCTTCTCGATCGGTCTGTCTCATCCTTCACCAGGAAATGAGGCCTATGGTGGTTCAATGTAGTTTTAATTCTCTGTGAATATCCATCTTGCCGACTCCTATGCAGAGACCGAGACCCATTAGTCTTCAGAATTTACAGACGTAACAATTTTAAATTCTCCCTCCCTCAAGCATAATAGAAATATCAAAGTTGAGTGACTGAACTAAAGAAGCGACATGATTATTGGTAGGGTTTTTTACATATCAGTCCTTTATATCTTTAAAAATTAAACTTTAGTTTCTAAAATCTTCATATTTTGATTTTAATCCCTCAAATTCTTTAAATTACTTCACTTTAATCTCTCCGCTAGCTATTCCGTCCAAATAAACGGTAAATTTTAATTTTAATATTTAAAAGCTAAAGGAAATGACTGATATCCTAAATTAGTTTTAGTTTTAGATCATTTAGAACTCGATAAGAAGAGGACAAGAGGAGAAAGAAGGAAGTGAGGAAAATAACTGATATTTTCCTCCCTCCCTTTCAGAAATACAACAGAAAATTCAGGTTAAAATTTTAACTAGCCTAACAGAAATTACTCAGGGGGGCTAAAGTGAAGTAAATTAAAGGATTCGGAAGACTAAAACCAAAACATAAAGATTTCAGGACTAAAGTCTAATTTTTAAACCGATATGTAAAAACCCCTTATTGGTAATAGCATTGGCATGCAGCTAGGCTTGTATTTGAAATGAGTGCTTTGCAGTTGCAATTTTGTCCACATTGTGGACTGGTTTAATTCATTTCTCTGCGAGTTTCAACACTCGTAAAACATTAAACTACACAAATCATTCAGACTACAAAAGAGGGCAAACTTCAAGCTCACTTAAGATCGAACTTCAACACATTATTATAAATTAACAATGATTTAATACAGTTCCATTCATGTGGAGGACCAAGAAAAAAGCCTTCACTCATCACTGAAAACTACTGAACTTTGAATCCTCAAGGTTACCAACCAATCTTCGGAATGATAAGTGTATTTGGTTACTCACTTTTTTCGACTGCTTTCTTTGGCTGCAGGAGAGAAGAAATAGGTGTTAGAAATGGAAAGGGTGAACATAAGCGATCCATATTCTTCTGCTGTGATGTGAAACCTGATCATTCTGAAACTATCAACATAAAGATCAGGCAAGAAATCTTTCAACATGCAGTCAACTGAAAAAGATCACCATTCAACATGCAGAACCTTTCCAACAGTAGAACATTATTTATATATTGTAAACTTAAGGTATAGTTGGCAAATGCTGAACATGAAGAGTGGGGGCATGAGTGGTAAAACATAACCATCTCCAACTAGGAAGCATGGATACAGATATGACATTGACATATGTACACCGGCAAAATCTATAAAGCAAGACATAGGGACACAAAACGACGTAAACGTTCACACATCTATATATATATATATATATATATATATATATATATATATATATCAAGTAACTATATTAAAAAAAATTAACCCGGGTTCAATTCAATGGATCAGTACCTTGCAATAAAATACTTAAAACATCTATCTTTGCAAAGCATTTGGAACCTATTAGTTTAGTATTCCTTTTATGTCAAAATTTTTTTTAAAATATATCTTTAGGCAATGTAATGATATTTGCTTTGCGAAGATAGATGTTTTAAATATTTTATTGCAAGGTATTGGTCCATTGAATTGAACTCGAGTTATTTTTTTTAATATAGTTACTTTGATTAGAATATCATTACATTGCCTAAACATACATTTTATGTTAAATAAAATGTATGTTTAGGCAATGTAATGATATTAAAATGTATGTTTAGGCAATGTAATGATATTCTAATCAAAGTAACTATATTAAAAAAAATAACCCAAGTTCAATTCAATGGACCTGTACCTTTGCAATAAAATACTTAAAACATCTATCTTTGCAAAGCATTTGGAACCTATTAGCTTAGTATTCCTTTTATGTCAAAAGAATTTTTAAAATGTATCTTTAGGCAATGTAATGATATTCTAATCAAAGTAACTATATTAAAAAAAAGTAACCCGAGTTCAATTCAATGAACCAGTACCTTGCAATAAAATACTTAAAACATCTATTATCTTTGCAAAGCATTTGGAACCTATTAGCTTAGTATCCTTTTTATGTCAAAAGAATTTTTAAAATGTATCTTTAGGCAATGTAATGACTTCATATTACCAAACACGCAATCTCTGACTTTTTTGAAAGTGGGCACTGCTCTAACACGTATGTTTTTGAATTTCTAATATTCAAATAATTTTGGTGTGTCCAATACGAATTGGCATGTGATGTGCAAATGTCGGCATCCAATATGTATTTGATACATACATGGCACTCATTTTAAAGTGTGTGCTTCATAGATCTCCAGTTTTTACACTAAACTGAACATATTTTACAAATTCCAACACCTGTATTGAAAATCATAATTCTTTAGTACTTGTAGGAAATTCATCGTAAACATAGTTGCATGAAATGCTTTAGATTCAAATCCTCAATCAAAAAAGTAATTAAGGAATATGACATAGTAAGTGCATGTGTATGTGAAAAATTTCAGTGTTGCTAATTTTAATTCACTTCCCATGAAAGTATGGATGGGAAAGCTAACAAATGAAAGGCAGCAGCACCAATGGCATGCAGCCCTAAATGGTACTTTGATGGAAAAAATAAAGCGCTGCTGCCTTCATAATGCAAACAGGATTTGTTGATTATCCTTATGGCCTACTATCTCTAGTCATTCCTCTTGTCATCAATTGCTACCTAACTTTCTTTCGATTTTAAAAATCTTTTCAAAAAGTCTCATTTTTAATATTCCATCATTTTAAAGTTAATAAGAAAGGAAGGAAGAAGAAGCAGATCCTCCAAAAACAAAAAAGTTCATATGTGAGTTGGTTAATTTAATACTAAAGAGCTTCAAACCAAGAAAAAAGCTTAATATAAATTCAAGTTTGATAAAAAGGAAAAAAAATAAATCTACCACATTCAAATTGTTGGTAATGAATTTGTCCATGAAACCTCGATTGATTCCTGAACAATTCAAGGGAATCCATTGGAGGACTCTAGTTCAAGCAGAAGAATTCAAGGGTTGCTTGACTACAATTCTCGACTGTTAGAACCAACGAACAAATGAATCAACTGATTAGTAAGAATCGAATTTTTCAAATTCTTTAATTGTGATATGCCGAGTTTAGTCTTCACACATACATTTATTGTTCCATTATCCAACTAGAAACTTAATATGTTAATGAAAAGTTCATATTTCCCTTTTACATTACTAAGAGAGTTTTCATTTAATGCTGAGGACTCCCATTCTAGATTTCCTTGATTTTTTTTTTTTTTTTTTGTTTAATTCAGTGATCAGTCTGCTGAGCTCTACAAGACTACAATTATAAAAACCTCAAACCTCGAGTACTAAAGACCTATATTGATAGCCAGGTATATGAAAGGAGAGGTCATGTTGCAATGAAAACTGTAACTTATAAAAGCCACTCTCTGCATCAACACCTGAAATATGCATTCTATAAATTATACTGTCTAATTACATATTACAATAATGGGACCGATGATCAAATCCAATTAAGTCAGCAGATATAATTAAGTAGAGGACCCTTGTCATTTGCATATGATACTAGCCTTAACCAAGCTGCAGTGTCTTTGACAGATGATTGCAATTAAGCAGAAACTCTAGGCATTTGACTAAATGCTTGGTTTCTGATCAGAATTAACCAGAAAAATCAAGAAATCTTACAAAAGAAAAAGTAGCAGGCTTTGAAAGCTGGGAAACATCAATAACCGCAAGAATTTGAGAACAGTGTGTTATACATATAAGTCGGATGGGCTTGAAAAAAGATGGGATAAATAAAGTTAATAAATTATCTTAGAATCTAAGATACATAGGAAAATTCAAAAATGTTTAGAACACTAATAGAATGAATTGATATGTAAAGGTGAATAGCAAGATTATGCATCCATATCCTACAAAATGATTGAAACTGAGTACATCTAACCCAAATTGGCTCCATATGTTCTGCTTCTGAAATTAATATTTCCGGATACAGTTTGTACATTTATGATACGTATGTTTCAATACTAGTTCAGCATCAGTATATGGATGGTATACAACATATCTTAACAGAAATAAAAATGAAACAAAAGATATCAAAATCTGTAGAAACCAAGGGAGGTATCTGGAGCAGTGAAGTGTGAGTAGTTCTTCAAGTTGGTTTAGTTAGTGATTTAGACTCCAAACTATCATCAGATAAGGTTCACTCTTACCTACAAAAGGGGAGCTAGATTGCTGCTGATTTAAATGTAGAACATGGTTGCCCCTTTTTAGAAGAACAAAAACATATACGTGTCTGCTGTGTGTTTAATATTTATAAGCCAAATTAGATTGCTACTACCAGTGTACCCTTTATCAACACCTTCCAAGTCCAGGTTGAGATGCAGAGACTTGACCTTCCCTCTCCCCAAACAGTCATCATCAACCTACTTACCCACCCCTATTCCTCTAGCAACAGTTTCCCTATCGCGATGACCAGTTCTTATGTTAAAAATTAAGCTGGTTGGTTAGGACGGGATGCAGCAATTTTCCTATATCGCAGCCGGTCATAAACATTGTGACAAGCAGCAGCACAAAGTTATAGCTAATGGAATTATGAACGGCCAGCAATTGATAAGTGGCCTGTCTTCAAGCAGTTGAGCAGTGGCCCATCTCCAAGCACTTTAGCTCATTATACTTCATGCAACATTAAAAAAAAACCATTTTTGCATCTGGAGCATCGTCATGCTAGAACATGTTGCACATATGTCATTTTCATTTCATAAGTATCCTCTTGGAATTTTTGGTTTGAGTGTAGCATATTGTCTCTGTTTGTGTCCGCTCTTCCAGCCCATATGGTTAGCCAAAAAAATCTATTTGGGCAACAACTACTACTGGAATAGTCTTAACCTTAAAAAAAGAAACCTTACATAGGCCTAATAACATCATCATTTTTTTGGGCACTATATTCTATAAAAAAGCCCTTTATCCCAATGTTTCTGTGAAACAAATTTTTTTTTGGATATTATATAAAAAATTAGACCCTAAGCCACACATTCAAATTCCAGGTTCAGATTTATCAGGCATCAGCAAATGGAAAGGTTAGTGTCAGATAGAGCATGTATTCCCACATAGGCCTAACGTCATGATCTCTTAAGAAGAAAGAGAGTACTTCTGCAGGTACCAGCCTGTCAAGACTGTCTTAATAGCTACCAAGAAACAGCAGCCAAGCCACTGATATGGCATGGTGACACTCTTGATCTCAAACTTCGAACACCCATAAATGTCCAATCTCTTGTTTTTCACCACCATAGGAGCAATATGACTTCATGTGATATGATCCTTGATTATGTCAACTGATATGGCCTCTGCCAATTTTTCAGCATTTTAGATTTCTGAGGACCTTAGCTCCTATACGAAGCCAGCCAGTATTGTAAATTAATGATAACCTATTAATACATTCTGCCAAGCACTCTGTCACAAAATAAACTTTTACTCTAGAAGCTTCTCAACCATAGGAGTCTCAATGTGTTTAGTGTAGTCTGATATGCTCAATGCATCTCGGCCTCACTCGCTATTGTCAAATCTGATATGCCAAGTTCATCCGGGCCTCATGAGTCTTAATTTGCTTAATGGGTCTAATCTGATTTAAGGCCTTCAGAAGCTACCTACACAGTGATTCAAATCTTTTAGTGTTATAGAATGGACTAAGAAAAACACCAACTACCAGTCATGTGTCTTCTATATAGTTTTATTTCAGAGTAACTTTAAATTGAAGTAACACAATGATACTTATCGAAGTTTCATTCATATACTACTCTTCTTTGTTTTTGGGATAAGGTAGTACTTGCTTTTTGATGGATAAGTTTTCCTGCACCAGCTATTTCATCGCTGAAATTTTTCTTTAAATTTATTTACATCATATCTTGCGCATACCAAAGAAAATCCCTTACTGTTCCTCCCTTGCTCTTACCATTCCTCCATCTTTTTTACTTCCATCGTTTCTTCTAAGAACATTTGATTCTCTTATGAAGAACGATTCTTATTGTTGTATCCTGCAGACAAATTCCTAAAACATCTCATTATTTACTGTAAACTAAAGAGAATCCCTTGCATACAACTTTGACCTCTCTTCCCTTCTAAATCTTACATAAAGAATTCCTCTGACATATTAAACCATTACTTTAAGCTATCATTTCTAGCTATGGATAGAACTCGACTTCAACTTAAGCGCCCAACGTTGTTGTAGTACACGCCAGTTTCTTTCCTATATCATAACCTAAAGATACTAGGGCCCATCACATCAAACTAAAACGCATACATCCAATATACAATCTCAAAGAATTAATATTGAAGTAATAACTCTAAAATCTAAATAGCTTTCACAAGAAGTTCCTCATCCAAGACTATGATTGAATACCGTAGGACTCCTCTCAGTGACTGCAGCCAACAAACAAACAGGACTGTGCCATCAACAACCTGTTTGTAGATTCTTTTCTAGTTAGATGACCTAAGAATGAATATCCGTGGATGAATCCATTATGTACAAGCTTGGACAAGGAGAAACTCATATTTTCCAAAATGCTTTCCTATTTGAAAAGAAAGCTAAGTTGTCTGCCTTCAATATCCTATCCATGTTAAAGTCTCTTAACATTACAAAAGAAAAAGTTATAACTCATATTGGATAAACATACAATAAGATCTCGTAGATTGGTTATGTTGACAATGGATATTTACCACCAAAGCCCTGAATCTGACCAAACAAAGATTCTGAAAGGCAGACTACATAATTTCTTCCAAGCAAGTAGGTACAGATAACTAAGATGGAATATTATGACCACATCCATCAACCTAACTAAACCTTTGCCATCGAAATGGAATTATCCACGAGAAGATATCAAAACCAGACAAATTTATTACTGAGAGATGTCAAGGTTAGAAAGAACATGTTTTACATTTCTCCTTTAGATATGGCTTTTGACAAGCTTAAATCATCTTTATAATATGCCTCACTGTCCTTGTCACACAGCAGAAAATGATTATTTATTTTAAATTAAAAAAAATGTTGTATTGGTCCATACAAGTCTATTCAGACCAAGGTTTTGGAGGATGACTTGTAAAAGGTTAATTACACCTAGAGCTGCAATTACCCTACAAGTATTCTACTCTGCCCTCTTTCTTTGTTGTATACTTTTTATGTAGGTCCAAATATTATACTAGTAGCTTACTTTATATTGTACATGGTCACCAAGTGCTATACATTTGCCACAATATTGATCCCACTGCCCCTAGCCACAGAGTTCTTCCACTACCTCCAGTGCCTGCCTGTAGCCACATTCTTTCACCAAAGAAACTTGATTTATTAGTAGACTGAAATTCACTACAAAATAGTACAGCTCAATTATCCCAACCATTCAATTGGAGAAAAACAAAAATTCTTTCTACATTACTCTTTTTCATATCTCCAAGGCTGAAAAAACAAATGGAAGCTCTAAATCTCTCTATCAAATACAAAAAAATAATTTCTATGATCTCAACTACTTCCAATGATTTCTAAATTCAGGGAAACAAAAAGGAAGGACATAAAAAGAGATTGACATAATTAGTATAGCCATTGGTGCAGTGGATGAACCACGTCCAATGTTTAAAAAGTAGCCTATAGACGGAATTGCCTCCACGGCCGCTGAATTAGTCGAGCATCTAGAAAAGAGCTAGGCGAACGTCAATGCTAGTCTAGGTGGCTTCCAGCTGGTGCTTCACTCACCGTTGCCTCCATGAGAGAGCGATAGAGGAGAAAATAGTGACGGACTGTATGTAACAACCTAATTTTGATCATAACTTAAATTCCTGATATCAGATTAATCCCAGAGTGAGTATGTTGTGTTCGTCTCATTTTTCTATATTTTTTATCATTTTCTTAAATTTTCTATATAGTCACTTAAAATAATATTATTTTAATCATTAGGTGGGCCCTATACAAATTTTGACTAGTCTCTCTTCTTTTGACTTGTAAAATTATATTTGACTTTATTTGGGTTAGTTTAATTAGATTTTGTGGGTTTACACAACTCTAAAAATCTATTATTACTAGCCATTTGTTCTATATCTATTTTGTCTTTATTCACCCATACTTCCCATATTCTATCTCTCTAAATTATGGATCTCAAACCCCTCATATTACTGGACTGAACTGAAAAGAGAAGAAGAGAGGCTTTTTTGTCTCATTTTCCTCTCAAAAACTCCTTCATTCTTCCTCTCTTTTATACACTCATATTAGATTTAGATTTTTTAAAGAAAAGATAAAGTTTCCAAGCTCTCTCAACCTCCAAACGTCAACATTATCTCACACCTTCAACCTCTACTTCAAGAGTATATTATAAGGCAACTAGAATCGCATCTATTCTTATATTTTTTTAACTCAAAATTTTTTATAGTTAGCTTAGAACCTTATTTTGTTAAAACTTAGAAAAATAATGTTTTCATACAAAAATCTCTATAATTATACTAAATATAAAATATGATTTTTAAACTTTACTCTATGTTTATGTATCAAATTTATCATTTTATTTATAATCTCTCATTCTTAAACTACAAGTTGTAAACTTAAACTATATGCTTTATTTTTAAATTATTAAAATGCTACCTTTATGAATGTTCATCATATTGAAGTTTTCCATATAAATTCTTCGCGTATAATGTAATAATTTTAAATCATTTTCCACTTGGCATTAGAAAATATGTGTGTATACATACATACATACATACATATTCATAATCATGTTTTAAAGAGATGGTTTCAAATAAGTTTTTATATTAAATTTGCTAAAATATTTCTTTTATACAAGCTATTACATTAGGTCATAATTTTTTTATGCTAATCCATATTTACTTGAAAAATATATACATTAGTAAGGTTTAATAAATTTGCTACTTTCCATACTATGAAATCATATTAGAATTTGGAAAATTCATATATTGTTAAAGTAATCGTTATAATAGTATTAAGCTTATTTAATTTTCTTCCTTACACCTTAGTACCCACTTACTTAATATGTATTTATATGCATAATTGTATATGTGTGGTTCACATACATAATCATTATAGGTATTTTTACACCCTAATACCCATTTACATACGTGTTTATATGCATAACTGTATATATGTATGGTTTACACACATGATCATTATTTTCGTAACACTCATTCTAGTATTTTATAACTCCATCATGCTTATCTTGATATATACATACTAGTTACTTGTACATATACATGTCTTAATAATGTCAGATTTTCCTTATTAATACATATACATGTCTTGATAATGTCATGTATTCTGACTTACCTGTTAATTTGATTTTGATATGGACCACATCTTACTTATTACTCGGATATTGATTAGATGATAGACATGTATATATATTAATTTTGACATGATTGACTCATCATATTCTGAATTGATTTGCGAAATATAACTTGAAACTTTGAGTTATGGGAGAATTTAAGGATGGAAAATATTGTATCGTGAAAGGTTTATAATAGGTTGCACAATCGAAATAGGGGCTATCCGCGGGGACGTCCGAATGATACTAAGTTATCATCTCTTATTTAGTTCATGTTGATGGGACGACCGATTACTCAGTATCGATATCTTCTTAAGTGCTTAGCGGCACGACTGGTTCAGCACCAGTATCTTGGCCGGATCCCGGATATGCATGAGTATTTTCACGATATGAGTCTATTTCTTCACCATTTAGTTCGAAATATAAACTAAAATAAGATATTAATCTAGACTTGATATGCATGTATATCCCTACTTGATATTGTTACTTGATTATTTAATATTTTCCACACATGCGCATACTTTTATATCCACTTTCATATTTCACTTATTAGTTTATGTTGCATACTCCCTATATTTTATTGTTTTACTTGTCAAATTTGACCATTAGCTCCTTCACACGATCAGATACTGAAAACATAAACGATGATCCGCCATTGCATGACATATACTTTTTAGAGCAAACGGAACAGTAGTAGATTTCTAGGCATCTACTTTTGTATTTTTGGATTTAGTATGTATCACTCCTTCAAGGCTTAATTCCCAACTTTTCTATCAGTATTATACTTGTTGCTTTCTATTTTAGACGGCAGTATACTAACCTCCAAGATTCTACTAGATGACCAGTATTTAATTCCATTTGTTTCTGTTTCTATATTTATAGGTCTCGTGCACATTGATTTACACGTGCCCGCCGGTAATGCACTCCATTCCGTGCTTGGTGAGGAGTGGGGCGTTACACTGTACACTAACACTTACAGGATTAGCACATACTTCCTATTTCTATTGATAAGGTTAGGGTATTAACTCTCTCTCTCTCTCTCTCTCTCTATCACAAAGGAAGTATCCAACAAACTAGCGACACAAGATGGCGATGAGGCAAGTGGAGGATGGACATGCTACTAAAACTTTTATTTTTTTCCTTCCTCATTTGTTTCTTTCATCTCTTTTTTTGCTTCTACCCTTTCTTCCTAGGCGGCTGGGCACTGGAAAGGGTGGTACCCTTATCTATTCTCTTCTCTAGTTATACCCGTGACAATTCTCAACTTTTTATCTCCCTCGATCAAAGGAAGAAAAAAATAACATTTAACTATATATTCAAGAAGAACGGAGTTAGAATAAGAAAAATACAAAGTTTAGTATGTACTCTTTTAATATGAGATTAATTTTATATTGTATTGTTTAATATGATTATTTTTAATTTTCTGTAACTATTTATATGTTCTTTTAAAATGGAAAATAATCTTTGAAGGAATAATGAGTATCAACCAGCGTAGAAGAAAAAAGAAAAAATTTCCTCCTGAACCGGCAAAGCCTCCATCTTCCCATATTTTTTCTTCAATCAGATCCAATAGGATTAATCTATACCAACTAAGGTTCATATATATCAAAAATCACAAGATGTAGTATTTAGTTGCCCATCCATCAATGGGCATGGAATGTTAAGTTGTTGGAAAACTGTGAATTTTGTGTCCATTTGACTAGAGCTCAAACCAACACTATAACCCATGAATTCTAGTAATAATAAAACCCAGGGGATGGATATCGGGTCTAATCGAAGTAAAAGTTGGGTGAGAATAGTGTTTTTGCTGCTTGACAAGGAAATTTTTCTCATGCTTCATTTGATGCCCATTTCTTTGTATATACTTTTTAATGTGATCGCTCCTTTAATTTTATGAAATTTCTGATAGACTGAAGCTTATGATAAATAAAGTTTCGCAAGTACTTGTTATTGATGATTGTGTATAACTTTTTAAGAATGTTTCAAAAGCTGACAGAACTAAACTATACTATGTATCTAAAATTATTAGCATACTTTTATTACAGTAATGGTAATACATACATTATTGAACATATTTGTTGCTTTGGATGTAAAGTGATAAATTTAATCCATCGTGTTTTTCCATATTAATTTATCAATTCGGAGAAAAGACTGAATTCTCTCAAGAATTAAACTAAAAAAATTTAGGAGCAAGACAAGTAAATTTGATTTAAATTTGTAGCTTTTCCTTGTGCAGATCTATTTAAAAAAATGAACAGGCACAATCCATTACTTGACTTTTGAGACAAAGAAAGACATATTGACAATAGATGATTATCTTTAATTCATGGCATTTTTTGATTAAGTATTTTTAAAAGTATTTCCTTCCAAAGAAAAAAAATCAAAAATTTCAAGACCCCAAAGCAAAACTGTACAAGTATAGGAAACTTGATCTGCTCGTGTCTAGATTTGTATGTATAATCTCTACAACTACATGAAATTGGCATATATATTTTCAGACAACAACAACAACAACTAAGCCTTTTAGCCAAAGCACTTAGGGTAGGGATAATATATATTTACAGAATAAAGTTATTTTTAGCCAAAAAGAAAATTGAAAGTTATGGAGATTCAATAACAAAGTTGAATAAAGTTTGGTCTGCTTTTATTTAGATTTTCATGCACGATTTTTTTAAAATCACATTACTGAAGATATACAAAAAAATCACCTATGCTTTTCAAGCTTTCACATTCATTTAGCATAAAAATTATATTTTTAGAATCAATATCAATTGATCTATGTGGCTATGTTCAACATTTTTTACACACGATTTATAAAGATTTTCAATTTATCTACACTTTTCAAAGCTCAACAAACATCTAAACATGTTCTCTAAACAACGTCCACTTGTTGCACGGTAATTATAACTAGTATTAGAAAATAGAAGCGACGTGTGAGGCATGAAAATATATACGATTAAGATTCAAGATAGTTCTTTCTTATCCTACTATGTTATTCTTAGCAAAAAAAAGGTTACTTTGTTACTGTAATAATAAACTTGTTACATAAGTCATCATTGGCGCATGAGCTAGGGTTTTGATAGTAAAAGTCATACTCCAATTGATTAATGTTTCAAAACAACTTATCCTCCTTTAATCGATATAGCGTTCACCAACTCTATGCAGTTTAACTTTGTAACTTCTGATTAGTTAATTTAGCTTTCTAATTCAGCCATTCATCATGTCCACACCTTCATCCCAGACCATCAGCTTCAGGAACCCTATTCCAGAATCCAGTCCTTCCTATTCTAACAGCTAATCAATAAACTCAAAACCCAACTAACATTTATCAAATGGTTCATGGCAAGGAATCACCTCTACGTTGCACTACTATGCTACCAAATGCTCATGCTCACTGTCGGTCTATTAAAATCCCACGATAAAATAAATAACAACAGGAACATCATAAAACTCAAAAGTTTCTAAAATTTTTTAGTTTTGTTATTTTATTTTTTAATCATTAACTTGAATTCTATATAAATTAATTTGAATTAAAATCGCTAACTCCATTCCAGTTCTAACTTCATTCATGTCTTCATATAATACATCATTCCAGAAACTTCAAAAAACCTAGTCTAGCTCTTCCTCACCTTATATTAACATCTAATCAAGAACTCACCTATAATAACTACTGTTCTATGCAAAGGAATTGCTAGCTGTTGAATGAAATGTCTTAACCAAAGAGATAGCAATATGAACACCAAAAAAGCTCTAAACTTTCTCACCTTGATTTAGTCTGTTAATATAATTTATAGATACATTTGAATTCTTAAAATTAATCTGAACCAATTAGCTAATTTCTCCTGCAAATTTCTTTCATGCTAGAACAGTTACAACACAAACAAAATATCCTTTTTTTTTTTTTTTTTACTCCGTTGTTAAAGACATGCTTGTTCCAAAAGTCATTATAATCTCTTGTGAGATGGAATTTGGAGCGTACAATTTAAATTCAATTTGCACTACCATTTCAGAAACTATTATCCATTGTTTGACTCTACTATAGCATTTACCAACTCCACAATGCTATGCATGAGGGTTAGTTCTCTTATTTGGATTATAGTCATTCACTTATTCTAATGGCAAATATTTAATCAACTAACTTGGCTTCCTACTCAGTCATGCAGCATGTTTAATATGTTACACCAATTACAACATCCCAGCAGTTTCAACCAAACCCAGTCCAGTTCTTTCCAACCTGCACTAACATGAATGCATTGACAAACCCAGTCAACTATCTTAGCGTACAGTATATCATGGAACATTGGAAGTGTTTTAGCATACAATATGTCACATCTTAATTCAGTCATTGTTCATGTTTAGTTGTTTACACCAACTGCTACTTCACAGCAGCTCTAGCAACTCTAGTCCAGCACTTACCCACCTTTATCAACATCCATTACAACTCAAGACTCAAATATACCAACATATAAAATGCTTGACATAACAAAATCACTTTTACAGTATACAATTATCCAAATAACCTCTATGCACCAACCACTCAACAAATTGCTTTAACAAAAACAAACAATGGTACCATAAAAAAATCTCAAAATGTTATCTAAGACCTTTTGCTTATGGTCAGTAACTTGAATTCCTTAATTAATATGAACAAATTAAATAATTCTACTTCCGAATTCAGTCATGCTTCATGTCAAAACCTATAACAAAGTGGGGCTAATGCATTGTGAGAAGAAACCAAGTTTAATTAGCTCAGTTACCAAGCAAATTCCAATGCTCACAACTGTTCAACAAAATGCCTTACACATCAAAAACCTCAAAAAGGTCTCACCTTTGTACCAGGAAAGCTCATTTGGAGCTCCTCCTCGGGGATCACGACCGGCCAGCGCTCGCCGGCCTCGCGGAACATCTGCTCGGTCTCGAGCATGCGACCGCGCTCGAGGATCTGCTCCCGGATGACCTGGGCTGGTGTGGCAGCGGCGTCGATGACGTCGACGACGCCATTAACGTACGTGACGGTAATTTGCGGTGGATGCTCGTCGGTGTGCCGCTGGACCTCCAGCTGGCACGCGGGATTCGACTCCTTCGCCTTGCGGGCCGTGCACTGCGCCAGGAACTCCATGCACGAGGCCGTACGCGCGTCCAGGCCATTGAACTCGATCCGAACCTTCGACAGGAATTTCAACATTTTTTCCTTTTTTTTTTTTTTTATAAATTTCTCTAAACCCTAATCCTAGATGGACGTAGAGAGAGTGGCGGTTCAAGGGAGAGAAGGGGAACTTCTAAAGGGGCACAAGTTTTTTCCCAGTGAGCCCAGGTTTCCTAACGAGCCCAGGTTTCCTAGTGAGCCCAGTAAGTTTTTCATTGTAAGGAAAATTTGTTAGTGAGCACATATGGTGTTACCAAAATGTCCTTCCCCATATATCTCCTCTCCTCTTCCTCTTCTCTCCTCATTTCTTCTCCAAACCCTAACCCAAACTTCCACTCTTCCTCTCCCACTTCCACTCATCCTCTCTATACTTGTTCTCTCCTCATTTCTCCTTCCAAATCTCTCTCTCTCTCCTATTCGTAGACCCCTGCTACTCTCCCTGTTGCCGCTGCAGGCCGCCCTGCCGCCGTCACCGAGGTCCCGCTGCAGCCTCCGGTGTTCTTCCGCCGCCGCCTTCTCGCCATTACTAGGTGAGTTTTCCTAATTTAGTAATATTTATTTTAAATTTTAGTTTTTATTATTTTTTGATTAAACAACTCTTGAATATTAGGATTTGGTAATTTTGTTGGGTTTGGGAGGAGGATGAGGGGATGAGGTAGCAAGTTTAGTTGTAGCATTTTTTTGTTAATTTTAATTATTAATAATTAGATTATAATTATTAAGAAAATTTAATATTGTAATTCTAATTGTAAAATATGCGAAATTTAGTTATTTTTTATAATAATGAACGTTAGTATTAAAATTTATTAATTTATTATGAAGTTTGATGGTATTGTCCTAATGGTTGATTAAGTTGCAAAAGACGGTTTTAATGTATTTAAAATTTAATATTATACTATCTTGCAAAAAAAAAAATTAGACAAAAAATTATATTTGTAGCAAATTTTACTTTATAAGTTCATACTTACATGTACAGAAGTTAGTGTTATGAAAAATAACATTTAAAAATAAAATATCTTTGTATTTCATAGATGGATCCGGCGAAATCTTCTCGCGTACGACCAATTGCCTCGTTAAGGAGGAAGAAAGCAGTATTTCGATCACAAATTCGTTGCCCGATACGAGAGCGAGAAATCGAAGTTGGAGGTGGAAGGATTTTAATAATATATGAAATTTTTTTATGTAATGTTGTTTATAATTGGGATGGTGCATTGGGGTCTTGTATATATTTTTTTTATGTAATGTTGTTTCTAATTATGGCCTAATTTGTTCATAATTCTCAGTGTGTAAATTTACATTGTTATTTGAATTTGAATTTCATATTTATGTGTTATTGATGTAATATGTAGTTGGAAAGAACTAAACTGTGTACAAATTTGAGAGATGAATGAATTTTTTGTGTTTGTTGCATAGAATGAACTAAACTTTGTGTTTTTTTTTATTTTCTGCAATGGATTGTAAAGTATTTAATTATATTTTCCTTATTGTTAATAGAAGTTACACGGATTTTAAAAGGGTACATAAAAAAAGAAAGGAAAAATTTGTTTATAAAGTAAAAGAGTTTGTTTTGTACGTGAAAAGGGTAATGAAAAAATTAGTCATCAAAAAAAGACCTGAACTAAATTTACCACTATTTGAAAAAATAGATAAAAATATAAAATAAACGCTGTTGCAAGGGATCGAACCAGAGCCACTTGCGTAATAGGTGAGACTACTCACCAATATGCTACAATGACTTTGTAGATGATGGGTAAAAAAAAAACATATTTAACTCCCTGTCCAGACTGGCAGTCTGGACAGGGAGATCCGGTCCGAACTGGCAGTCCGGACAGGGAGACCCTGTCCGGACTGTCAGTCCGGACCGGAGATATCTGTCCGGACTCGCAGTCCGGACCGGAGTTTTCTGCCTCTATTTTCTTCTCTTAAAAAAAAATCATCTCTAATCCAAATACCCAACTACTCCTTCCTCTTCCTCTTTTCTTATCTAAACCCAATATTATCAAATCTCTCTTCTCACTCTTTTACTCGCTATCGCCGCTTTTGCTGCAAATTTTAGGAGTTTTTTTTTTTTTTTTTTTTGGGTTAACTGAACTCAGGAAAAGGGAAGATAAGGGCAATTTGGTTCAAAAAATTCGATGGCAAAATTGTAATATTATAGGAGTTTTTAACTGGGCTCACTAGGAAAAAAGTTGTGCCCCTTTAGAAGTTCCCGAGAGAAGGAAGAAAAGGTTTAGGTGGGTTTCGGATTGAGCTTCCACCAGACCCGATTAGAACCGTTTTTATCATTACATGATGAATTTTCCAATTTAATAAATAATAATTAAAAAAGTAATTCCATAAATGTAGTTGCAAGAAAAATAATTTCCGAACTAAAAGGATCCTGATTCCAAGTATTTGGGATAGGCATAGAGAGTGGAGATGGCGATGGCGATGGCAATGAAGGCGACCCATCACAGAGTTATCGGAAACATTGTGCTATTAGTGGGATTTCATGGATCAAGATATTGGAGCTTCATCCTCTCTTATCAAGGAGGGCGGGACTGGTGCAAGCAAAGACCAAGAGATGAGGAATAATGTGTTGGAGTTTGGGAGTAGTGAAGATGGTGCTCGGAGCCGGACGAAGAAAGTTTCTCTAGGGAAGAACGATGTCGGTAGTACTATTTGGTCAGCTGTTGCTGTTAGAGCTTTACAGACTCGTGATGAGAGGAAGGTTTCAGAGGATGAGATCAGGCGATTGCAAGAAGTAATGGATAATATTGTAGTTTTTTCTAAGGAAAGATTACATAGTATAAGAGAGAAGTGGAGATTTTCATTAATTGGAAAGCTTTTGGACAGGCCTGTTGATTCTGATCATCTCGCTAGAATTTTGAGTAGAATATGGAATCCTAGTGGTGATTTGGAGGTGACCCCTTTGGTGGATGGTCGCATCATATTCCGTTTCTCAGATGAGGAGGATATATATAATGTTCTTAATGGTGGATCATAGTCAGTTTCTAGTGTAGCTATTGTATTAGAGAAATGGAGGAAGAACTTTAGGCCAAGTTGCGACACAATTTTGAAGGTTACAGTGTGGATTTGTTTGCCTGGGTTGCCAAATGAATATTGGGAAAGAGACATAGTTATTGAAATTGCTAGCAAAGCCGGAAAGCCGATTGTTGTTGATGTGAATATTGAGGAACTTTTAAAAGGCGCATTTGCCCGTGCGTACATTAAAGTTGATTTATCTAAGCCTCTTGTGCCTGGGACGATTGTCGGTGTAGGTGAGAAAAAGTTTTTTCAAGAGTTTATTTATGAGGGGATAACTATTTATTGTTACCAGTGCAGTATGGCGGGGCACCGTGTTCCCTAGTGTCCATGCCAAGAGTCAGATGGTTCTAAAAGAAAGATTACAGTTTTATATAATAACTGAATACCAATGTAGTCTCTTGGTAGATCTATGACTATGAGAATGAAAACTATAGGTGAGGCAATTGCCGATGGGAGGCGTATAGTTGAGGTAGAGCTTACACAAGAGTTGTATGGCCGTGGATGGCCGTAAATGGGCAAAAGAGTGTGGCTCGAAGGATATTGACAGCAAATATGTAGGGTCAAAATTCTGGTCTTATAACAAACCAATTTAGTGTAGAGAATAATGATGCGGGTTTCACAGTTGTTCAGAGCAAGCAGAATAAAGGTGGATCAATACATAGTCACGACACATCGAGAGCTGATAGATCTAGTACTTCTCGCAATTGTCGGCATTCGATTGTCGTTATGGATGGTAAGTCAGGTAGTGGTGGTTCTCGTTTTAAGTTCTTGATGATTTCGCATTATCAGGTAATGATACTGGAATCCCACCAACCTCTCAATTACCTCAAGGTAGTTTATTTCAAAGTAACAAATCTGATTATCGTACTAAGGTTAAAAATAAATGAAAAGTTGTTATTTCAGTCTCCCCAAGAAATTTTTTGGAGATGCATCATGATAGCGATGTATTGGGTAGATTAGTTGAGCAACCTAAGATTTTAATCAACAAAGACAATCAAGTTGTTAGAGATAAAGTCTTTCCTAATGGGCTTTGTCAATCTGGTCATGGACTCTCACGTGACAGCCTTGTTGATTTTTGTCCAAAATTCCCTTCATTTGAGGGGGGCTCTCCGGTGGACTTACTGTGCAAGGTGCGGGTTGTTTGCTTATGCAATGACTACCGCTGCGATTTTGAAGCATGTAATCGGTGATTGCCAGATGGGTTCTCTGAATGTGAAGGATCATATAAGTGCTCAATAACCCCCAGGTCCTCTTGTCGATATTTCGAGCAAACATTACTCAGTGGGTTCAGTGGATCAATATAGACGTCGAAAAAGATTAAAAGAGATAATGCCAGTTAAGAGTGAGGATGTGTTGATGGAAGGGTCTAATGATATGGTGAATAGGAAAGAGTAGCTGGTGCTCTTGAATGATCCTTCGATGTGCACGCTAAGTGTTTGATGAAAATCTTAACCTAGACTTGTAGGGTTGCAGCTAAAGAGGAGATGCACTTCTACTGTAGGAGACTTATAACCTCTCATAAACCTAATTTTGTTACTTTATTGGAGACTCAGATTCAATACTCAGGCGCTAAACGTATCCATGATCGTGTTGCAAGAGATTACAATATTAAGTATATTTCTACTAGGGGAAGATCTGGAGGTATTATTTTTGGTGGAAGGAGCATATTCGCCATTTATCTTTTATTCAAGTAGGTAGACAAGGAATATTTGGTGTAGTTAGAGATAGTGTATCTTACCCATAGATCCTTAGAGTTGTGTATGCATCGGTTGATGTTAGAGAGAGGAAGGAGCTGTGGAGTTCGATGGTGAGAGGATATCAACTAGGTTATCCTTTGGTGGTGATGGGTGATTTCAATGTTATCTTGTCATCAGAAGAGAAGTTTGGAGGGGATTTTAAGGAGGATCGATCGGTTTGGGATTTTAGAGAATGTATCCAAAATTGTGGTCTGATTGATTTGAAATTTATTGGATCGAGCTTCACGTGGTCAAATGAATAGCATGGACAGAGACGAATTCTTGAAATATTGGACCGAGTTTTAGTTAGTCCAGATTGGTTTAATACTCATCCTAGAGTTGTGGTACTTTATGAGCTTCGTCTTGCTTTGGATCATTGTCCACTTCTTCTAGATACGGATCGTGTTTTGCGTGGTGGGCCTAAGCCTTTCTGATTTGAGCGGTTTTGGCTTGAAATTGAAGGTGCTAAAGAACTTATCGATGATGCATGGATGAAACCTTTTAAAGGCAGTCCTACTTTCATATTGTTTAGTGCTCACTTCGGGACTGGAATAAGAACCATGTAGGAAATATTTTTACTAAAGGGCAAAAATTGTCTACAGAGCTCAAGCATCTTCAGGGAATTGAGGTTCTCCATAGAGATGATCTAGATTTTTAGATAAAAATGTCCCGTCTCAAAGCTCAAATTCACAATAATTTACATTGTCAAGAGTTATTTTGGAAATAGAAATCACGCATAAGTTGGTTGAAGGGTGGTGACTCGAATACAAAATTCTTCCCTCGAGTTACTACTTGTAGGAGGGCAAGAAATTTTTATGCACGAACTAAAATTGAAGGATGGGAGTGTTGTTTCTGGAGATGATGATCTTTTCTTACTTTTGGCTATTTCGCAGATAGATATAATTCTAAAACTTTGGTGCTAGATTCAGCCTTTTTTGATGTGATTCCTAAGATTATTTCAGACGTCAATAATGAAGATTTTATTCGGTCTTTTACCTTATCTGAAGTAGAGTTGGTAATAAAGTCTATGCCTACGCGCAAATAGCCTAGCCCAGATGGTCTCTCGGGTGCATTTTATAAATTTAGTTGGGGTATAATTAAGCATGACTTTATGGATGCTATCAATTATTTTTATATTACTAAGCAACTCCCAAGTCAATGGAAAGTAACTTTTCTTGTGCTCATTCCAAAGGTATCAAACCCCACTCTCCCCTCTCATTATAGGCCAATCAGCTTATAGAATGACTTATAAAATTGTGTCAAAACTATTGGTGAATCGGCTGAAGCTTCTTCTCCCCAAAATGATTTCATCTTCTCAAAGTGCATTTGTGTCTGGAAGATGTATTACAGATAACATTTTAGTTGCTCAAGAGGCTATTCACTCTATATGGAAATGTGGTAAAGGGAAAAGGCTAATGGCTTTGAAAGTTGACATGGAGAGAGCATATGATAGGATGGCATGGTATTTTTAAAGGAGGTATTGCTGTGGTTTGGATTTCATCAGGAATTTGTTGAGTTGGTGATTGGTTGTATTGAAACGCCATCAATTTCAATTCTAATTAATGGTAGCTCTTCTCATTGATTCTCTTCGAACGTTAGTCTTAGACAAGGTGACTCTTTATCACCATATCTTTTCATTATCGGGGCAGAAGTTTTGGCTCATTCTATTGATGCTTTCCAAAGCAAAGATTTGCTTCGTGGGCTATAGTTGCAAGGTGAAATTAGTAGTTTATGTTATTTAGGCTATGCTGATGATTGTCTTATTTTCAATCAAGCATCCATATTTCATTGTCAACAGTTGTAGAGCATTCTTGATTAATATTGCAAGTGTAGTTGGCAACTTGTTAACAACAACAAGTCTGTCATCATCTTTGGGAAGGGTGTGCGGGTTAGTATATGCTTCAGAATTCAGAAGATTCTTGGGTTTTGATTGGGTTCTATGCCTTTTTGGTATTTAGAGGCCATTATTGGTATTGCAAGAATTCGTGTGGCTGATTTTGAACCATTGATTGCTAGAGCTAGAAAGAAAATTAGTACTTGGAAAGCCCGCTCTTTATCCTTTGCAAGCAGAATTACACTTTTAAAGGAAGTACTTCAATCTATTCCAATTTTTATTTTGTTAGCAAGTTGGGTGTCTAATGCAGTTTTTGATAGATTGGAACAGTTGTTTCGTATGTTCCTTTGGTCGAAAGATGGGAAGAGTTGGGGGACTGGCTGTAGTTAAATGGGAGGAGTTGTGTAAGTCGAAAGAGAATGGTGGCGTGGGTTTTCATAGGTTATCAATTTCTCATGAGGTTTTGATAGGTAAACAAATCGTGAAAGTGCTTCGCTTTCCGAACTCCACTTGGGCTGAAGTTACTAAGTACAATTATGAGAGAAATATTTGGGATATGAAATACTTGCAAAGTTGTGCTCAGAGTTGGAATGAAGTGATTAAAGGTTTGGATGTTATTCTAAATGGCTTAAAATGGGATATTGGAGATAGGACTTGGATTTGGGTTCTTGACGACTCATGGCTCGATCATGTTCCTCTGAAATATATTTCAACTTTTATCCACAATCAAGAGGAATTACAAGGAAAAACAGTCTCATTTTTCTTCACTAAAGGATGTAGGTGAATGGTTAACGCCTTTTAAATTTCTTCTATGAGGAGTTAGTGGAGAGAATCTTGAAGATTCGAGTTAGAGGGTTTGATTCTTGTAACTTGTTGTTGTGGCATGGGCAGCCACTTACTACCGTGACAACCAGCAAGCTATATACTGCCGCAATGGTGCATGGAGAGGATGGGATTCTAGTAGGTTTGCTTACAAATAGATTTGGAAAGTCCCTGTATCATTCAAAACTAGAATGTGGCTTTGGTGGCTTGCTAAGGAGTCTATTGCTACTAAAAGTTTCTTGTGGAGATGCGGGCTTGTTGATTCGATACAGTGTCCTAGATGTCAAGTATTTGGTGATGATGAATTTCACTTAATCGTTGATTGCGCTAAGTCAAGAAAGATGTGGGCTGCACTTTAAAACTTAATTTGGGGGGGGGGGGGGGTTCAGGTTGAATTATTGCTTGAGTGGTGGTTAGAGGTTAAGCGCAATGGCCGCGATACTTTCAGGCAAGCTAGTCTCATTTACTGTGCTTGGTTATTATGGAAAGATAGAAATGCAACTACCTTTGGGGGTGAACTTTCTAGTGCAGTTTCTATTGCTCGCAAGTCTGTACTACTTGCAGAAGAGAGAGTTGCAGTGCTTATGCAAATATCAAACCTACATGTGGAAGATGTTGATCAGTTGATATGCAAACAATTTCTTGGAAAAAACCTCAGGTTGGCTATTTCAAAGTCAATTTCGATGGTTTCTTTGATTCTCATTCAAAGATAGCTATTGCTGGTTTTGTTGTGCGGGATATGAAGGGGCGTTTGCTTTTTGCACAGGTACTTCGACAAGCTGTTGTGTCCACTTTTGAAATTGAAGCGAAAGCAGCATTGGCGGGACTTAGGAGGTGTTCAATAGAGTTGGCTGGCTCTCATATTGTGTTGTAAGGGGATTGCAAAGAATTAATTTCAACAATTTCTCCTATTATATTGAATGATGGTTGTGGGCCTATGAGAGAAAACAAACAACATCTCTCATTCTTTTAAGCAGTTAAGATTCGACATACTTGAAGGGAAGCAAATAAACGTGCTCATTGGATTGTTAATGAAGCAGTTAAGGTACGAAAAAATCTCTATTTTTCTTGTTCTTCACCATTGTTATTTTTTGACGTGTTGAGAGAGGATCATAAGAATTTCTTGTATGTTAGAGATTTGTTTTTGAAATAAATTTCATTGATTAGCAAAAAAAAACTAGAAGGATCCGGATTTGTGGAGTTTGGATCGATCGTTTGGGAGGTCGAGATCATAGTTTGCCTTAAAAAGGTGATATTTGAACTAAGAAAGTCCATACCTATCCTTAGGTTGGATCTAGACATGTCAAATTTGGATAACCATGTTATGTACTTATGGAGTCGGATCCTCCAAAAGGACGGATATAGACTTCCTTAGTCTGGATCCCCTATAACCCTGATCCTTTGTGAACCCTAGCCACCTCCCTCCTCTCTCATTGTTGATTGCAGAACACCCATTGGTTACTCTTCTCTCCCTTTGCACTCACTCTCTCTCAATCCCCCTACACATCCTCTCTCTCTCTCTCTCTATATATATATGTATATATGTATGTATGTATGTATGTATGTATATATATATATATATATATATATATATATATATATATATATATATATATATATATATATATATATATATATAATATGTATATATATAGAAGAAAATAAAGTGAAAACGGAATGAAGAAATTTCTGTATATTTTCTTCTGAGTGAACGGTACAATGAGCCATCCTTTTATAGGTAAAGGAGACAATAAAAAGAATAATTATAGGATCTGTAATTGATACTAATCACATAAAATCTTCAATTAATCAAATCAGAGATTTGTCAACTATCCTAAATTAGTCTAATAAAAAATTTATCAACTATCCTAATTTAGGAAAATATCTCAATATCTAATAGGAAAGTATCTCAAAATATTTTAGCATTATGATCTTATGTCAATTATATCTCAACATCTCCCCTCAAACTCATGGTGGCACCGTAGAAGCTAACTAGAGTTTGCTAAAAAGTTCACTAAGACAACCAGGTGAGTGTGACTTAGTAAAAATATCAGCAAGCCGATCAGCAGAGGAAACAGAACACAAGTGAAGGGTGCCATCACTGAGATGATGCCTGATGAAGTGGCAATCAATCTCAATATGCTTTGTCTGCTCATGAAAAATATTATTGTGCCCAATCTGAATAGCACTCTGGTTGTCACAGTAGAGAAGAGAACGAGACAGCTGAAGGGCATCCAAGTCAGCCAAAAGACGACACAGCTATAGAAGCTCAGCAGTAGCATCAGCAAGGGCGCGATACTCAGCCTCAGTGGTAGATCGAGCAATCGCTGTTTGTTTCTTACGTCGCCAAGAAATAAGACACGAACCAAGTAAGAAACAAATACCAGTAGTAGAACGAAAATCTGTAGGATCATCAGCCCAATCAGTATCAGAAAAACCTCATAACTCAAAAGATGACTGAGATGAATAGTACAAACCATGAAAAAGAGTGCCCTTGATATAGTGGAGGATTCGAAGAACAACAGCATAGTGAGGTGAGCGAGCCTCATGCATGAACTGACTGACCAGGTGAACTGCATAAGAAATATCAGGGTGAGTAATTGTGATATAAATAAGACTACCAACCAACTATCGATAGAGAGTGGGATCAAACAGAGGCACACCATCAGTAAGATTGAGCCGAGCATTATATTCCAAAAGGGTACTGGCAGTCTTGCCGTCGGTTAGACCAGTCCTGAATATAAGATCTGAAACATATTTGGCCTGAGAAAAGGAATAACTATTCGAAGAAGATGTCACCTCAAGATCAAAAAAGTAACTGAGAGTGCTAAGATATTTCATTTCAAAATGATGACCCAGAAAAACCTGAAACGTACAAATGCCAGTAGTATCATCACTAGTGATGATCATGTCATCAACATAGAGAAGTAGAAGGGTGGTACCAGAGGCAGTCTTATGGATGAATAAGGCAGTATCATAAGCACCAGCTACAAAACCCTGCTGTGTGATGACAGAGGTAAATTTGGCAAACTAAGCACGAGGAGCCTGCTTCAGACCATAGATCGCACGACGAAGGCGACAAATCTTATGAGGAGGATGCTCATAACCAGAAGGAGGCTTCATATAAACTTCCTCAGTAAAATCTCCATTCAGAAATGCATTTTTAATATCCATCTGAAATAATGACCAACGCCGAATAGCAGCAACAACAATCAAAGATCTAACAGAGGTAAGTCGAGCAACAGGAGCAAAAGTCTCCTCATAGTCAATACCATACTCTCGAGGGCAACCCAATGCAACAAGACGAGATTTGTATCGCTCAACTGAGTCATCTGCGGAGTTTTAATTTTGTAAATCCACTTACAACCCACTGCAAACTTTCTAAGAGGCAAATCCACCGAGTCCCAAGTATGTGTCTTGGCAAGAGTATCTAATTCATCAGACATAACTTGCTGGCAAAGGGGATCAGAACTAGCCTCACGATAAGAGTGAGGCTCATGAAGAGAAGCAAGAGCAGAGAAACTATGATAATCATGAAGATAGTAATAAGGAGCTCTTACCCTATCAGAACGACGAGGTGCAATAATTTGGGAGGACTCAGCAGCAGAAGGTGGTACATGTACATCTTGAAGAAAACCAAGTGATGATGCTAGATCCGCAGGGAGAGCAAGGTCATTGGAAGAGGCCGATGATGGATCGTTAGAGGACTTGGTATCATCTATAAAAGAGTTAGTAGAATCAGAAAACAGAGTAATAGAGGAATCAGTAAAGACAGGAGAATGAGTAGAGTGAAGTAAGGGAAAGAAAGAAAGGGTGGTGAAGAACTTATATTCCCAAAACTCTACATGACGAGAGATACGAAGGCATTTGGTTATAGGATCATAACAACGGTATCTTTTTTGTTCAATGCCATAACCAAGAAAGCAACACAGTCTGGAACGAGGTTCCAACTTCGTTCGTTCATGCGGGGGGAGAAGAATGAAGCATGCACAACTAAAAACTCGAAGAGAGCTGTAATCAGGAATGATACCATACAACAATTCAAAAGGTGTTTTGTTGTCAAGAATGGGTGAGAGGACACGATTAGTGGTGTAGATAGCAGTAAGAGTAGCCTCTCCCCAAAGACGCTCAGGAAGCGAGGCAGAAATGAGGAGAGATCGAACGGTGTTTAGAATGTGACGGTGTTTACGCTCTGCTCGACCATTTTGTTGTGCTGTATAAGGATAAGAGCGATGAGAGCGAGTTCCATTTTGTTGCAAAAACTCAATGAAGGATTTTTCGTTATACTCCAGAGCATTATCAGAACGAAAAATCTTGATAGCACGAGAAAACTAGGTAAATACCATTTAGTGAAAGTGCTTGTAAATTGCAAACAATTTAGAACGCTTATGCATAAGATAAATCAATGTATAACGTGAAAAATTATCTACAAATATGACAAAGTAGCGGGAGCCCCCTCGGTAGAAATTGGAGAAGGGCCTCAAATATCAGAATGAACAAGATCAAAAAGAGCAAAAGAAAAAGAGTCACTGGTATTAAAAAGTAAATGAGTTTGTTTTCCAAGTTGACAGGAAAGACAATCAAACTTATCAAAAGTAACAAAACCAAAGAGACAACTAGAGGCTAACTGCTGAATATGAGGTAAAGAAGTATGACCGAGACGAGAATGCCAAACGCTAGAGGTGATGGCAAAGACAACCGAAGGTGTAGTAGAAGAAATCTGCAAGTTCACCATTTCAAACATACGTCCAACTTTACGGCCTGTCCCAATGATCTGACCCGATCGAGGATCCTGCACATCAACACCACGAAAAGAAAAGCGAAGTTCAAAACCTAACTCAATAAGTTGGCCATCACAGAGGAGATTCGATGATAACTTAGGAACTAAATATGTATTATCGACGGAGATGTCGGAGGTAGAAATAGAACCAATATGGCTACAGGCATTGCAGAACCATCGGCAGTATAAATAATATAGTTAGGGTCTATTGCAGATTTAGTGGAAAAAATGGTGGGATCAGAAGTCATATGATTACAACAAGTAGAATTTAACCAAGAAGAAGTATCTAGAGTGACAAATAGTGCAGTAGATGAACGGGACAGAACCTGTGGACCAAAACCTCAATATTAGCAGCAGTGAGCGAAGTAGACTGAGAAGAAAACTCAGGAGTAGAGGGATCAGTGGAGACAATCGCAACAACCTGTTGGAGGGAACCACAAGAGTCTCATATCTTTTTTTGTTGCAACTTGAAACGATTAGTAATCAAGTGGCCGCTTTTTATGCAATACCGACAAAATAACTTTTGAGAAGAAGATTGTGACTATGGAGCAGAATATTGCGAGGAAGCCGAAGAGATAACAGCCTAAACAAGATCGGGAGACTGTAGCTTCATAGTAAGGAGATGATACTCCTCGGAAATTAACTCAGAAACAGTAAGATCTATGGTAGGAAGTGGCGTACGATGAAGAAGGGCTGTCCGAGTGGACTCAAAGTCACTGAGAAGAGCCATTATAAAATGAATGAACTTGCGGCGGTCCCGATACCTTGCAAAGAGCTTGATGTCTGCATCACAATGAAGTTGGGATTGGCAGCAGTCAACTGATCCCAAAGAAGAGCGACTTGAGAGTAAAATTCAGTAATGAACTGACCAGCTTTTTGACGCATTTGGTAAAGTTTTGTCTCAATCTGAAACTGATAGAAGTATCATTGCAGCAGTCATATCGAGCAGCCAAGAAATCCTATGCAGCTTTTGCATTCTCGAGCCTGGGTAGAAGACTGTTAATAGATGGGATTGATGTATTAACAATCCACTGTAGAATTTTGCTATGAATACTCTCCCAGTAATCCAAGCGAGTAGCGTAATCAGCGGCGGACTTATTCTTAGCACGAACAGGCTTAGGAAAATCCTCAGAAATATAATACCACAATTTTTTTCCTTTAAGAAAAAGTTTCATATTGGAAACTCAAAAACTATAGTTGGTTCCATCCAAAACAATATCAACTGGACGAACAATATCATTTTGGAAAGACATTTTGGAACGGATATGCCAAAATCAACTCCCAAAAAATCAACAAAAAAAAAAATCAGCGTCTAAAAAAGTCAAACCTGATTGTAGAATAGAATTGATCAGGACAAGTGGGGCTCACGCGTTGAAAAAGAGAGGAGCGTGAAGACCACTTGTAGAGACTTTACACAGTACGTGAAAGAGCTTGTCAAGTCCGATGGAGCTGAAATTTTGATGGAAGGAGATTGAAGGGAGACGAACAATCTGAAGGTAGAAAATTGTCGAGATCTGACTTCAAAATGGCCGAAACGGGCACAAAGAGTTTCGCGATGTGTGAAGATAAAGAAAAAACTCAGTTTTGGTGGTTTATGCATTCACAAAAGAAAATAGAAGAGGCACCAGAATTCCGATTGTTCTGATACCATGTAGAAGAAAATAGAGCGAAAGCAGAATGAAGAATTTTCTGTATATTTTCTTCTAAGTGAGTTGTACAATGAGCCATTCTTTTATATATGAAGGAGGCAATAAAAAGAATAATTATAGGATCTGCAATTGATACCAATTTAAATAAAATCTTCGATTAGTCAAATCAGATATTTATCAACTATTCTAAATTAGTCTAATCAAAAATTTGTCAACTATCCTAATTTAGGAAATATCTCCATATCTAATAGGAAAATATCTCAAAAAATTTTAGCATTATGATCATATCTTAATTATATCTCAACAATATATATATATATATATATATATATATATATATATATATATATATATATATATATATATATATATATATATATATTCCGCTAATCCGCCACCCCTTAGCTCTCTCTCTCTCTACCCTCTACCCCCTCCCACCTCGATAGTCTCCTCTCGGCCCCTCCCGGGCCAGACCCCCTCTCTCCAACTACTCTCCTCTCCCATGCTCTCTCTCTCTCAATCCCCTCGTCAGACCCCTTCTCTCCTAGTCTCCACCCCTCTTGCACTCTCTCTCAATCCCCTGTCAAACCCTCCTCTCTCTCTCTCTCTCTCTCTCTCTCTCTCTCTCAATCGCCCCACCATACCCTATCTCTCTCTCTCTCTCCCGCTATTCTCCTCCCCCATCCTAACCATTCTCTCTTAAACCCCCCTCGCACTCGCTCTCTCTCTCTCTCTCTAAATTCATTTTAAAAAGTTAGAGATCTATAATTGAGCTCTTTTTCGAGGTTCTTCTCTATCTTCTCTTTGCTCTATTTATAATTCTTCAATGATTCTTGAATTAATTGTTATGCTTACCATCATTTATGTAAATAATTCATGTATATTTTAGGCTTAGTGGAGTGCTGATTCATGTTAGTGTTCGATATAATTTTTATATAATAGTATTTTATTTGTGAATAATTTGTGATTAGGAAAATCTAATTCATGTGAGTGTTTTCTAAATTTTGTTTAAAATAACAAAGTACTAATATGTAGAAATTTATCTTAAAATACTAGTTGGCGATCAATAAGTAATAATTATGATTATAAACTAAAATATTTCCATTATGTCACAAATGACATGTATAATTAATTTGTCCAATAAAATGGTTAATAAATTAAGCAGTGTATTCGTTAATGTATATCTTCAATTTTAATAATCATTGAATCATGGAAAATTCTAAATGGGCCCCATGTTTTTCTTAGTGAGCCCTGTAAAAATTTGAAACATAGCTATTTTTTCTTAGTGAGCCCCATTTCTTTTCCGCAATTACCCTTTCTCTTCTCTTCTTCTGCGATCACCCCCAAAATCCTAACTCTAGCAGCAGGAGCATATGTTAACGGAGATGGGCGCAGGGGCGGCGGAGGAGTGGGAGGGGAAGAGGAAATGGGGGAAGAAGGGATCAAAGTGGTGGGACTTGAAGGAAAAGAAAGGGCTAGTGTTAGGGTTTGAGGAGAGAAGGTCAAACTCCTCATTGAAGCCGCCGTGGCAGATGAGCAAGAGGAGCTCGTCGGAGAGAGAGGTGGAGATGGAGATGATGTGGTCGCATTGGTGGGGGCGGGTCCGCTTCTGGGCCTTGATCGACTTACTAAGAAATTGGGGCTTTCTAAGAAAATCAAGGGTTTTTTTGTCCAAAAAAATTATGACAAACTTGTAATTATTTGCTCTTTAGGTGATGGGGCTCTCTAAGAAAAACATGGGATGCATTAAGAATTTCCCTTGAATCATTAGGTAACAATCACGAACACTTTTGCTTTGTTGGTTATTCAATTCAATGGTATTTTAACGTCCGAAGAAGAAGATAATAAGTTCAAATATATTTTTGGAAATACGAAGAAAGATATTGATACTAACATCGGATACACATGTTAAGCTGCTTAAAAAGATTGCCAAAACGTGTAAAATTAACCAAATGGAGTATATGGCCTATTATGAATAAGTTTACTATAGTCCCTATAAGAAACAATAATGATATATATATATATATATATATATATATATATATATATATATATATATATATAGTACTCAATTTATATAATGATGCTCGGTCAGTGGAGTTATTTTTTGGAGACAGAGTTATTTTAACCAGACCATTCGGATCCATGGAGAATATTCTCGTGTACTTGATACGGAGGTATGCTCCACTGGATTCATGTCACCTACACTACAAGTAGCAGATCAAGAAGATAATAACCATAATTATCAAGCACAATAGAATAGTGCAATATAAGCTAATTAATAAGTTTGTATAAGTAAAAATAGTTAATATAAAATAAATCTTATTATTATTATTATTATATGTAGAGTCCAAGTTATGTCGGAGATGGTTCAACAAATACACAAGTGTAGAATGAGTATCGGAAACATTATAATTTTATGGATTTTACATATTTGCAGCAAACACAATTTGGACAATCATCATTGTCAGCTTCATATTATATGGGTCATGACCTTAGTCGATAATGCAAGTGGTAGAAGATATTAAATTTTTTAAAAGGGAGTTATAATTGACTAAATACGCTTAATTAATTCGTGATTATATTATGATTTCTGTATATAGGTTTGAGCTATATGAGAATGTTGGAGGAAGAAATTTTGAATATTTCAATTTGGATAAGTCAGATTAGCCTCCATTGTTGCCAGCAACAATCTGAAGGTTGGTGATATATTTATATAGTGCAATTCAAGCCAACCAAAAACTTACCCGAATGTAGTATGTGCATTTGTTAATTCAAGATGCAAATGTTGCCAAAAAGTTATGCAAACGGTCAATATTACATCAAGTTTAAAAATATAATGGAGATTATATTGGTTGCACTCCCACATTGAAAATGGATCATAAGTAGGTGACGATGACTTCTTTTATTGAAAAGCTTATAATGCTAATATCATGACAAGACTAGATGTGACACCAAGTTTTTCGTGAAAATTAGGTACAAAGTGGCATGGAGTGCTAGGAAGAAAGCACTAATCGAGATACAATTGGAGATTGGAAAAGAATCATATGAGACTCTATGCTAATACATGGATGCTATAGTTGCTACAAATCCAAGCGCTATTTATCATATTGTATTGATTCTGTAGGTCGAGGAAAAGCTATATATATATATATATAGAGGAAACGGGAAATACACCGGCGGTGAAGGGAGTTCCTTCACCGCCGCTTAGGTGGCCCAATAAAATTATAACACGGGGCGTCATTCAAGATAACAAATAAATGAATTCTCTTAAATGACACCACGTGTAATAATTTTATTGGGTTACCTAAGCAGCGGTGAAGGAAACTTCCTTCACCGCCGGTGTATTTCCCGTTTTCTCATATATATATATATACATTTAGAACTATTTTGGAGCTTCTGGTCCATCTATTGAAGGCTTTCATCATTATCCGCCGATAGTTAATATAGATGCATACACTAGCATGATAAATATACAAAGATAATATTAATTAATTGCATGCAGACGGTGGTCTTCACCCTTCGGCATGCATGCTACATTGTTGAAAATAAAAGTTTAGATATATGGACATGGTTTTTGAGTTGCATGCATTACTTTATTGTTATTGTTGAAAATAAAAGTTTAGAAATAATGATGGAGGTCTCCACATCCCTATCGTTATTGTTTGCGGCACATGAGATCAAATTTTAAAAATATCACATAGATACCGAACTCCAGAACTTATTGTCGCAAGCTAACACTACTTTTGATCCAATTAAGTATCTGATAATAATTAGGCAGACTAATAGAAACATCTCAGAAGAAGCATATATATATATATATATATATATATATATATATATATATATATATATATATATATATATATATATATATATATATATATATATATATATATATATATGAGATTACTATAAGTGAGACACCAGCTCAGAAAAACTTACATAAGTTAGCGGCCAAAATATAGTAATCCAATAATAATCCAATAATTTTTTTTTAGAATTAGAATTTCTACCTCTTTAGCCTTAGTAAAATTAAATTTCCTAAATTTTGGAGTTCATTTAAACTTTCATCAAATGGATACAAAATATTTATTCATTGAAAATCGTTAAAAATTGTGTCAACTTAATGGAAGACTAAATCAAGATTAAAACCCAAGAAAGTAGGTATGAGTAAACCCTAAGGGGTCAAGATCATAATCCAAAAGAAATTTCTTGAAAAAAAAACATTAGAGATAGTGAAAATGAACTGCAGATAACTTGCGTGAGTTGTCAACTCATTTTCATTTCTCTCTTTCTCTCTATATATATTTTGTGAATGCAGCTTCAAAAATCAAGAACAAAACTAAGTTATAATTTGATAAAGGAAGGCGATATTGCATTATGACATCAAATTTGAGTGAGAGTCTCAATCAAGTATTGAAAGGGATAAGAGAACTTATGCAAGCAATAGTTGCAAAGAACTTTTACAGGTTGAAAAAGTATATTTTTAAGTGATGAGTTGATATGGATATATGGAAAACAGAATTTGGTACAATAAAAACATAAAAATGATAAGGGATTATTGTGAGGAAGGAAGATTTCATTAGGTAGCTCGATTTACCCATGGAGAACATAGAAAGTCAAAGATAAAAATGTTAATGTATACACCGTACAAATTGAGAGTAATGAGATTATAAGTATAGCTGCACTTTGTCAATTTTACAACATGTTTCCATGTACTACTTGTGGGAGGGACGAAGGGGGAAAATTGAATCTATCACATTTCAGTTTTTATTCTAACTGGTACAATAACCCGACACTACCTTGCAACTTATTAGCTTGAACTTCACTTGCTCGTCTCCTCTTTGAACTTATTCTTCTACCATCTTCAGAGGAGGAAAAATGAACATCCAAAATTAACATGATTCGACAGATATGGACGGAAAGGTCGATACCAAAATAAATGTAGAAATTATAGAAAATAAGGACACAATATATTACATTGTCCAATAAAGCAGTTAATATTTTATTATATATTATGATTTTTTTTTTTTTTTTGTATAGATAAATAACTTATATTTTTTCATATTTTTGCCTATATACTGCATAATTTTCATTGTTTATATGTATTGTTTATATGTGTCTTACTAAATTGCAGATTCAGGGATGGAGCCAGGTCCTTAGAACACTAGTGTTTTATATAAATACAGGAGCGTCATCAATCTAAGATGGTTGTAACTGGAAAAATATAAGGTTTTTGTTGCAATTGATTAAATAATATTTTATTTAGGATTAAATAATTAACTATTAGCTTCGTATAGGACCGGAAGCAAGTAAAATATGTTGAATACACACGGACAACAATTGCTTGGAGATTGATGGATGACAGAGTTCGACAGCCAGTTGCAGAGATTGGTTTCTGCGCTATAAGTGCATTGCGATGGGCTCGTTTTGACCATGCACTCATATACGTGGTAGTGGAGAGATGGAGGCCAGAGACTTCGATATTTGACCTTCGAGAAATTGAATTAATGTTCATAATATTGTTGTGATCTTGGGGCTATATATTGTGTTAGAGTTAATCCAACAAAAAAAATGGATTATATAAGAAAAATTAAGAGTATGATTATGTGAGAATGATTAGGTAAAGGAGGATTATGTGACATAATTAAATGGTTGATAAAATAGTAAAACATATAAAAAATACCGCCTACCAAATTTGAAAATTAATCATATTTGCACACTATAATTTAAGCTTATAAATAGGGGTTCTTAATTTATTTCATTCATCATCCATTCAAGAAAAAGAAGAGTGAAGAGAAAATAGAGAAAGGAAGAGAGGAGAGAAGAAGTTCGGTGTGCTCTACGGAATACTCTCTTCAAGTGGTATCTATCACGGTGTTAGTTTGGTGATTCTACTACAGACTACAGTTCTCTAATAAGATTGGAGATTTTTTTCATATTGGAGATAATATTGTATCACTCTCTATTTTCTGTATATTCTTGAGTTCTCTGGAAAAAGATTCGGAAGGCTGTACTATTTATTTGGAGTAGTGGAATTCGCTCTTTAATTGTTCCGTGGTTTTTCCCATAAGGATTTTCCACATAAATATTGTGTGTCATCTGTACCTTGTTGATTTACTTATAACTAACTTATTGTTTACATACAAGTCAGAATATTATTATTTTTCCCAACAGTGATGTTAGAGCTAAGGTTATTAGGTATTGTATATAAATAATAGAGAGCATAACAAACCACATGATTACTCTTAATGGATCTAACTGGATGATATGGAAGCCAAGAATGGAAGATTTTTTATATTGTAAAGATCTTCATGCACCTTTAGAAAGTGATGTGTCTAAACCAAAAGACATTAGTGATGATGATTGGAAAAAGCTTGATAGAAAAGTTATTGGTTTCATTCGACAATAGTTGGATGATACCGTATTTCATCATGTCTCCACTAAAAGTACATCACACTCTCTTTGGAAGAAACTGGAGAGTCTGTATGAGAGAAAAACAACAGGTAATAAAGATTTCTTGACTAGAAAGTTAGTTAGCTCAAAGTATAAAGATGGTTCTTCTATTGCTGAACATTTGAATGAAATTTAAAATATCATTAATCAGTTTTCCTCTATGAAAATGATACTTGACGATGCGTTGCAGGCTTTATTATTTCTCAGTTCACTATCGGAGAGTTGGGAGACATTGGTAGTGTCTTTAAATAACTCTGCACTAGAAGACATAGTTTCTATGACTTTGGTTACAAGCCGTTTGCTTAATGAAGAACTCAGTCAAAAGAACTTGGGCGTATCACAGTCTGAAGTATTTATCATGGAGAATCGAGGAAGACCAACATCAAAATATAGAAGCACCTACTCCAGATCCAGAAGTAAATCCAGATCGAAGAAGGATATTTCTTGCTACTTTTGCCACAAGAAAGGACACATGAAAATGGACTGCAGAATTTGGAAAAGAGATTAAAAAAACAAAGCGTGAAGGAAAGTCTGAAGCCCATGAAAGTAATGCAACTACAGCTGAAGGTGATTTAGTTGTATCTCAAAATAATGATTTATGTTTTTGTATTACACGTCAAGATGCATATTGGATAATCGATACGGGAGTCTCGTATCTTGCTACTCCACATAGAGATTTCTTTACAACTTATCAAAGTGGAGATTTTGACATTATAAGGATGGACAATAAAGACACTTCTCAAATTAAAGGCATGGGAGATATACATCTTGAGACCAGTCTCGATTGTAAATTGGTGCTAAAAAATGTAAGGTACGTTCCGGATCTTCGCTTGAATCTAATATTTGCAAGAAAACTAGATGAAGATGGCTTTGGTAGTACCTTTTGCAATGGACATTGGAAACTCTTAAAAGGTTTTCCTATCGTAGCAAGAGGAAAGAAATGTTGCACTCTTTATAAGATGTAAGCAAAACTGTGCAAATGTGAGGTGAACACAATTGACCAAGATTCTTCTCTAGAGTTGTGGCACATGAGACTTGGCCACATGAGTGAGAAGGGAATGCAGATGCTTGCCAAAGAAAAATACCTTCCGAATATGAAAGGTACATATCTTGATACTTGTGTGCATTGCATAACTGGCAAACAATATTAAGTTTTATTTGTCAGGAGTGGATCAAATAGAAAGTCTCACGTATTAGATTTGATACATTCACATATTTATGGTCCTATGAAAGTTAAAATATTTGGCTGTGTTCTTTATTTTGTAACTTTCAAAGATGATTATTTCAGAAAAGTTTGGGCTTATGTTTTAAAAACTAAAGATCAAGTTGCAGATGTTTTTAGAGAATTTCATGCCAAAGTGGAGAGAGAAACATGGAGGTCCCTTAAATGTATCCGATCAGACAATGGTGGTAAGTATATCGGGCGATTCGATGAATATTGCAAGAGCAAGGAAATTCGATATGAGATGATTATTCCGAAGACCCTTGAACAAAATGGTGTGGCAAGAATGAATCACACTATCATCGAACGAATTAGGTGTATACTATCACATTCCAAATTACCCAAACCATTTTGGGGGGAGGCATTAAGGATTGCGATAGACCTAATCAATTTATCACCATCAACTCTTTTAAAGGGTGATGTACCAGAAAATGTGTTGACAGGAAAGAAAGTCTCTTACAAACACTTGAGAGTATTCGGCTGCCGTGCATTCGTTCACATTCCTAAATATGAAAGGTCAAAACTTAATGGTAAGACAAAACAATGTATTTTTACTAGCTATGCAGATGACAAATTTGGCTACTGGTTATGGGATCTAGAAAATAAGAAGGTAATAAGAAGTAGAGATGTGATTTTTCTTGAATGGTAGACCATCGAAGATTTCAAGAAGAAAGAAACAATGCAGTCTTGTACAAGCGAAGTTGTAGATCTGGATCTAGTTCCTTCTCCAGTCACAAATGATGAAGGAGAAGAAGTGAGAGAATATCAAGTAGATGTTGATACTCCTGTTTAAGAAGAAGAGGGAGAGCAATCCACTACAATACAACCGTCAATAGCGTCTCAATTAAGGCGGTCTGTCAGAGACTGTTGTCCTTCTAGTAGGTACCCAACTAATGAGTATGTTCTGGTTACTGATACAAGTGAACCAGAAAATTACCAAGAAATGTAATAAAGTAGTCAGAAAACTGAGTGGTTAAAAGTTATGAAAGAGGAAATGAGTTCTTTACAAAAGAATTATACCTATGATTTGGTAAAATTACCCAATGGAATGAAGGCATTGAAGAACAAGTGGGTGTTCAAGATGAAGATCGAAGAGAAGAATGCACAACCGAGATACAAGGCAAGGTTAGTCGTAAAGAGCTTTGGTCAAAAGTAAAGAATTGATTTTGAAGAAATTTTCTCTCCAATGGTAAAAATATCATCAATTCGTCTCATCCTTAGAATGATTGCAAATATGGACTTGGAGATCGAACAAATGGATATGAAGATAGTATTTTTTCATGGTGACCTAGAGGAAGAGATCTATATGGACCAGCCTGAAGGTTTCAAAGTCAAAGGTAAAGAAAATATGGTCTGCAAGTTGAGAAAGAGTTTGTATGGATTAAAATAAGCACCTGAACAATGGTACAAGAAATTTGATTCCTTTATGGTAGATCATGACTATAAGAGAACAGTTTTAGATCATTGTGTTTACGTTAAAAGGTATAATTGTGATTTTATTATATTATTGCTTTATGTTGATGACATATTGATTGTAGGTCAAGACATGTCCAAGATTGATAAGCTTAAGAATGATTTAAGCAAATCATTTACTATAAAGGACCTGGGAGCAGCACAACAAATTTTGGGGATACATATATCTCGCGACAGAAATGCCAAAAGGTTATGCTTGTCGCATGAGACTTACATCAATAAAATACTAAAAAGATTCAACATGGACAGAGCAAAACTAGTTGGTACTCCACTTGTAGGATACTTCAAACTAAGTTCCGAGTAATGTCCCAAAAGCAAGATGGAAAAAGAAGAAATGAGAAGAGCTCTATATGCTTCAACAGTCGGTAGTTTAGTGTATGCAATGGTATGTACTAGACCAGATATAGCATATGCAGTTGGTATTGTTAGTAGGTTCCTTGCAAATCCAGATAAAAAATATTGGACTGCAGTTAAGTGGATATTAAGGTACCTAAGAGGAACTTCCAAAATAAGTATTTGTTTTACAGGAGGTAAGTCGGTACTAACAGGTTATATTGATGCAGATATGACAGGAAATATTGACTCAAGAAAAATCTACATTTAGTTATTTGATTACTTTTGCAAGGGGAGCTATATCTTGGCAATCTAAGTTGCAAAAATGTGTTGCCTTTTCAACTACAGAGGCTGAGTATATTGCTATTATGGAAGCTTACAAAGAAATATTATGGATGAAACGTTTTTTGTAAGAAGTAGATATGAACAGTTTATTATGATAGTCAGAGTGTCATTCATCTCAGCAAATATCCAAGTTTTCATTCTAAATCCAAGCACATCGATGTGAGATATTACTGGATTAGAAATATACTTGATGAAAAATTATTGCAGCTTGAGAAAATTCACACCGACAAAAATGGAGCAGATATGATAACAAAAGGATTGCCTAGAAAGAAGCAGGACTTCTGTCGAAAAGTAGCCGGTATTGACTCTAAGTAGAGTTTTAGTTCATCCTCTTTTTTTGGGTTGGAGGGGGAGATTGTTAGAGTTAATCCAACCCAATAATGGATTAAGTGAGAAAAATTAAGAGCATGATTAAGTGAGAATGATTAGGTGAAGGAGAATTAGGTGGCATAGTTAAATGGTTGATGGAATAGTAAAATATATGAAAAAATACCGCCTACCAAATTTGAAAATTAATCATGTTTTTACACTATAATTTAAGCCTATAAGTAGGTGCTCTTAATTGATTTCATTTATCATCTATTCAAGATAAAGAAGAGTGAAGAGAAGATAGAGAAAGGAAGAGAGGAGAGAAGAAGCTCGGTGTGCTTTACGGGATACTCTCTTCAAGTGGTATCTATCATGATGTTAGTTTGGTATTTCTATTATAGACTACAGTTCTCTAACAAGATTGGAAATTTCTTTCGTATTGGAGGTAATATTATATCATTCTCTATTTTCTGTATATTCCCGAGTTATCTGGACAAGACTCGGAAGGCTATACTATTTATCTGGAATAGTGGAATTCGCTCTTTGATTGTCCCGTGATTTTTTCCGTACGGGTTTTCCACGTAAATATTGTGTGTTATCTGTGCCTTGTTGATTTTCTTATAGCTAACTTATTCTTTACATACAAGTCGGAATATTATTATTTTTTCCAACATATTGGTGGCTCTTGCGGTGGTGGATCGCATTGATTAGGATTGATATCAAGTCTGCAACAATCTACTTGGGAGAGTTCTGATGATCCGAAAGGAATTTAAGGGTGGACAAGTGAAGCTTATTTAGTTCCGGAATAACTTCAAGATGCTCCAGTAGATGTCACATATGTGCAACTCCTCTATTATAGCCCCAGATATATAATGCATTTGTAAGGCTATATAATGCATTTGTTAGTTTGTAACCAGCCTATGCAAAAAAAGTATATCATTACAGGTTTCTCAATACTCACCTATAAAATCTAGACGTGTGACTAAGGATCCCTTAATCTCGAAATGTGTGCTCAAAGAGTCCTTCTCTCTCTCTCTCTCTCTCTCTCCCCACCCCCCCCCCCCCCCCCCCCCAACCCCACCCACCCCTTCCTTGTTTAAACTCCGGAGTCACTGATATTACTTATACACTTGGTTAGCAATACCAAAATAGTGGGACTGAAGAGGGATAAGAAATATATTGAAGAAGGTTAGATAAAATACAAAGAAGTAGTGTCTGACTTATCCTTATGTACAATATGGAAGATCATAAAATTCCTTTCTAGTAATATGCATTACAAGATAGATGTCATGTATGTTTTGAGAATTCTTCTTTTTTTTAAATTTTTTTTATCTTTCTTAGTGCTTTGTCAAATTAAATCTGTCTGATTATATTACCCAAGACAGATAAGGTACTAAGTGAATTGTTGAGCGAGTAAATTGAAGAGTCTTTCACAGAGAGCGAGCAAACAAGAAAATGGTCAAGATTTAATGAAATTCAGCAGATATAAATCTCGGGCCTACATCTTTCGGTTGAAAGTGCCTTGTGCCGAGGCTTTTAATTGAGAAAAAAAGTAAGGTTACAATCTCTCAACATCTCTTTTTGCCTTTCTACTTACAAGCCTTTGATTTTTCCGAGTTGAGCCAGAATCTTCCTCTTTCCTTTAGAAGAAAGGGGTATTTATAGTTGAGGACGCATAATGAAATAGCAATTATAGTTGATCTCAAATTCATTAGTTTCATATTTTGTGGTAGATTCTATTTTCCTTTTGAGATTGATGATTTGGTAAGAATTTGACTTGATTTTGGACTTTGTATATCTGTTGGAGATTGGGTATTTAAATCCATATCCAAGTTTCCGTAGGAATAGAATGAGGCCTGGGACTTGGCGTGAACATCAATTTAGGCTTCTTCTGAGTTGGCCAATCACTTTTTTGGGCTTTTCGATCAGGATATGACACATGCAATTTATATAGTAACACTGAGTGTATGACACAGAATGGAAATTTTCATTATTATTTTTCCTTTATCTTTCTTAGGTTGTGTTTGGTTTGAAAGAAAATGGAAGAAAGAAAAAGAAAAAGAAAGGAAAAGAGAAAAGAAAAGAAAAAGAGAAAAGAAAAGAAAAAGAGATAGAAATTGATTTTACTTTAATATTTGATTTGATTAGTAAGAAAATATTTTCTTTTCTTTTAAATTTTCTCTCAAACCAAGCACTAGAAAAAATATATATATATTTCTTTTCTTTTCCTTCATTCTCCCTTAAACCAAACAGAGCCTAAGTATACAATGCAAAAGTTTCCATTCATTAGAAGGGATCATATATATATATATATATATATATATATATATATATATATATATATATATATATATATATATATATATATATATATATATATATATATATATATATATATAATTGATCTTTGGCCAGAAACGGTGTCCAAATATAGAAATGATGTTTGGATATTAGCGTTGCAGCGGTTTTATGGTGCCAATGGCTAGATCATAACAATAACGGTTTTTGCTATCCGTTTGAACTTCCTCAATTTTTTTCAGCAGATATCACCATGATTTTTTTTAAGGATAGAACGTGCAGTGGCTCGGAGCAGAGTATGTGCAGGAACGATGCTCCGTCCAGATGTCCAGCAGGCTTGGGAGCGATGAGGAGTTGCCAATTCACAGGATTGTGTTACTGGATCTATGTCTATCATTGTCCACAACCTCCCCTCAGCCTCTTCTTTATTCAGCTTGGTGTTCTGCAGATGGGATGGTCATTTGAATCATGATTTGTATTATGCATTTGAGGAGCCTAGGTGCAGTGGACGCGTACATGATATAGGATACAGTATTTACTTGGGGCATTGATGCTGTAATATGTCATTTCATTGTACTCTGAAGTTTAATAAATTGGAAAATATTGCTTTTGATGGTAAAAGGTGGGGGAAATTCTAAATGTGCACCACTTTCCTCTTAGTGAGTCCCAGTTTCTTAGTGAGCACCATATAACTTATAAACTAGGTGGTTTTTTTTTTTAGTGAGCACCACCCATTTTCCAAGTTTGCTCTTATCTTCTCTAATTATTTTTCTTATTGAGCACCACTCTCTATTTCTTTTCTTCCCTCTTCCCAAATTTCTCTCTTCCTAGATTCGCTCAACACCACTCCAAATTGTGAGGATCCTTCTTTGGAATCGCTCCGCTGCTGCTGCCAGATCTTATTGACGGCATGGAGATGAAGACCTGCAACTTCAAGAATCCAAGAACCCAAACAAGAAGACGAAGAAGACAAGGAGATAGATGAAGAAGTGAGGTGAGAAAAGAGAAGAGAGAGATCTTATTGATCTGTAAATGTCTAAACAGAGTAAAAATTAATTCCCCACTTCAATTTATACAGATTTCTCTCATTCTCGATTTCTCTAGCTGATTTCGTGCACCTCTCTGCATGCATGGACAGTTAGCTATAACTGTTTAAAACTAACTGATTCCTTATTGGGTACAAACAGGGTTAGCCGGTAAGATAGGCGATCCGAATCCACAACCCACACTTAAACCCGTTAAAAGCTTTCTTCTTCACTTCTTCTCTCTTCTTCGATTCTACTGTTGCATCTCGAAACCAGAACCAGGTCCTGACAAATTATCCCTCCTTGAAGACAATGCTTCGTCCTCGAAGCTAAAGTTTGGAAATTTAGTAGAAAAGGTAGAGAAATCTTTCCAAGTAACCTCCGAAGGATCACTGTCTTCGTACTGAATCAAAAGTTGGGTGGCAACTTTACTATTCCTCTTAACCATTCTCCTTTGAAGAACCTTTAGTGGCTTCTTCTCCTGAGATTCCCAATAAAATGGAATCTCATTTGATAAATTCTTAGTTTACCCATGATATTTCTTCAATTGGGATACATGGAAGGTATGATAGATTTTTGCACTTGAAGGCAACAATAGTTTGTAAGCGACTCTCCCTATCTCCTCAAGAATTTTATTAGGGCCATAGAATTTGGCTACAAGTTTATGGGGAGTAGATCTCTTCATAGAGGACTGCCTATAAGGTTGTAACTTTAAAAGAACATAATCACCCACTTCAAAATATCTCTCAGATCTCCTTCTATTTGCAAAATGTTTCATTCTATTATAGGCATTCAGAAAATGGTCCTTCAGAAGTTTTAACATGTAATCACGCTCAAGGAGTGAGTCTTCTATAGCTTACACCTGAGCTGTTTTAGGCACATATTGAAATAATGATGGAGGAGGATGGCCATAAACAATCTCATAAGGGGTGTATCCTGTAGATGCCTTCCATGTAGTATTATACTAATAAGATGCCCATGACACCCATTTGCTGCATTCTAAAGGTTTGAGGCTACAAAAACATCTGAGATAGATTTCTAGGTATTGAATAACTCTCTCCGACTGTCCATCAGTTTGTGGGTAATAAACTGAACTAAGCTGCAATTTTGTCCCTTGTAATTTGAACAATTCATCCAAAAAATTGCTAGTGAAGATAGCATCCCTGTCACTAGTAATGGAGGAAGGAAGTCCATATAGTCTAACAATTTCTTTGCAAAATACCTTGGCTAGCTGATCAGCTGAATAAGGATGTTTCAAAGGAATAAAGTGGGCAAGCTTGGATAATCTATCAACAATTACCCATATAACACTTTTCTCTGCACTCTTGGGCAAGCCCTCAATGAAGTTCATTGAGATATCAGTCCATACCTGCTCAGAAATTGGAAGAGGTTCTAAAAGACTTAGTGGAGCAATTGATTCTCCTTTACTTCTTTGACAAATGTTACAGTTTCTCACCTATTTTTTAATATCTCCCGTCATTCCAGTCCACCAGAAAACCTTTTTTATTCTATGATAGGTTCTAAGGTAACCAGAGTGTCCACCTGTTGGAGTATTATGGTGATCATGAAATATTTCTTCACACATAAAACTGCTAGGATCAATAACCACCATATCTTTGTAGAAACAGATGTCATTCAAAAATTTGTAATGATGTTCTGTAGGAGAATCTGCAAGACTTTTTCTTTGAATGGTCTCAAAATATGGATATTGCTCTACCATTTCCTTTACAGCTGACAACTATATTGGTTGAACAATGGTAATTGGGGATATTAAAAAATCTGCACTTTCTGCCATTGAAAAATCCTCTTCACCAGATTCTACACTTCCTTTGGATAAAGCATCTGCAGCCAAATTTTCCTTCTCCTTTTTGTATTCAACTAAGTAATCATATCCAATTAATTTTAGTAGTCAAGAATGTTGAGATTCTTGACGAAATCTCTAAGAGAAACTTCAAACTTTTTTAATCAGTCTTTATTATAAATCACCTTCCCATAAAATATTGCTTCCATTTCTTGATAGCTAAAAGAATGACCATCATTTCTTTCTCATATGCAGATAAAGCTAATATCTTTCCCTTCAAACTTTGACTAAGATACGCAATTGGGTGATTCCCCTGTATCAACACTGCACCCGACCCAACTCCTAATGCATGACATTCAACTACAAATTCCTTTACAAAATTAGGCATTTTTAACACTGGTGGTTTGATGAGTAATAACTTCAGTTTCTCAAAAGCTTCTCTGGACTGATCAGTCCATTTGAAGCCCTCCTTCTTCAACATTCCTGTTAATGGAGCTGCAATAGAGCCATACCCTCTAACAAACTTTCTATAGTAACTTGTAAGGCCAAGGAAACCCCTTAATGCCTTTGGAGAGGAAGGTAAGGGTCATTGAGTAATAATTTCAATCTTCTTCTGATGTACAGCTATCCCATTAGGTGTAATAATGTGACCCAGATACTCTACTTGTTGACTACCAAATTTGCATTTACTTCTCTTGGCGTATAGATGGTGCAACCTCGAGGTCTCAAGTACTATCTTCAAATGTTGTATATGACTGTCCCAGTCCTTACTGTATACCAAAATGTCACCAAAAAATACTAATACAAACCTTCTTAAAAATTCCTTGAAAATGTCATTCATGAGATTCTGAAAAGTAGATGGTGCATTAATTAATCCAAAAGGCATGACCAGAAATTCGTAATGCCCGTTATGTGTTTTAAAGGCAATCTTAGCAATATCAGCTTCAACAACCCTCACCTGATGACACCCTAACCTGAGATCAAGCTTAGAGAAATAGGTTGCACCATACATCTTATCTAAAAGATCATCTATCAAAGGAATGAGGAACTTATCTTTCACTGTATGCTGATTGAGAGTCCTATAATCCACACACATGCGCCAGCTACCGCTGGACTTCTTCACCAACACAACAGGACTTGCAAACGGGCTAGTGCTTGGTCTAATAACTCCAGATTGAAGCAGCTCAGAAACTTGCTTTTCATTTTCATTCTTATGATAGAATGGATACCTATAGAGTTTGGAATTAACTATAAAATGAGGATCAGTTTAGGTGATGTGATGATCACATACACGTTGAGGTGGAAGTTCTTTTGGAATACAAAACACATCCTCATAGTCTTGCAATAACAACTGAAGATCTTTAGGTAAAGCTTCTATCTCAGTGCTTGCTTCCACTGCATCCACTTGAAATTGTATAGCATAAACCCTTCCTTTAATAGCAATCAACTTATCTAATTTCCCTCTTCTAGTCAATTCAATTGCACTAGGAGATATTCCCCTCAAAGTAATAGGCTTACTCTCCTGCCAGAACTTCAGAGTTTTAGAAGTAAAATCCCACAAAGTTGGCCCCAAACTTTGTAACCAGACTGTGCCCAATATTACATAAGAATCCCCTAAAGGAATGATTAGCAGATCTGCCTTAGTGTCAAAACTAGGTAAAGAAATGGGTGTGTCAGGGCAATATCTCTTCCCCTCAAACTTCTCTCCTCCTGCTACTGTTACTGTATAAGCCCTCATCTCATCTACCTTTAGATTCAGTCTCTCCACTATGATTGGGTCAATGAAGTTATGGATTGCTCCCGAATCAACCAAGAACCCAATCTCTTTCCCATATATCTTTCCAACCAATCTAATTGAACTTACTCCAAATGTACCTTCCATTGCACTTGATGTTAAAGCCAGAGATTGCTCATTCTCTTCTTCTTCTTCTTCTTCAGATTCTTCTGCTTTACTATCAGGTTCTTCTTCTGAATCTACAGCAACAATTTCTAATCTATAGAGCTTCTGATTCTTACATTTATGCCCTTTTTCAAATTTCACAATAAAAACATAATCCGTTCTCTTTTCTTTCCTTGTATTTTTGGCTGGATAGTTTCTTCTTTTTTAGATTCTGATCTCCTGAAGAAAGATTTGAGGTGTTCTTGTGTGCTGTAAAAGCTCCATCTCCTACTCTATCCCAGGACTTATTTCTTTTTTATCCTTTCATGGATGTATTCTTCTCTTCTTCCATCAAAACCATTTGCATAGCTTCCTTTAATGTTGTAGGTTTTTTAGCCATAACCTCAAACCTATTAGGTTCTTTCAAATCACTTATGAAGCAACTTATCAAATATTCTTCAGGTAACCCTTGGACATGGTGAGACAGTCTTATAAATTCACTCATATATTCTTCATAGGGCATTTTCTTCTGTTTTATTTTTTATAATTTCCCCGCATAAACACTAGAAGTGGAATGATCATAGACAGATAGTAACCCACCTTCAAATTCTTTCCAAGAAAGTGGTGATCCTTTATTTGTAACATTCCATCTATACTATTGTAAAGGGCCTTTCTCTAAATGAAGTGCAGCCATCCTCACTTTCTGGTCTCAGCAACATTATAGTACTCTAAAACTTGTTCAACCCTATACAACCACTCGTTGATTTCCTTGCCACTGAGTTTTGGAAATTCAAGTTTAGACTTAGATTGATTATTCTTTTCACCGTTTGATGCTGAATTTTTACCTGATTTATTATGTTCTTGATTTTCTACTCCTTTTGAATTACTAAACTATCCATTCAAGAACTTAGGAGGATTAGGAAGAAGAGGTAACTCATGAGTCAAATTTCTATTAGCTTCAGCTACTGATGTGATATATGTCTTGAAGTCTGTTCTCATGTCCAACATGAGACTCTTAAGATCATCTTTGTCACAAATTCTATCATCATCAAGCTTCCGGAGCAATCTTCGAATGTCTTTCAGTTCTTCAGTATGGCCCTCCACCACCCCCTTTAACTTTTTAAACTCCAAAGTTGATGAGGCAGAAGTTTCTCCATCTCTAGAACTGGAGAAAGATTGTGCCATGTTCTGATACCAATGTGAGGAACCTTCTCTGGAATTGCTCCGCTGCTACTGCCAGACCTCGTCTACGACATGGAGATGAAGACCTGCAACTTCAAGAATCCAAACAAGAAGGTGAAGAAGACAAGGAGATAGATGAAGAAAGGTGAGAAAAGAGAAGAGAGAGATCTTATTGATCTGTAAATGTCTGAACAGAGTACAAAATTAATTCCCAATTTCAATTTATACAGATTTCTCTCATTCTCAACTTCTCTAATTGATTCCGTGCACCTTTTCGCATGCACAGACAGTTAGTTATAACTATTAATTAATTATAACTAACTGATTCCTTATTAGGTACAAACAGGGTTAGCGGGTAAGGTTGGCGACCCAAATCTACAGCCCACACTTAAACCCGTTAAAAACTTTCTTCTTCGCTTCATCTCCCTTCTTCGATTCTACTGTTGCAGCCCAAAACCAGAACTAGGTCCTAACACAAATTGCCCAGGCCACGGTTCCAATCGACGCAAAATCGCTCTCAATCAGTGCGAGACCCTCCCAATCGGTGCGAAATTACCATCGCCAAGAGAAAAATGTATCCAAATATGTTAAGAGATTGGATTAAAAAGGGATGGTGCTCACTAAGAAAGAGCCAAGCTCCTTTTGGTATTAAAAAAAAAAAGGCAAACTCGAAATAATTTGGAACTTTTCCCATAATGCTCACTAAAAGAAAAGCGGGACGCATTTAGAATTTCCCCTAAGGCGGTTTATGAGAATAATGTGGATGTCAAATTGCTTGCTACTTGCTCCCTAGACAAGTAGTTGTATCTTTCAAATATGAAATCTGGTTATTTCATTAATTTTTTTTTTTACCAACTACAGTGTAGAAAGTTTGCATACAGCACTACTTTCTAAATCTTAAATTGTCACTTGTTTCGCACATTTTTTTTTTTAAATAAACCGGCGGGTGGAAGCCCTCCGTGTTCCATTAGCAAGTGGGTAACAGAAGCATACAAAGAGTAACAGAGTACGATCACTCATATGAGCCATTCTCATAATACATTAGTTGCAAAAAGCCAAAAAAAAAAAAAAAAAAGAAAAGAAAAGAAAAGAAAGAAAATAAATGATACATAGAAGCGATAATAGCTCCATTCAGCGGTGCTTCTCATAAGGATTCTTTCTCCACGTCTTACTGGATCAAGTGTGGCCAGAAGAATCCAGGTCATCTTTGGAGGAACCCCTGAAATATGTATGTGCTCATCATCGGATGGTATATCTGTCCAAAGAAAAAAGTCATGCATGATCAAGCGAGTGCAAGTATGTAATAAGCGAGCAGTAGAATTAAAAATTTTATTATTCCTCTCCAACCAAATGTTCCAACATAAAACTGCTGTTAGGATTCTTGCTTAAATTGATGGTTGGCTAACTAGACCTAGTCTTCCCCCTATGTAATTTTCTTCCTCCATGTTTAAATTTATCCCAAGACATCTTGCACAGCGAATCCAGAGATGATTAATGAAACTACATTTTAGCATTAAATGATTGGTGGATTCTCCATCTTCATTACATAGGACACAGAAATTGGGTCCTGACCATCCACATCTTTGTAGTGCTGGCCATGTGAGCAGCACATTTTTATGGATTAGCCAAAAGAATATCTTGACTTAAAGTTTCGCACATTAGCCAGTCATTTTTATGACCACATGAGCAGCGCAATTTTATGACCATGCTGGCCATGTGAGCAGCGCATTTTTATGACCATCCACTTGTTTTGCACATTAGCCAGTCATTCTTAGAAAAACGAAGCTCACTGCTTCCCCTTAAAGTTGTTTGGATACAATTGAGGTCCTCTGTAGCTGCCAAAGCATCCAGAGTCGAGTCCCAAAAGATGTTTTACTATTATGCCGATGTAAAGTTGCTTTCAGAAATTTGGATTCATCGAATTTGATCTCACCATGGAAATAACTTCCATGGGCAAGCAACACCAAAATTAAGTGATTGGCTTGTGTAAATATATTCCACATCTTATATGATCTATTTTCTCCTTTATGTCGTCATCATCATCATTCAAGTATTTGTTCCCACATCTTATAACTCTTTAATGGAACACGAAGAGATTTCACCCACCATTTGAATCAAAAAAAGTATTTGTTCCCACAATAATACAATTATTTCAACCCAATCGACCTACTCTCTTTGGCACAACTGAAGAACTATAGAATCAGTCACTTACCAAAACCTCTTTGAATATTTAAATAGGTAAAAGACTCTTAATACAGTCTCTAGATTAAGCAAGCAATGTCCAGACTTACAATCATATAGAATTGGAAGGGACATGTACAGCACAGCCCATTGCAACTCTAGCTACACAAAAAACTATATACAACTAGTAAAGCTGTTGGCTGGGGCTGGCAACAAAAGTCCAGATAAATTTACTAAAGAAATAAAATAAGAAAAAAATAAACAAAATTACCGATGTTACATTTTAATCACGAATGAGTAGTGTGCGTGTAAAGTCGCTTGTGCGCACAATCCAATGGCAGAATGATCTGAGTAATTCTGAATTACCATTGATTCAACCTTTCTATTTGATTTAAATGCAAACTATTCCCATGAATCTTCTTCCTCTGGAGGCTTCGGTTTACTTTTTGGGCGACCACTCCTCTTGGCGTTTTTACCTGACAAAAGCTTCAACCCGGTGGCCAGCGTGATCTTTTTGGGGTCCATATTCTGATTAAGTAGACAAAAAACAAGAGTTAAATATCTGCAGGATCAATAACGCACAATAAGCTCAAAAAAGCATAGTGTATCCAAAAGGAAAACAAAGATACTGCCTGATCGGTATGTTAACTAGTATTTTACGAGATGAATTAAATTGAAATATCTAAACTTCATTGAAATAATAAAAGTTAAAGAAGTTATAGAATCTACATTGAATAACTTATTGATAAGAATTTGATAGAAGAAAAGAATAATTTCCAGATGAATTAGCATACTACGGTTTTCTGTTCTGCTTACCTGTGGACCAAGGAGAAAGGTGGCTCAAACCATTCTTTTAATTTTTTGGGTTATATTTCAAGTTTACTACTACATCTTTTGGCGGTAAGGAATCAAATATTAGAGAAATCATTTCTAATAGATAACGTTGCTAAGAAATTTGATACCATAGTTCTAGTTGTTTTTCTTATTGGATCTTTGACTAAAACTAAATTTTGTACTGTATTGGGCCATCTTGATTTGGTCTTACTTTTCTTTGTAACTTAAAAGAAGAGAAAAAGCACTTCTATCATAGGATTGGGGACAGACATTTTCTTTATTGCTTTCAATAACAACCAAGAATTTTTGATTTGATATCAAATCATTTCCAATATACCTTTGGGACAGGTTCGTACACATTGAGTATATCCTATACATGTATCATAAAATTTTGTTGAACGAGGCATTAGGTCTATAAATTTAAAGTTTGAACATAAACAATTTTCGATCTGGTAAAGTTCAATAAAGAGGAAATGAATTATATCATTGATATTGTATTGTAAATACAAAATGAATCAATGGTTTATCAAAAAAAAAATTAATTTTAAAAATCAATATTTTCTAACTAGGAATATTTTTACTACAGGGTAGTATCACTCAGTTAAATCGTGAAGAAAGAACCGGTTATAATTTATAAATGTTTATTGGAACATGTTGAGGAGAGAACCAGTTATAAAAGTTTAACTAGAACATTTAAATCTACTACACAAGATCTTAGCTGATACCTGACGTGGGACTATTCATATCCACTCATTAGGATGTAATAAATTCCATATTTCCAATCCCAAAGGATTTCTTAAGCAAATTAAGAGAAATTAAATTGTTGGCCCAAGCCCTTTGAATATAGCTCGATGATACTAGATTTCACCCCAATGTTCTAACCAACGATTTGTAGACATGTATCTAGACATGAGGACATAACTATATATATGGTTTCTTAAAAGCATGGTGTGTGTGTGTGTGTATATCACCCCCTCCCCCCCCAGCCAACCAAAAAAAAATAATAATAATAACTACAAATGCGAAAAAAGAAAGGTCCAAGTGAATTGTCATTGCTCAAATATCAACATAATGGTTTTTTACCCATCTGCATCCAACCATGCATCTCCAAGTGTATGTACACAAGTGACAACCTACCTGTTTCTGCTTTGTATCGAAAGACTAGCTGTTCAGGTTCTCTACTTGTTCTTAATTAATATAAGAAAAAAATTCAAAATAATCTCTAAAAGTAAATCTCACTAAGAAACTAAAATTGAAGCAACCTTTACTAGATTTAATAACATTATAAATTTATAATGTAGTTGAGTAGTAATTTTAAATGGATTTTCATTTAGTAATACATTTCAAGACATAACAGTATTTAATTTAAAATAAAAATTTGGTGTTGTTAGCATGCAAGTAGGAATTGACTTCCTATTTGGTAAATGTGGATCTCCACAATTTATTTTCTAGTTCTCTTTTTCTCCCCTATTTTTCCTTTTTTCCTCGGGTACTACCATGGAAGCAGTAGCTATAACAACAACAGAAGAAGAGGAAGGAGGGGGGGGGGGGGGGGGGGGGGGGGGGGTCTAGACAGATTCTTCCCCTCTTCTTTGCCTTTACAAATGTAATCACTAATTATTTCTTTTCTTTTGTACAAATTAATCATTATTCGTATGAGCACAACAAATTCATAAGTTTTTAATATATATGTGATAAATGAAGATTAAGTAAATATATCTCTATATTTTTATAAAAATTAGTAAGTCAAAATCCATGACTATATATGCATTTATATGAACTTGAATACTGGAGAAGCAAAGCATGAATTATGTATTGTGCATTATCTTCATGTAGATTTTCAAGTGATGCTATTTTGACTAATTTATATGAGAAACAGTTGCTTCTTTGGTGCCGAGGTTGTAGTTGAGGTGAATGGTGCCTTATAAGGTGTTTTGGGTGGTGATTGTGTGGAGTTAAAATGGTGCCGTAAAAGGCGTTCCAGTGGTGGTAGTGGAGGTAAAACAATGCCTAATTAATACTTTGAAAATGTGTATGTGGGACATGTCTTCGGGATGGTGCGAATAATGGGATATACTTACACGTGAAAGTGGTTTGAGTCTAGAAGCGAAATTTGAAGTACGTCATGAATATGTGTGAACTTGTGATTATAAGAAATGTGAGTAAGAGCAATCTAGCTAAAGACTCAATTTCCTTGACATATCGTGTATATTTGTATCATACTATACTACTTTATTTTGTAATGAACTGTGGCCTTGATATTAGAATATTCAGTGATGACTTTACGCTAATTACAATGATACCTTCCAAGCCTATCTTTGTAGGAATCAACCTAAAAACTATGCTGAGAAGGTGGGCGAGCAGTGCTTTTAGCCTCCATTTGACTTTGGTAGGCCAAGGGAGTATTCTTTTTTGGCTAGGTCTTTCTATTTTCTTGTTTGAGTCTAGACAACCAATCTTTGTATGTCCTCTGAAGAGCAATAATGTATTCTCTTTGGTATCATTTTCTTGTTCTTTTTTGTAAGTGCAAGTTGTTGGATATGTATGCTTTATTGTACACAAGTGAAGTGATGTGTTTGGGAAGAAACCATTATTTTCTCCGTATTACTCAAATGGAATATTGGTTATGTCCAAGCCATGCCTGTGTGGGGCAATATATAATTGTGATTTGGCGTTATCATTATTTATCATTTGAATGTCTTCCTCTAAATAGGAAATCATGTGAACTATGTTTTTTATTTTTTTACATTTAATGATGAGCACACTTGATTGTTATTGTGACGTTAGGCTTACTAGGATTTTTTTCCTAGTGCTGGTCATGTGCTAGTTTTGGACCACAACAAAAAGTTTTCAGGATTCATGTTCCACGACCATCCCCCTGATTTGTCATTTTGGTGGACAGAGTTGGAACACCACAAACCAATCAACGATATCTCCTAATTAGACTACAGCAGCCATTTTGAATCAAGATAAAATGAAGTTTTTCCTTTTTCCCCATCCCCTGCATTACTCCTTACTAAATTCCCCAGGGTACAAAATATACTTAACCTTCATGGATAATGGAGAAGAATAATATCCAATGCTCTGCAGTTCCCAGTCCAAAAGGGGAAAAGTCTTCGGTTGTGAAAATGGAAAAGATAGTACCGATCCTCATGGATGGCAGCATAATCGATTTGTACAAATGATAATCATGCTGCAATGGTTGAGTACTAAAAGAACTGAATTTCGAAGGTATAAGAAGCTGGTAGTTAATTAAGCTATTAAATGCTGAATTTAATTACAGAAAATCATCTATGACTTTTGTCCTTATAAAAGTTATTTTGCATGTTTACTTTATATGCTGTGTTGTTTTAATGGGTAACTCCTATAAATCCCTATCTAGCTAGTTCACATGATCATAACACAGCCTCTACGTGATTTAGTGCCCTAGAAAGCAATTGATCATAATGGTATAATAACAAGGTGTTAAATCTCAGTATTGGTAATTGCCGGAGAAATCAATTGATCATAATGTGCAGAAATGTGTATAAAAACATGGTTTTGAATTTCGTTATTGGTATATGCTGATGAAATAAATGATATTAGAAATCAACAATATCGAACATATCCTGTCAGCAATAATGGCAATACGGATACCAATATTATAGGGTCCAACTCGTATTAAATACCTACATTTCAAAATGAAATTTGCGATATGGGTTGGTATTGGCCGATTTAGGACCCTGGTATAAAAGTCATTAAGCGACTGACCTAATCAAACACTCAAAGTGAAAATAGTTGTAAGGAAAAGAAACAGACCTTTGGTACTGGGGCAACAGTTCGTCGATGTTTAATTGAAAATCCAAATTTTGAATGCCTCAGAAGAACAGGATGTTCATCATCTGGATGACTTCCCTATATTGCAAAAAGAAACAAAAAATATTTAATTACAGAATATGGCACAGAGAATTAAGGATTACGGATGAAAAAAAAAAAGTTCAACAGAAACATACCAAGCTAATAGGATACTGCAGAAGCTCAATAGCATCCTCTAATGTAATGGCCTCTAAATCTTTCACCTAAAAAGGAGTATCTGTATTAGCTACTGGGTCCATGATATCCTATATAACTTGATTTCTTCCTCATGCAAAAGACAAATGCAAGTAAATAAAAATAAGCTCTAGTTACAAAAGAAGAGAACAAAAATAAAACTATCCGGAGCAACCAAAGAAAGAAACCATGCATAGAAAACATTAAAACTTCGCAAGAATGCTCACATATAACAGTGAGAATCACCTGTGACGATAATGTTTTTGCTCTTCATTGAATAGGACAATAGAAAATTTTAAATAAAATTTCTTCCTTCTGAAATCAACTTACACATTCAATGACACATGAATCTGCCTGATATTTAGTATACTTAAAACCCATTGCTTCAATCTAGTTGTCAAAGATTATTTAATTCTCTCTATGTCCTATTTAACACCTGACCCATCCCAAACGCAGCATTATTCAATTCCGGATAACTAACTATGATCTACTTCTAGGTCATCCCTTTGCTGAAACCTCCTAAATGTGTGTTTATTTTTATCACCTAACCTACCACACGTGCAACAAAATTTCATCTTAGCAGCAGTAGTTAAATTTACATTCTCCTTATATCTTCAAAGGAGGAATAAACACTTTTACGCCATTAATCTGCATCAATACTTGAGTACAGTGCAATAATGACATTGTCTTAAATGCATTTCTGAAACAAAGAGACCACTATAATTAGACACAACCTTGACAACATACAAAAAAATAAATACAGAAATTTAACTTTTTCCCCAATTGAATGAAAGAATACAGTCCAATTAATTGTTTACAAATATAAAAACACATGGTTTTTCTATCAAGAACCAGTAGAAGTATATGGATTACAGAACGTCAAGGTCCAGGTGGTGTCTGATACACCAATATCAGTTAACTCGGTGCTATTCATTTCGGTGAATTAGTAATTTGTTATTGTAAGAACTAATAAATTTGTGTTAATCATCAATAGATGCACATAATTCAGAAATAGTAGCAGAATACCTCAGAAACAGAAGCTCTTTTGGGTGTATAACCTTTCCTATCTTCTCCCAGTTGGACATAGTGCCCATATGGACCATTCTTCAAGAAGATCTACGGGAAAAAACTTAAGGTAAACATCTATTGATAATTATAAGAAAAGGAAGAAGCAAGTTTTTCCACTGCAATAACAGTATGACAAGTACGACAAGGTTGGGTACTGCATCATGACTGAGATCACAGTAGATATCCAAGATTGGTAAAATAACCTTTTCAGTAGAACCAGGACTGTAGCCTAGGAACTTTGGTGGAAAAGACTTCTCCGGCTTCTCAGCAGGAATATCTTCCTCCTCTTCAGTACATATTAGGCATGCAGTGTACCTGCAACCTCACTGGTCAATTAGTCTGTTTATTATGTCCGTAAAAGCTCTCAATAAATTTTGAGCAAGGGTATCATGTAGAAATATTGTGACTTCAACAAGCCAACGAAGTATAAAATAAATATGGTGCCATTAACAAGACAGAACTTTTATACCTAATATTAACAAAATGGTAGGAAATCTGACATGAAATCTCACGCTATGTCAAAAAAAATCCCTCTCGGGATAGCAATTTCCTTAAACATGGAAGGGCCTAGCTCAGCCTGGACTCCAAATGGTCTCGGACATTTGAAAAAGATGAAACTGTTGAACTCTGGAACCCTAAATCACCTACTACATGTTGTTGACTACAGACATTAATTTTATATAACTCTCTATTCTTTGTGATGAACCCTTTAATATAATGCCACGTGGCAAAAAAGAATGGAAGCCTGGCCTCTCTTCTGATTGAAGCAACTAAGTCCAGATGTAAATCATGCAAGATCTATTTCCCTTAAAAGAAGAGCATGTAGGTTAACCATGAAGACTGAACCAATGAACTACTTATTCACAATATTAAAATATATTTGAGCATTGTATTTAATTAGAATGAGAACTTTGAGCTCCTTTACATTTATTTCTTGTAGTACAATGGGTCCTTATGGGAAAGAGATCCATGTCAATCAACTTGCGCCTAAATACTCAGTCCAACCAAGTGCATCCTGCTTGGAATACCCATCCTATTCCAGGCTAACCGTAGACGTTGAAAATTAAATGCACCTTGACTGAAGAGTTTGCTTACAAAGATAAGACTGATGGCAGTTAACAGCTAGCACCTTGTTCTATAAATGAGCATTACATGAATGAACTTCCCATGACCATGAGCAACAAATGCTCCAATAATTTAGCATGAAGCCTAATAAAATACAGAATGATCATATTCACCAACTTCATTTTATGTTCCAATTAGAGCAACATGATCACAAAAATTTGCAAACAATCATGAAACAGTAGAGATAAATGTGTGTGCATGCACTGCGGGCGTCCATAGCCATTATGCATTAACCATTTTCATTTTCTCAGGGAATGATGTATATAAAGATGGGTTTGTAGGTGTATATTCATATGTCTGTCTTTTTTTGTGCATGGGAGTAATAATGTATTACAGAGAGGTCATAGAGAAATCACTTTTTTTAAGTTTGATAGTTAATGCCTGGTGATATTAACAGCTAAAACAATAGTTCTCTTCAATGCATTACAGAAAAGTCACTCCATTTGACTGCTCGTTACCCTTAAGAATAGTAAATCATGACCCACAGTATCTACATTAACAGCGTTTTTGAAAATTTCTGGTTATGTTCATTCAAGAACCCAACAATTTTTAACTTGCCAGTTGCTTTGCAGTTAAACCATTGTGAAGTAAAATGGTAAATAGGAAATGTAAAATATGAAGCGGTTAGTATTCACTGCTCGAGACATCTTAAGTCACCATATTGGCTCAGTCAAGAGCTCCATCTCTTGTTTCCCTGCTTGAGACTTCTCAGGCCACCATTTGGCTCAGGCTAGAGCTCCTGCTCTTGCTTCCACAGTTTCTCAGCACAACAGGCAACTATTATATTTATCTCTATCACTATAACACATACTCTCATAACATGGATTAGTAGTCTCAAGACTGCTTAATGCTCCCCAAAGCAATCCCAAACATCCAAAGATAGCACTATCAACTATCCATTAAACTGTCCACATACTTCAAAAGTTCAACAAAATATTAAGCCATAAACTTAATTCCACTTGCTATTATTAATGCTTTGTGATTCATTGTCTCAACGAAAACTTTCCATTGCTCTACGTGCCTAATCATGGATTTTGACCATGCAAAGTTCAGACCTTGAAGAAGAAAAGATAAAACATACTCCATCGTCCCAGACAAAAAGGATAAGGTATTTATTTCATGTGCATTTGCATGTGCCGAAATACTAGTAAACCATCGAATGCCAAACTGTCAAATGCACTTTTTAAAAAAAATTTACAAATGATGATGGGTGATGGTCATATTAAAAACATATCAGTACCCTGTAGTTTGGCATTTCTAAGAGCTAAGAATATGCAATGAAGGTGAAACTCCTATAGTGCTAGCCAAAAGAATATTATACTTTTTTCCTTGTACTGGAAACTTGTTTCTTATGTTACTCCATAAGGCTTAACCCGATTTGACTTAATAAAACTCAGATCTCATAGCGAAAATAAGAGCCCATTTTCTATGGCTAATCAAGCACCGATGCAGACCTACACAAATAGTCACCAAAGTTAATTCTCTCAAACAACTTTGATGGGAACTGAACCTGGAATCTCCCATTGGATGGGAGGCATGCTACCAGCAGGCTACACCCATTTCCACAGAATTAAGAGCTTGAATGTGCTTTGACATGGGCTTCACCTTCATTATATCAACTAGACTATCCTAATAAAGATCAAAGACTATTAAAAATGGCATCTATTGGATAGCTAAAGTATTGGGAGTTGTATAAACACCCCCGCACCTCCTTTATCATCTTATATAGAATTATATTTTAAATTGGTTGTTTTTCTTATATAAGTTTCAAATCTAGAGCGCCTTTCCCTAGCTGATTCAAACCTGTTCTAAACAGTAAAGTCTAAGCTCTATCCACGTGTACAAGATTTGTCAGCGCCACTGTACCCTGGTTATAGCACTTGTGACGTTGTGCAAGGTGTTTGAGGTACGAGTCCTGAGCATCTGACACTGTGCCCATTTCTTCAGAGAAAAAGAGATTAAAATGTTCTTCCATCTGCATGAACTTATAATAAATGTTCAACCAAGAATGTGCATTCTAAACTTGAACCAGTCTATTGGGTTTTGGATAATACTCCTCCATTTAAAATGCATGCTCCTGAGCTAAAATTTTTGAGCTTGTGAACATTGATTTCATGTTGACAACGGTCAAACAAACTAGTCAAGTTCTTCCACAGAGACTCAAATTCTTATCTGTTTAAGCTGAACTCCATTGCCAGCCTGCATAGAAAAGAAAAGACTTGCTGTCTGATTCTTCATAGGTTTTCTTTGGAATTTTCCCATTATCACTTTGAAGTAGTCAGTTCAGAATTTTTTTAGTTATGCTCTACATAACATCTTCGGAGCACAGAAGAATGGAGTAAGACTGCAAAGGATATTCTTATCTCTTGCTTACATTCATTGTGTGTTATTGTTTTGCAAGATAGATTCAATATATCATAGATGGGATTATATTAAGATATTGTCACCACCCAAAAAAATAAAATTAGAAGTTTTAAATATCACAGACATACACACAAAAAACATCATTGTACTCCTTTTCCGTTTCAGAAGTAAGATAATACTAAGCCCTTGTCTGAAGATGGAAAGCACAAACACCCAAATAAATTGATTTAGTTCTGTCAAAGAAACCAATATAGTAAGCAAGCAAATATATTTGACGCTGGTGCATTCAGATAAAATGGGCTACACCATTTAATTAAAATAATAAATATAACAGTGTGCTAATCTAAGATCTCATCTACTTTGACTGCAATTTACATTTTATGTAACTGGACCATACTTCTCAAATGAAAAGACACAAAAAGGAAAACAGCAAAATTACTGCTGAAAGAAATAAGCTATGGACTTACTTGCATTTAGGGTATCGATCACATCCAATAAAATACTCAGATCCTATGACTTTAAATCTCAAAGTGCCAATTGAACAGCTGCAGAGTTTGCAAACCAAACAACAGATGTCAGTTATAAGCTCCTAATTGAAATATTAGGCAGCAATAAAAAAACACTTGTTGTGAAACCACAGCGAGAAAGATTTAAAATTTTTCAAGTAAGAAACTGGTAACAATTGACAGGTAATGCAAGGTGAGTTCCAACATTATTTTATAGCAACTAACCCAGCTTAACGGACAGCATTCTGGAGCAGAAATGTATTACAAACTAGTTTGTAAGATTGCGAGCACTCGTGAATTAAACCAAAAACAGAAATGAACAGCATAAGCAATCCTATTTTAAGTGCAGACTGTTCTCAAGCTTGGAAATACCGATCCTTGTTGAGGTATTCTTTTATCTTTCTTTTCCTTCTAGGACATCATCACCTTTCAGTTCTGACAATCAGATGCATTTCTTTTCTTCTCCTTCACAGGGATGTCAGGGCACCAAAGAGTTGGGGGCTTTTTTGTAATTAAAATGGACCCACATTGGATGCACAAGTTACTCCCCAAATTTGGCATTAACAATAACCCCTAATCCACAATGTTAGAATTTCAAAAATTATATGTCAAAATCTGTTCCTTGTTCTTGGGCAAGCAATGCTGACATGCAGAAACCAAACATGATAGCATGATTAAGCAGCATTAAGATAATAAGGACTATAGCAGAAATTTAGGACTACCATATAAATTCTATATATGCCGTCTCGCTCTACCAAAAAGCAATGAGGTTAACCAACAGTATGTTTGCTAATAGCATAGCATAGTCAAAGTTAAATGTTCCATGTCTCAAAAAAAAAAAATAATAATAATTAAATCTTCCATATCATAAATAAAGGCAATTACCCTACATGATTAATTGGGTAAATCATGACCCCTTTATTCATAAATACTTGGTCAGAAATACCTTGGGCAGACCCGACTATCACTGTCAATTGAAGCGAATAAAAAGTGGCCGAACGTTTTCTCCAACATTTTCTCCACCTAAGCCACAATCAGAAGCCTTATACTCTTTAATTGGAAGAACAATAATAATATAGCAAAACGGTTTATTAACTAGAAATCAAAGATATGTTGATTACAAACAGCACCAGTTAACAAAACATTACCTTACGAATATCTGTATTACTTGCAAGATCGCAATGCTTGCTAAACCGAGACCAATATTCTTTTAGAAGACACTTCCACTCAGTCTCCCCGGAAGAGACATTATCTAGCTAATAAAGTAGAAAAGAGGCACAAAATGAAAAAAAAATCGAGGATAATAAAAAAGATAAAGAAATATATATGAAATATAAGATCTACAATGTTAATAAGTTTTGCAACTATACCTTTTTATTTTATACACTTTATTGAAAATGAAAAAACAACAGACGTTATTTTGAGACAACCATATCATGTTAACCAAAAAATGCAACTCAGGTTCACAAGGTTGAGACCAAAGTTAATCCTAAATTCCTAACCAAAGAAACTTCAAATAAGCCAAATGCAAAGCTGGTCAAGAATGACATCAAGTTCATGTTGCACCAGTTATAAAGAGAGCCAAGTTCACATAAGCACTCATAACAACATTAAATTACGAGTATTCATATAAAGTTGAAAGTTACCTCACGCTCCATATCTGCTGTCAAGCTATAATCAGCAACCTCGGGGAATTGATGATGAAGAAACACTGAAACCTAAGAGTGGAGAATATTGAAGAGCACAAATAGAGAAAAACAGTGCATGAACAAGAAGTATGATAAAGCTAAGTGCAAAAGATGATTTGATCCCAAAAAAAATTAGCATATAAGAGGAGAATATATCAAAGAACACTTGTCAGGAAACTGCTTAACCCAAAAGCTTAAGGTGTTTGGTTGTGGGCTAACAATAAATAATATCAAGCTAAGATGATAGGTTACATTCCTCCTCACCTTGGCCTTAGGGCAACGCAGAAAGGCATTGAATTTTGCTTGAACAGATGATATAAATGGGGCTAAATAAAATTTGACAAAGTTGATATTTGAAAACCCAGAACCTCTCGAAAACTGGAGCTCTTGTACCATGCTCAGAAACCTCTTAAACCAAAAGTTTAAGCCGTTGGTTGTTGGGTTGTGGAATGACAATGTATATCAAGCAAATATGGCATTCAAAAGTAATGCATATGTTGAACAGTAACATAGAACAATGACATCACACACCATGATATTTAACCCATCTCATGACACAAAGCTGCCTATAAACAACAAATCTGATTTAAAACAACCCAAAAGATCGGCCAACAGCATGATATTTAACCCACCTCATGACATGAGGCTGTCTACAAACACAAATCTGATTAAAAACAACCCAAAATATTGGACAAACATTATGATAGCTACCAGCTGAACATCTACCTTGTGACTAAGATAATAAAAAACCAACTGACAAATCTCAGAAGGATAGTGACAGGGTAAGAGGCATCCCAGTTTAAACACATTTGACCAGAGAGCAAATGTGATAAAACTTCCATATGAACTCCATAAAACATAGGGACATGATATAACCCAAAGAGTTGGAACATTGGATTAAATATTGAAACAACTTTCCAAAGAAGATTATCAGACAATAATAGATAAAGAGAACAAATAACAACATCATGCCATAGAAACTCAAGTCCTGAAACACAACCCACCTAATTGACTAGGTTCTTTAGTGATTCAGATATTAGAGCTTTATATACTTCAGACAAATAAAACAATAAAGCAGCACCTCTATGTTGAAATGACAATGCCAATTATTACAAAGCATTTTATTGAGACTAAGATGTTCCAAGGAAATTGTGCAATGAGATAAGCAAAAAGTCATAATATACCATGCGGCCTCGAAATTCAGGGTGTAATTCTCCACTTTTCACTGTTACATAGTTCCTATCCTGGATGCATCAAGAAATCAGAGAACTATTAGAACCCATATCCTGAACAATAAAGATATCGAGTGTACAACCTGAAAAAAGAAATTGCCATGCACAAACTAGGTTGGAAAACATTCAACAACAACAACAACTAAGCCTTTTATCCCAAGTACTTGGAAAACATTCAACCATAATCAAAATTAAACTATCTATTAATAAAAAAGATGCTGCATAGCAAAGAAACCAAAATTAAAGCAAGTTTATGGGGAGGATGAAACTGGCCATTCTATACACCGGGAGGCCAGCAGACTTCAGAACTTCAACACAGAATACATTTACTTTCAATTACAAAATTGTCCCTTCATCACCATTTTTTAGGAAGCACATCTAACTAATTTTATATCTATCACATAACTATTCCTTCAGCACGATTTCTTATAGAAAGGAAATATAGAAAAAACTTGTAAGTCACATCATGGAAAAATCACAAGTACATATAAAGATGCTAATATCCAACTTCATTGAAATACAAGGTTCCTCATTAGGCTTTCATACAAAGGAACCAAGGTAATGAATAAAGATGAGTGAATTATTCGTTCAATGAGAAATTTTGAGAATATTAAGAAACTGAAAATTGAGCAGAAATTAGTATAAAATGTCAACGTTAATACAGAGCTTGGGGGCAGCCCCCTGTATGAGTCAATATCAAAACAGATTAGTTTCATACTGTAAGCTTCCTTTCACCATGTGTCTGCTTAGGGCAATCAAATCGTGTTTTCAACCCGGGTGGGGTTTAACAGTAGCATCAACGTTATTTTCTCCAACCATGTTATAACACTGACAAGAAAACATTATAGACTTGCCTTTCTGCAATTTAAACAATAACAATTTATTCTACCTATTGTTTAATGAAGAAAAAGTTGAGTTACGACAGCATTCTGAATATTAACCACTACATCACAACGCATCTGGACCTTTGAACACGAATGCTATTATTTCTCCCCTTTATTTTGAGTCTAATTTCAGCAGATCCTATTAAATATGATTTTTAGGTAATTTTATAACAAACAGGTATAAAAAGTAGATATTGCTAATAGGTTTATGGGCAACTTATGAGAAGCTAACGATTTTTTTGTTCTTGATATAGTTTAATGATTGTTACAGACACTAACAAGAATATTAATGCTTTTGGATTTAGTAAGGACAGTTCTTGGAACCTGGAAAAGAAAATTCATATTATTCTTACAAACTTAACAACACAGATCTAAGGTATGAACTTTGCGTCATATTTTCCTGTTTTGTGCTATTGTTGACAGCACCACTATGTTAAATTGCTTGCTTAAAGTAGCCTCTTTCAAGCCTTATTGTTAAACTTTTGTTGTGCGGTTGTTGCAATTAGAATTAGGATAATGAGTCTGCTATTCCCATGCTGCATCCTAGTTGTGTTCTAAAAACTAAAAGCTTGATAAATGCAGCAGCAGACACTCTATATGACTCACTTCATGATGGTTTTGCTTCAGCTCCACATGCATAACAAGCTCAAGTACATGGAATAAAAACCAAAGATGCAGCTAGCAGGATGTGCATCTATATGTTAACCAGAATTATTAAGATACCAAAACCACAGACCACCCTTTGTTTTAATTTGACTAACTTAAAATCCATTGCGAAGATGTGGAATTGGAAATAGAAGCTTGAAATATTTATGTAAATAAATATTTAGTTAGATCTTATAATAAATCTGGATGTCTTTCTTCTTCAAACTCTTATGCTGCTTTATGGTTGTAGCTGAACAATGGTTTTTCCCTGATCTGAAACATTATTGTCTACTTCCTATGTTATTACTCACTAATACATGATCACACAGAATGTTTTAAATAACGACCATTACCAATATATCGTAACATATTTTGAGGTACCCAATAGAAAATATACTATATCATATTGGTCGGAGATTTTTTTTTATATAAACTAATAAAGGTTTCATTGGGGTTGTGGAATTCTATCCTTTCTCATTGAAGGGTAATTATTACATTTCAGCCACCCGAAGCTTCTACAATATAACAGACAAAATCTTAACAATAATCACAGCTACAACTACTTCATTTTAGTCATATGCATAACTTTAACACCTGTATAAAATTTAAGCGACAAAAGCTCCATCTACTATAGGTTCCCCCATTTTGTTGATTTGTTCACTTAACTGTAGATGGAACATGATGAGTGCATCATTGCATTCTATCTTTTCTATAAGTATCATTCAACATATCTTTCTCTGTCATTCTAAAAGAGGAGCCAAAGACCAAAATGTTGTGGAATCACATAATGATCTTCAAAATTTTTGAAGATGATTTGTTCAGATACCAGCTAAACTTGGACCTTTAAAAAGAAAACAAAACTGAAGCTAATCAAGTCTACCAGAAAAATTTTGAATGGAAGAAGATGTAAATGTTGTGTCATAACAGACAAGCTAGTCAAAAGCAAAACTCACGTAAGTCTTGAAATACTTCAAAGAAAAAATAAAGTCAAACATAAAAGGGAAAAGAACCACAGCCTAAAAAGAGGAAATTTACAAAAATTTTAGTGAGCACCTGCAAGACTTTCATAATGGAAGCATAAGTCGATGGTCTTCCAATTCCAAGCTCTTCCAGCTTTTTAACCTTAAAGAAATAAAAGCATCATGTTGGAGAATGCAAAGGAACAAACCTTTAATTGAAGAACCCAATCGAACTTGAAGCTGGAGACAGTGCGAGGACAAAAGAAGTAAAGATACACAACAGCTTTTTAACCTTAATAAATAAAGGCCTCATAACTAGAGAATGAAGAGGAACAAACCCTGAATTGGAGAACTCAATCAAACTTGAAGCAGGATATAGTGTGAAAACATAACAAAAGTTGAGATACACAACAAATGGCAAATTTGATATCAAAATATCCAAATTCTTACCAGTGTCCCCTCTGAATAACGAGCTGGTGGTTTAGTATAATTCTGTTGGAGATCAACCTTAACTAGTGACAGTAAATCCTTAACCTATAAGCAGATAATTACAAAGTAAGAAAAGTGCTTTACTGTAAAGCGGCTGTGAGTTAATATACCCACATCTTTCAGACAGACAGTGTAAATTTATAGTAGGATAAGGAAGTTAACTAAATAGACAAGGAAAAGAAAAATAAAGCTGGAAATATGAGAAAGAATGGTGGAAATGGCCAGACAATCACTTGAAACAATAATAAATATTCCAAAGTGTGAATTTAAGAACCTCAACAACCTGTAGTTTGCGGAGAACCCCAAAAGATGACTTGTTATCATCTACTTCCTTGTCTTCAGTTCCAGCAGCAGAAGCTTTGCTGTCCTGGAATAATGTTGCAGAAAAACCTTCTTAATTTTGTTGATGATATAAAGTTGAAAGTAGATAAGGACGAAAACAACTCTAACTTAAGGTTGATTAAAAGTTAAGAATAATTTTTGTTTCAAATGTTACCATATGTCAATTCTTGAGACCTAGATGGGAACATGGGATATTAGTAGTCTTCTACTTCTCCAAATGTTCACACAGTCACCAAGGGACTATATGCGGCACCAAAATTACACACAACCATAACCACCATTGTCTAAGCCGTATCCCATCAAACTGCTATCAGCTACAGAGCATGGATCAACAATTTAACAAAGTTTGATGTTAGATGGATCCAGAAAAAGGAGGCTGCTACTTATGGTCAAAAAAAGGACTCATGTATATATTAACTAAAGTAGCTAAAAGATCTGGGGCTAATGATATCTTTTCCTAAAATTTTGTCAAGACAAGATATGCCTACTTTTTGCTAGTTATACTCACATATCAAAATTTTAATTATCCAACTATTACACAGGCAAAGTCCCCAAACGACCTCATGGAGAGATATGAATCATGGACACGAACATGGATTCAGACACCGATACATATACGAACACGGAACACAGAATTTATGAAAAAATAAGGATATGAAAATAGCAAGTACATGAAAAAAAATCAATATAATAAATATTCTTCTATTACGAACATAATAATTTTACTATAATATAAAAAATGAAAATAGTGGTAATATATGAGTTCGCGTCTCTTCATTATTTTATAAAGGACAAGTCTCACCATCAACCATACATCTATCTCTTCCCCCTCCCAATAAGAAAAAAGATAAAAAGAAAACATGGTGATAACAATGGGTTATGGATTAGCTTAGAGTGTGAGTGCAAAAAATTTATTCTTCAGATATAAACTAAATGAGACTCATGTCTCACAAGAAAATACTAAAATATAACTATATATAACTAACTAGGTATAGATATATATTACAAATTTAATAATGTTTATTTCGATTTTCACAAATCACCTAACACTTTTTTTCCAAACATAACCTATAAGGAGCACAGTCACGACAATAACAAGGGTTTTCTTTCTTTTATTTTACTAGACACGTCGCATGGTGTATTCGACACGGGTCTTCGGAGTGTCCTTGATGTGTTTGCATCGGACAAGTGACAGACACGGATATGACATCCCAGTAGCATGTCCGTACTTCTTAGATAGAGAGTCAAACCAAAAATCTTCAAATGGGAAAAACTAGTGCTACCGACATAACCCTTCTTTCTCAGATATGCCCTAACGAGATGGAGAACCTGCTAATTTAGTCATCATCCCATCAAGAAAAATTATTAAAAGTGGGGCTACCCTTATTAATGAATGTGGGATAGATATATGAATGTTTGCCTTGTAAAAGGGATATGCCGAGGAAACATTATAATACAAGTTACAGAAAAAGAAAAAAAAAGCATTAAATGCAATGATATATACCATTTGAAATTATATTTGTTAGACAACAATAAATTGACACCAAAGTTAGAAATCTAAAATACCAAAAATATAAACATGATTTTGCACCACAGTAAGCAAAGCTTTCAAATGAAAAAATTGAGAGAAATTCCAAAATTTGAAAGAAACCAATGGAATCTACCCTACTTATAAAAGTAGCAGGTTGGAAGACTCCCAAAAGATTCCATCTATTAATCTTGCTCTGGAATGTCACTAACAATCCAAAGAAAACATTGGAGATATAAGTTTTGAACACATGGACATTTAGGAAATCATTTATTTTTTCTATTTTTCTTGTAATATTCCGGTTTTCTTTTTCTTTTTAGACCATCGTTTATATTTTTATTTTTATCCTCTTTCAATCAGGCTATTTATATTATTTCCGACTTTTTATTTCCCTAATTTAAAGTCCAAAAATTTGATCTTCTAATTCATATATAATCTTATACATATTACATGTAGTTGCATCTCTTTCAGTCTTTTGTTTTCAAATTCTGAAACTACTTTAATTATAATCATGATGGTTAATCCCTATCCTCCTTAATCCTAATTAGAAATTATCCTTATTGATATTGAAATGACACCAAGGATTTCCATTAGTCTGGAATCTTAAACCCCTCTCTATAAATCATTATTTGTTCCAATTTTAAGCTTCTATATATTTATTAAAAAAAGAGGATAAATATCTTAAATTTTCTATGCTCTCTTTTCCAATTCAGGAGTTCACTGGCCTTATATAAATTTAATTTAAGATTATCTATGCAGATCATTATCCAAATATATGTTTTAATTTAAAGTTTTAAACAGTTTATGGGGACAAAATCAATCTGATCTGATATCTTAATATTTTGAAACAATAACTGAATTTACAAAAGTAAAAAAGAGAGTCGCCATCTTAATTCTAAAACTTAGCTTTAAAAGGATTGAAACCAAATTTATATCATTTTTACTATTAGCATTCTCTGTTTATGATAAGCACATGACAAGTATCATTTCCCACACTTTGATTTACAAGTCATTTGAAACTTGACTTTCGTAGTCCCTTGGATATAACACAATAATTTCCTAAGAAAATTTAAATATTATAATACTTTTAAAATTTGTTTACTGGTCATGATTAACATATAAGTATATTTCTGTTTCAATATTTTGAAAATTTTTGTTCTAAAACATACATAGCATGAGCATGATGCACTATGTTCTGAAAAGTTGGGAATCACTGGCTGAGGAGATTGAGCATACAAAATAATTAGAGACAGAGGCAAACAAGATTTTAACGTCAAATAATTAATCTGACAGTGAAGAACCTTTTGGATGGTCATATTATAATCATGTAAGTGAATACATGAACAACAAACCTTGTAGACTTCTTGATATCCAGGAAACCCAACTCGAGATGCTATTGAACGGAAAGTCATGTCCCCTTCTACATTCCCAATATCAACTTGTATCTAAAGCAAGAAAGGGCTAACGATTACAGAAGTTCAAAATACAATACAAAAATGTGAGAAGTACTAAAGCATACAATGGTCAAAGTTGAGGAAACCTTAGAAACAGTCATATTCCAACAATGTTTGTATAAACCAACCAAAATATTGACATATCTAAAATTAAATGATATAGGAAGCTTTGCACAACTAAAGAACTGCTACTTATTAAAATTAAGAAATAAGACTAAAAGACCAAAACTGCAAAAATAACTTTCTGCAAGTATCAATCTAATGCTGTGGTAAATACAATTCACACAGGTTCTAGTACAAGCATGGAACACTAGGTACCTTCTTTCACTTGGGGGCAGCTGGCGCTAGTGCAGGCACAGGTTAGCTTTTTGTGTTGGTCAGGGTGTTGTGGTGTTGAAAGTGTGGTGGTGGTGGTGCCTTTGGCCCAATACAGAAGAGTTTTTTGCATCTATTGACAGGTAAAGTTGGGCTTAAGAACGGTTCTTCTTTTACTTTGTGAAAAGATTTTTTTTTTTCCTATTATACAACCCTCAAATCTTCCATATTTCAAGAATGCTCCAAATATTCATGTTTACCAATTTTAAACCCCAAATCATGATATCAATGTAAGCGAAAATACTCTTGATGCCCTCATCTCCTACTTCCTCTTCTTCCTCCAACCAAAACCCACGTCAAAAGAGAACCCAACAGAAAAAAAAAAAAAAAAAGAAAGAAAGAAAGAAAAAAGAAAAAAAGATAAAACCTCTTATTTACATTGATTAAGTTTTTCTGTTTTTGTTTTGTATTTTTTAATTTTATGTGTAAGGGTCAGGATTTGTGAGGGGATTGAAATTTAACTAAAAAAAATAGGGGGAAATTAGTTATTCTATTGAAGCATACTAGTCATGTAATAAAATTCCCACTTTCTTTTACAATTTCATAATATTCAGTAATGTTTTTTTAAAAGAGTAAAATACTTCTAGAGCCTCAGTTTAACTTCTCAACTCTAAAAGTCCTGTTTAAACTCGCACGTTGAAAAGCCCATGTTTGAAATCACAATGCATTAAGTCTTTCTCTACTATGTGTACTTCAAAAATCCCATTTTACCCCCAATATATTCTCTACTTCCTCTTCGTCTTCGCATTCGAAGTCGCCCTTGATGTCATCTTCTTCGTCATCTCCGCATTCACCAAAAGTACACCACGGATGAAGGGATGTTCGCAAGCTCGCGTCAAAGATGGCAGCCGCCCATTCGTGCCTTGTGTATGAGTCATTTTGTCTACAGGGCAACCTCGATTTGAGCACCTTCGCCTGCTTTCTCACCATCCACCATGAATCCCATTGTCATCCTCCATTCATTGAATCAATTTTCCCCGTTCTTCGATGGGTTTTTGAAAGCTTTTGAGTTTTGATAAGTGCATGTGATGAATATTATGATTCAATTTTTGGGAAAATTTTCGAAGAATTAGATTCCTGGATTTGGGTTTAGGCCATTGCCTTTGCTTTCAAAAGCTCTGTGGAGATTGTGAAGTCTTTTGTCTAATTGAAAACGTAGGTGGAAAGTGCAAAGAAAGTAATGGTTCCTTACGATATGAACAAAACCCCCTCTGATTACAGTTTTGACTATTAATTTGTCGATGTTTCATTTAGTTGGTTCATGTGTATTTTTTGTAGAAATATTGATAGATTTTTAAAAAAATCTGGTGTTCCTTGCAGATTTCATGCAGGCACCACGGTCTGCAGTTAATGCAAGCTAATCTTCTATTATATTAACCATGACCCTTTAATCATAACTTCATATAGGTTAAAAAATATACTTAATTAAACATCTGAATATTGAAATTCTCTTAGTGGTTGCTCCTGGTCTAGAGTTGCAATGTAAGAAAATCGACAAGCCACTATTAATTTTGAAGTAGACAAGGGAAATGTCTAGAGACAATAGAGAGAAAGAAGCAGGTTGCTGCGCTAAGGAAAAGAATGATGGTCGGTCATTTGGAGGTTCTTACGTGTGCTGGGTATTTAAACATAGCAAGTGTTGTAGGCCCTTGCCTTCTCATAATGACCAGGGTATGAACTCCTACTGACTTCTTGGTTATACTAAAATAAAACTTCAGTATAATAGTCTTGCTTTCTAGAAATTAGGAATAGTCAAACAATTTTGTGAATTGAATGTGTCTCAAGCCATATTAAAAAATTGCCAATGGGCTCCATTACTTCATTTCTATAGAAAGAAAGGTAAAGAGAAGTAAACTAATATGGAGCTATAATATGAATGATTTCAGTTTTAAATGATTAAGTTGCTTCATGAGGAGGGCAGATATCAGGCAGAGATAAGAAGGAATTCATGAGATTCTATTCCCCAAAGGAAAGCTTCTTGGTATTAACAGAACTAAAGGAAATATGAGAATCACCTAATCAGCTAATCCCAAAATGGCTAGAAAACTCGATGGCACATATATGCTGCATCCAATTGTGCGGGCTTATTTCAATTTTCTCAGGTGTTCCACGGGGTCCATAGCTTTTTCATACATGAGTTGAATCATAATCCAAAGCTTAAAGGCAATAAATTTCTGATATGCAGGAAAAGCAAGCATACAAAGATTCTACCAAAAAGATCAAGCAAAATTCAACTTTTATCAATACTTGGAAATGAACGTTTGTATTAAAGCTGAGTAGGCTCTTCCTCAATAGTAAAGACACCATGGATGGATAAATTCATGTAGTATTGAGGCTATATACCCTTACATCCATGTGGTAGAAAGGACAGCAGAAGGCATGTGTAAGTTTGAAATTTAGCTCACATCTAGAAAAACAATTTCTCAACCAAAATAGAAATAAAAAATACAACCTTGGAGATCTAGCCAAACTAAATGATAAAAGGAATAAAGTGAAAGCTACATACCGTATCAAATGTGGCAGGTTTCATCTGGCATGCCACTGTTCTAGTCCATATAAGAGTATACAGCTTTAGGGAATCATTATCAAGTACATCTACAAGTGTTGCTGATAAAAATAGCAGAACATGAGAACAGTTAAAATCTAAAAAACTAAAATTTTGAAATGAAATTTATAAGGTAATACTTTATTGCTGCAGAGGATAACATGACTTGTGATTAAATTTTCTTCAAAGAAAGTTCTTATACATGCTTCGATCTCAAATACAAAGTCTGGAACAGATTACATCTCCATAATAGAGTGAATGTCAAAACACGAAAATGTACCAAAACAGAATAACTTTGTTGAGTAGGTATCAGCTAACGAATCAAAACCAACAGTAGCACTCGAATTAAATAAATAGACTTAGCCCATTTTAGTTACAAGTTCTTATTTTACTACCTAGAAAAAGTCTGGCATATTATCACACAGGCAAATGAAGGTGATCAGTTTTCTTTACAAACATCACGGTGGCGGACAGTTAATAGTATAGATAGCTTTCAGCCCATAAAAATACTTGGGTTAATTATATAGGTGATGGTGACAATACAAGACACAACATTAAGATGCACATTGGAACTATAACATACAATCATCTATCATGTCCAAGAATGGATGTTCTTGGTTAATTACTTCCACTGAATCCTAGTTTCTGTTAGCCCTTTTACCAACCATCAACAGGTTTCTCATCTGTACAAGGTATAATGTTTTTTCAATATATTTGTTTCATGTAAGCAACATATGAGTGCAAGGCATTCCCTTATTTTTTTCGCTGTGTATTATGTATAAATCAAATGAAGAATTTGTTTTATATTAATAGATCAAATGAATACTAGAAAGCACAACCGAAAGAAAGAGAATCAAATACAAAATTTTAAGACTAGAGTATGAAACCTTATCTACTCTGCAAAATATGAGATTGCTTTGCATCAAAAATAAGAAAACAAAGTATATAACATATCAGTCAACCCACCAAGCATAAAAATTGTACTTGTCAACAGCCAACAGTTCTTCCTCACTACTTATGAGCACTAGGATTCAGTTCATTCAATGTTGCCCCCAGAAAGGCAAAAGACATATCCTCAAATATCTTAGCATAAAACCCAAATGGTGCAATGAAACAGCATGCTCCGAGGTTGTATTGAGTTAAGCATCCATGATGGTCATTAACCTACATATAAATAAGTGAAGTAAAATCACAATGGAGGAAGACTTGACCATTGGATAGCCATTCCTTTCCATAAAGAAAACATTACTTTCTATGAAACCTTTAATGTCAATCACATGAATCTGAAAGATTTGATGCAGTATGGGAGGATTATGGGTTTGTAGTGGAAACACGGGGAAAAACACAAATATGAAAATAATACTAGATAGGGTTTGGGCCTCACACCAGGTGAATCATATACCCACTCTCATATGAGATGAAAGATTTGACAATGCATCACATGCCAAGAGTTTCAAATAAAAAAAGTATTTTTCATAATCATCATTCTCTATCTTCCATAAGTTCACACATGATAATTTAAAATAAAAACATCTTGCACAATCAAACCAAAAGTCACATAAAAATTCGAGAGTCATAATAAAACCTCTCATTAAGGATTCTCATAAGATTTAGTAATCATTTTGGGATCCAGAAAATTTTACCATCACCTTTTGGTTGTGAATTAGCCATCATTATCTACTCATGAAAAATGCATCCAAAAGTTTTGGCATTATCATGATTACATCACATTGAATAGGGAAACCCCCAGAGTTTCCCGTTTCCATAAAAAGTGAATAACTAAAAGAGACATTATCAATTTCTTAATTGGAACCACCCTATTGAATTCTGTCGCATAATTAAGCATCGTAAGCCCCCAGTCATACTATTCCTAGACACATCTAGTCAACAAACTCGCAATCAGTTATCCTATCCATCATTTAATTCATTGTATGCTCAAGATTCATTCTAATTGACTTAATCGGAATAGTACTAGGTCCAGATTTAAACTTCTGCCAGATAACTCGTGCATTTGTCTGCTCAACCACTTTACTTGCACTTCTAAACTTATTAGGTTTGCATATTACCTGACATATGGCACTTAACAGTTTCGCATGCTTCATCGCTACTAACTTGAAGAAACTACTCTTAAACGAAAACCTTCCTATAAAATTTTAACACAGATATGCTGATCCTGAAGCGCTTCAAAAATGCAAAAGAAAGGGAATATTAATTCAGATCAGGTACAAAGTTGACCTATAAAATGAAATTCCCATTCACCAAATTGAACCTTCCTTTTAACAGCAAACCAGCAGACAGAAAAACTTCGGGCAGACAATTTGTCAAAATCAGGAACAGATTATCCCATTAACAGAATGACATAAATTAGAAAATGCTAACAGGCAGAGCACAAGACCAATATAAGAAATTTGCCTAAATAATCAGCCAACAAAAACACTGACACCAGATAAAATTGTACCGAACATCTTAAATGTACCATCATAGGATTCGGGCAGATGTGAATTATTTGAGAGGACATTTCAGTTCATGTGCGACAATGCTAGTTATTCTGAGTGATGGCATTTCAGTTCTCAAAGTAAATTAGATATACTACGGTTCCTCAACTTTTGGGACTTAAGAGACAAAATTTTCACATAGCAACTTTAGGAACTAAAATAGAAAAAGAAGTAGCAACTTTTATGTCTTAAAAGAGTGAAAAAATTTAACATAGCAATTTTTAGAACTTAAAGGAAATAAGACTTTAATAAAGGAGCACTGAAATAGTTTCTTGATACTCTTGCTTCTGGAACTTGTAGGACTTTAGCAGAAGTTAATTCTCAAATATGAATCTTGATGTCATTTTCCAATATTATTACAACAAGGTCCTATTTGAGTAATATCTTTTAGAGAATTTGTTTGTGAAAGGTTTTCTTTAAGATAGCTTGATAGAGGTTGGAGCAAGAGCTTTTGTAAGATATATGTTTTTAGAGAAGAATAAGAAGAGAACTTGTATGTGTATAAATCCTTGGCTTTTTGGTATTTACATATGATCTATTAGTTATAACTACATGAAGCAACTTATCATTCTCTTTCAAATGTTTATATGCTAATAAAGTACAATAATCCATTTATTGGATACATGAGTGTCCAATCCTAATTCATCTCATGCAAAAGTACATTCTAGAATCTCTGTTCTGAATTTAGAAAAAAGAAAAGAGAAGAAAAATAAGGAAAAGAATATTCTCTTGTATTTTAAACTAACAATGGATAGGAGGAAGTGTCATCCATTCCTTTAATTTTTTGCTACCCATAGCTTTCCTTTTTATTAGTAATAAATAATAGATATTTATTAATATTTTTGCTAATAGAACAAAAGAATTGAGGATAATTCCACTTGCTGTTGTTGTCAACATGAACCAGGAATAGATTTTTTTTCTTTATCTTTGTTCTTCTTCTTTCTAATTTATCATTGCTTGTGTGTGGATGGGTGGTGGTGGTTTTGTGTGTTCGGGCTGAAAATGTTAATTGGTGATTTCTGATAAACCAGAGTTCCAGTTAGAAACTTATGGAGACCCAGACAAAAACCTCTTTCTGTGATGGTAGAGGACAGCAGAACATACACATATGAAAGGAATTCTCCAACACAAAATATAAAACCATTAGGAATTACAATGTATAAAGAAGATGCCAAACTGGATTGCACATCAGGAACTTATTACCTGGCAACCTCCTTATATCGGTGGGCCTAATAGCTTCATGCACTTCTTTGGCATTGCTTACCTTCCTGAAGTATCTGCGAATGCACTTCGGCACAAATTTCTCACCATACCTGTACAGCAGAAACAAAACTGTTGCTAAGAAGAATAAAAAGTTGAAGTCTGAAAAAGTTAGAAATCTAAAACTGGAAATGATATAGAATAAGAGGTCTTATAAGTGAAGCATCAGTTTTAAAAGATTTTTTGGAAGAATAAAACAAAAACATTTACATTGTTAAAAAAGGCACAATAAACTAGAACTGTCTTTATAAGGAAAGGACATAGAATATGATCATCAGCTCACTCCCTGATAACAATAAACATTTTTCTGATGAACAAAACAAAGCCATTCAACAGGACCATCCATTTTATTATTTAACATTATGCAAAAAGCGAAAAAAAAAACCCACTAACAATTAGGTAAAGATGTCAGTTTCAAGAAAACTTTTGTCTTATGCTATCCATGGTGTAGAGTTTCTGCATCAATAGAGGACACAGGTCAATAGACTCCAGCCTCATGCAGAGGCTTGGACTGAAACCAAACAACTAAATTCCACTTAATCTGCACTGGACCTCATGAAACTCAAAGATGTTCCCTAGGGGCCTAGGGTACATATACAAGAGATTATTATTAGGTGACTGAAAGGAAACGAGATCAACTTTTACAATTGTAATCAAAATCTAGATAAGTTAGTTTCTGTTAAGGCAGTGACCAAATACAAGGCATGCATTTCAAGAAATGACTAGCTTATATGCTAGGTACAATTCAACACGGTGTTTAGCCCAGACAAATTATATGTGCTGCTAGATTGTAACAAAGATGGTACGCATAGAGAAAAGGGACAAGAAAACATAAAGATAAAATTAATGCAGAAGTCTATAACTGGATCGACGTACTAAACTATGTTTGCGACTCTGACATATCTGAAGGACCAAATTTTTTGTTGTACGTTGACCATCACATAACAATGCCACCAAGCATGGCACAGCTCATGCAGAATAGTTACTTCCTTTCTTCGAGATAAGTTGTGGGTTTGAATCTCCCATCACCAGCATGGGTGAGAATTTCTAAGTTAAATTTGCAAGGACATATTGATGAGGAATTGTAGGAGGAAAAATATGGAGTCAAGAAGAACTAAGCCACACAAGTCAAACAGTCTCGCGCACGCGAGATTGATACCCGCACGAGGCTAACAACCTCAAGTAAGGATGACTGCCTCGCATGCGCAAGGCTGATTCAGTCTCCAAAGAGAGTTTCCTTTTAGATTTTTACCAAATTTCCAACTCCAATTATATCCAATTACTCCAAATTGAAGATTTCAAATCCACTTAAAATACAAACTCAGAGATTAAATTGAGGTGTGATTCCATCGTTATCTCCTAATGAAACTCACAAAACTATAAATAAGGGTCAAGCAGGGAGCTTTTGCAATTTTTGGAGACCTTTGAGTTAATTTTCTACGTGAAGGCACACCGACCAGCAGTAAGAAGCCGATAGCCAGAAACTTTCTTAATCAATTCTTCATGTTCAAAACCAATCCAAGTATCAGATCGTCAATAAAGTACGAGGTCGACGTTCCATAGCCACGTTAGAAACCCACGACGTTTTGTAAAAAAGTGATAACTTATAAATCCTCTCATTTGATTTTCCTTTACTTCTCTTTTATTGTACTTCGAGATTTTTGTAATCATAAATCTATGACAATGAAAAGAAGTGCGCGTTTTGTGCGAAATAAGTTGGTGACCACAGTAGGAGAAGACTGCTATACCGACAAGAAGATCGTGGCTCAATATAATGCTAAAAGAATTAATAAGTATGTGGAGATGTTGGTCATAGAAGTTGATCAATAAAGATATGAGGAATACTTATCCTCTGGATCGGTAAGTCCGGTCGCAGCAACCCTAACTACGAATTCGAATGACAAGAGAACTCCCGTTGAAGAGGAGCTTCTTGGATCTTTGAGTTCGGAACAAGGAGTCCAAGCGATGGATTCGCATGAAGAGATAATTTCCATTGATAGGGAACTTATCGGATTTTTGAGTTCAGAACAGGAAGAAATCCAAACGACGAATTTGAATGACAAAGAGACTCTTGTTGAAAAGGAGCCCTTTGTATCTTTAAACTCCAAAATTTTGAAAAAGAAAAAATTTCTTCCTATCATGACTGTACAAGATACCAAAAAGAAGCCAAGATCTAGCTTGACCAGAACTCATATTCGGAGCCAAAACCGTTGAGCACGGCAACGAATTCTCAAAAAACAAGTCCAAAACGGATCTGGTCTCAAACACCAGGCTAATCAGCCTGGCGTAACTTTAAGCGAGGCTATTTCAAAACGCCAGGCTACTCAGCCCAGTATAGCTCTATATGAGGCTATTTCTAAACGCGAGACTAATCAACTTAATGTACAAAAATTGCAATGCGAGGTTAATCAGCCCCGCGCAGAAGGTTCTAAACGCGAGGCTACTCAGCCCCACGCACAAAAAGCAAAATGCCAGGCTATTTAGCCCAGAAGTCCAGAACACAAAACTGAGCCTCAGTTCCGCAAAGCATACACAAAGACTAGAACAGAACATCAATTAAGGCAGAAATTCCACTCTTTCGCGCCCGCAAACTTCCATAAACATAACAGGGGGTCTCGCAAGGACCAGAATGAAGAAGTTTACTCCAAAAGGATAGTCCATTCAACACCTCCAGATCAAGAAACCGATTTGCGAGAATTCCTCACTAACAAGAGGATGGCGCAATCCTGTCCACTATGCCGACGTGAGCAAATAATCTCCGCAGTATTTACCAATTGCCATTGTGGTCCGCCTACTCAGTTTTCGGTCGGATAATCGAACCAAAAAATAATACACCTAAAAGAAAGTGTGTTCAAAGACGAAGTGTCACCACCGATAAGGAACCTCCATTTGTGACTTCGAACATGGTGAGTAAAGGAAAGAAACCAAGAGACGATAAATACTCCTCTGATGCGGAAGCACGTCATTATACACGGCTAAGGTCAGAAATTTTAGCACCATGAAACTACCAAAAGTTGGCTGAGGGTTCAGGCAAGGAAAGTGAAAGAGATAATGATCATTCAGTTATTGCAACAAGTCAGTCATATAAGTCTTCCCGATGAAGAAACAATAGGAAGCTCCAGTGAAATAAACCAGAGACTAGAAGCTCAAGAACACTTGATTCAAGAGCAACAAAAGGGTCTCGACGAACTCCGGACATTGCTTCTAAAAGTAATAGAAAATACACAAAAGAATTTAGAAGACAAGACGGAGAAACCCTCTACTGAACCACCAAGGAATGATGGTGAGGCAACCGGTGTAAATTTGAGAAAAGAAGAGGATTTTAACTTTGTCAAAAACCCACATGCAGAAAAGATGCAAAAGATGCAGGACCAGTTAGGAGCCCTGATGCACAGAAAAAACTTGTAAGAAATTGGAGTTACTAGGTCATACCCAGTGGAGTGGGAATCGGCTCCTTTTTTCCAAAAAGTACAAGCCTCTGACATTAGAATCTTTTGACAGAAAAGAATCTCCCAACCAACACCTATACTATTTCTTATCACAAACAGGTCATCTCATGAGGATGATTCTATAATGACCAAAATCTTTGCAAGTAGCTTGAGAAGGCCTGCATGTACATGGTTTATGCAGTTATCTCCAGGGACTATCAAACCGTGGGTTGACGTGGAGAAGGAATTCTTGTATCACTTCTTCGAAGATAACATGAAGATCTCGATCCATACTCTCCTGGTAAACAAATAAAAAGAGGATGAGACCATGAAAAGTTTTGTAGAACGTTTTCGAGAGATGTCACTGCAATATTCGCATGGTATGTCACAAGAAACGCTAGTGGAAACCTGCAAACACAATCTCCAAACCAACATTCTAATTAAAATAGGAGCGGTACAGTATAAAACCTAGAAGGATCTGGTCAAGCAAAGGGAGCAAGCAGAGGACATAATCTAACGTATCGATGAACACTATGCTCAGAGAAGAATGTCCACAAACCAATCATAGCCACAGTCATCCCACCCTAAAGGAAAAAAAAGCAATGATTACAAGACCCGCTGCACAATGTTTAAAATAGCGATAACAGTAACGTAATATTTTGCCTCAGTTAGGTTACGTCGCATATAGCGTAACGCATAACGTAAATTATTCAATTTTCTATTTATTTAATAAAAATAAATATAAAATTATATAAAATAATTTTTATAAATTGAAAAATAAATTTTAAAAATTTTAAAAATATATAATTATTTAGTAATACATACTCTATTCTAATTTTATATTAAGTTTTACAATAATTTTCACATTTTTCATAAATTGTATTAAGTTTCAATGGTAATTCCAAATTTCCAATCATCTAAACAAGAAAACAAGATTTCAATTTTTTATTTCAATTCAATTCTTATCATTGTTGTAATTTATATTTTGTAGTTTTCAATTTATTTTATTTGTAATTGTTAATTTGAATTCAGTTAAAAATTCAATAGAATTAACAAGTAAGATATTTCAATAACCGAAGAGATATTACAACAAGCGAATAAGAAACAATCACAAAGTAGTAAGTTAGTAATTCCAGGAGCAATTAAACAAGCTAACAACTAATCAAGTATAAAAATTTAAGCAATTTGCTAATAATTAAAATAATAATCAACAAAAATATAGAATTATTAAAAAAATACTTGTAAATAACGTAATATAACGTAATTTAACGTAATGTTACGTAATATAATACAAAATAACATGAAAAAACATATTGTTATGGTGCGCTGAGTTATTTTCAGTTGTTACGTAGCGCTGAAGTTCTGTTAGGTTTCATAATGCAACATAACGGGTTTCATAATGTATTATTTTCAACGTTGCCGCTGCAAACTAAAAGCCACAGAATAATCAAGATTCCTTCATATCGCAATGAATATACGATTTCAAAGATGAACAAGCAGTCGTATTTTTTCACCAACTAAATAAAAAGGGGGGGCATAACTTGTCCGAAAATCAAAAGCTAGAGAAAGCTAGGAAAACAGATGATCCCAAGTATTGTATCTATCATCAAAATATTGGGCACCCAACCAATAATTGTTATATTCTAAAAGAAAAAATTCAGACACTTATTGATGCAAAGGTGATCCAATTGAGGCCTGAACAGAACAAGGTGTCTATAAATGCGGCTACAATTACCATAGGATCCTTGGAAATTTCAGCCGACGCAACTCCGGTCCCTGCGGGAAAGATGTTGGTGAAGAACTACGACTCGCATAATTTGAAGCAAAAGGGACTCTCTCCGATTTCTACCAAAAAAAGAAAAAATCATTCGGGAACACCCAGACTTACTTAAAGACGAACAATGAAATTCCTCAGTTAATTCAAGAAAAACCAAGGAAAACACTCGATCGACGCTAGCGCAGCAGAGATTGAACATGGCGGGGTCCTTGCCAAGCATGGACAGCCGGCACTGGCAAGTGTACTCCCTGAGCATGCTCCGAACCACAGCTGCAACCGAGTCATCTTCGTTCACTATCAGCCGGATCGGGCCGAGGCTATCGAAAATATTGACAATGATAAGCATCATACTATTTCTGTTGCTCTTTCTAACCATTGGAAATTTTTGTGTGATAACTGAAAATTTGATGGCCAAATGAGTGCTATAAATAAAAATTTCGAGACAAAAAAAGAAAAAAAAAGAAAAAAAAGAAAAAAAGAGAAAGAAAAAGAAAAAAAAAAGAGAAAAAAGTATGGAAATATATATACATATATATATATATATGAATATATCTATAATAATTTTGCGGTCGAATGTTGCCAAGGAAATGGGAAGAGAAATTCAAAATTTCTCATTAATCTTATCATACTAAGGGTAAGAGTATGAAATCAACAGCCCCAAATAGGACTGAGCATCGATCGGTTTGGTTAGGTTCGGGTTTGGCTAGAAAAATCCTCACCGAAAACCGAACCGAACTTACAAATCCGAAACCGACCGAACTCCACCAATAACCTAAACCGAAACCGAAACTTCAGTTCGGTTTCGGTCGGTTTTCGATTTTCTGGGCTACTGCTCGAAGCCCACTTGAATTAAAAAAAAAAGGGTGTGGGCTTTCTGAATTGGCCAAGTTTAAAAAAAAAATAAAATGGGCTCCATAGTTGCTAGGCTCCAGAATTGGCCCAATTTTAAAAAAAAAGTAATTGGACTGGAAAAAATGGGAGAAAAATCAAAAAAATTATATAACCCAGATTAATTTCAGCTTAGCCCAATAAATCTGGAGCAAATTTTTTTACACTCCTGTAAAATAACTAAACAAATTGCCTGATAGAAAATAATTTCACAACAACAAACAAAATAATATAATCACATAATAAACAATAACTATAACAAAACTAAAATAATGTAACAAGTTACAAACATAAATAATATAGCAAGTTACAGGACATGGTAATGATTACAAACAGAAATAATATAGCAAGTTAAATTACATAACATGATCACAAATTCAAACATAATAGGATATCTCTGAAAGATATATTTTTAATGCAATCTTCTCGTTTAGGTGGAATTGATAGATGTCTCTTCCTATCATCCACCTAAACAGGATTGTAAATTTGGAACACACAATGGCAATAAAAAGCCTAAAACCAATACCTTCCACAAACTTAAAAGGCAATTCATCTAAAATTATCATTTTTGACAATGCCACTCGCCGAACATCAAAATTCTATCCAAACATAGAAATCAGAGCAATTAAACCGATCAAACTCTCAATTTATAAAAACTAAATTTATCGACGGACTAATTACATATAAAAATAAACAAAAATAGAAAGGATATGGAAAGAGAACTTCGTACCAATCTCAGAAACAAAATTTCGACAAGAATGAAGACTACAAGGTGGAGGCAAGAGGGTCGTCTTGGAGGAGGCCAGAGAGGGTTAGTGGATACTGAGGCGGAGGCGGAGGAGGAGGCAGAGGCGGAGGTGGAGGCGAAGTCGGAGGATTTGGAGATTGGGGGAAGGGGTCAAGGTGTCGAGGGTAGGATCGGGCGACTCGCGAACGACTGAGGTGAAGAACAAGCCCTAGAATTACTTAAGATTTGGGTTAACGGGTCGAGTGGGGGTGAAATTTCAGTTTTTCAGTCAGTTTTGGTTGGCGATTTCGCCACCAAAACCCGACTCGAAGGCCGAATAGAACTTCGGTTTTAAAACTGACCCGACCCGATAATCGAAATAACCGCTCTAATCGGTTCGGGTCGGGTCGATTCCGCAGTTTTGTTCGGTTTATTCGGAAATTTGCTCACCCCTAGCCCCAAACTCAAGAAGCAATAAGAAGAGGGAACGTTGGCATCTAAGCCTAAACAGAACTCTCGACAACTTACCATGCTAAGAGAAATAGCATTGCTAACCCAACACAAACGGCGATTGGTAAAAACACACCAAATCCGTTAATGGCTGAGGATTTACTAAAAATCCCATGACAAATATGTTGTTACAATACCCTTATCCAATTACAAGGATACATCGCAACCTAATGTCAATAGAGCAAAGGAGAGAGGAAATCATATCATCGACTACTCTTCATGCTGAGATAAAAAGCATGAACTGTCTAATGCTGTTAAAGCAAAGAAAAGAGAGTAAGTTCTCGCTAACCCACCATGCTGAGGTAAAAAGTATGAACAGCCCAGTGCTGCCAAGGCAACGGGAAGAGAGTAAAATTCTCGTCAACCCTATCATACTTTGGGTAAGAATATGAAATCAATAGCCCAAATCTCAAAGAAGCAATAGGAAGATAAAACGTTTGGCATCTAAGCCCAAATAAAACTCTCGACAACTTATCATGCCGAGAGAAATAGCATATTTCCCCAACACAAACAACAATTGGTAAAGACACACCAAATCCGCTTATAGTTAGGAGTTTGTTAAAAATTCTACAAACCTGTCATATTAAGATCTTACCTTTGACAACGAGATTTAAACAATCTCCACCCATATCACTTCATGTAGATGTCTGTCACAAAGTTGTCATGTTAAACTCTTACCTCTGACAATGATATTTGGATTATCTCACCCATCTCACTAATCATCCAACACATACTTCAACAAACAATTGTTTCCGTGATCCTGACCCGATCATCCGCTCTGTCTACTTTCTAGGCGCCTATAATCCTGATCTGATCATCAATTCAGTCTGCTTTCTAGGTGAATCACCCTGTAAGCATATCAGCCATATTTCTATCTGCGGTTTGGTAATCATGACCCGATCACCAGCTCTGTCAGTTTCCCAAGCGAATCACCTTATGATCCTGATCCGATCATCGATTCTATCTGTTATTCAGACGAATCACCTTATAAGCATGTCAGCCATACTTATGTCTGCGATTTCGTGATCCTGACCCAATCACCGGTTCTGTCTGCTTTAGAGGTGAGTCACCCTATGATTCTAACCTGATCATCAATTCTATCTGTTATCTAGACGAATCACCCCGTAGGCATGTCAGTCATACTTCTGTCTGAAGTTTGTGATCCTAACCTGATCACCTGCTCTGTCTGCTTTCGAGGCAAGTCACCCAATGATCCTAATCCGATCATTGATTCTTTCTGTTATCCAGACGAATCACCCTATAAACATGTCAGTCATATTTTTATCTGCGATTTCGTAATCCTAACCCAATCACAGGCTTTATCTGCTTTCCAGACGAGTCACCCTATGATCTTGACCCAATCATCGATTCTGTCAGTTATCGAAATGAATCACCCCGTAGGCATATTAGCCATACTTCTGTCTGCGGTTTCGTGATCCTAACCCGATCACTGGCTCTACTTTCTAGGCAAGTCACCTCATAATCCTGACCCGATCATCGATTATGTCTGTTATTTAAGCGAATCACCCCGTAGACATGTCAGTCATAAATCTGTCTTCGGTTTCGTAATCCTAATCCGATCACCAGCTCTGTCTGCTTTCCATGCGAGTTATCTCATGATCCTGATCCGATCATCGATTCTTTCTGCTTTTAAGACGAATCACCCCGTAGGCATGTCCGTCATATCTCTATCTGTGGTTTTCATGACCCTGACTCGATCACCAGCTCTCTCTACTTTCCAAGCAAGTCGCCCCATCATCCTAACCCAATGACCGTCTTTGTCTGTTTTCTAGCCAAGTCACCTCCAAAATCTCAAATTAATTCTGTCTATTATCAAGGAAAATCACCCTGACTTTATCTATTATCCAGAAAGTCACTCTCTTAACAAACATCAAAACTAAACTTGTTATTCCCATGCCATATCCATAGCAAGTTTCATCTTCCGCAACTCTACCCTCCAAAAATCCACAAGTCCACAATTCAAATTTTCACCCCGACTCTGTCTGGTATCCAGACAAGTCATTCCCACAACAATAAAAAAAGATCACTTGGCTATGGAGGTGACACAATCTCAACAAGCTTCATATACAGCAAATCTCCTTTTTAGGAAATCAACCCCCTCGAACTCCCAGACAAAAAAAGCGAGAAAGTAATGAAATACTCTTATTCTTCATCAAAAAAAAAAAGGAACAGGACAATGTAATGAAAAGAGACTTAAGGATTCCCCAAAGCCCTTAAGTTAGCCTCTGTCTCCTCAATGGCCTCTCGAGGGATTCCCTCCACTGATACTAGTACTTGATAGCGCAGCTCATCTTCACTGATGGCTAATTGTTGAGTAGCTTGAGCCCTAACCTCCTTTATCGCCTTGTTCCGCATGTTGACTTCCTGTTGAAGCTGCCCATGGTGCAGAACAAGTTCGTCTTGCCTTCTCAACACCTCATCTTGCTTTGCTTGGGTAGCCTCCAGTATGGCTTGAATCTTGGCAATAATCTCCCGAAGCTGACTGACCTCACGTACAAAAAAAAATTATACGATAAAAATTTGAATAATTGAAGTCTAAAATATTTCAAAACTTATTAGAAATCAACAAACGAGCTTTTGAAAACTTTTGAGTGGTCTTATAGGAGGAAAAATACAGAATCAAGAAAAACCAAGTCACACGGAGCGAACAGCCTCGCGCACGTGAGCCTGATAGCCTCGCGTAAGCGAGGCTAGCAGCCCCACGCAGGGCTAATAGCCCCTCGCAAGACTAACAGCCTAGCGCAGGGATGACAGCCTTGCATACGCGAGGCTGATTCAGTTTACAAAGAGTGTTTTCTTTAAGATTTTTATTAGAATTCTGACTCCAATCATATCCAATTACTCCGAATTGAAGATTTCGCATCCACTTGAAATACAAGCTCAGAGATTAAATTGAGGTGAGATTCTATCCATATCTCCCAAAGGAAACTCCTAAAGCTATAAATAGGGGTCAAGAAGGGAGTTTTTTGCAATCTTTCGAGACCTTTGAGTTGATTTTGTATGTGAAGGCACACCGACCAACAGTAAGAAGCCGCCGACCAGAAGTTTTCTTCATCAATTCTTCACATTCAAGACCAATCCAAATATCAGATCGTCAATGGAGTACGAGGTCGATACTCTATAGCCACATTAGAAACCCATGACCTTTTGTAAAAGAGTGATAACGTATAAATCCTCTCGTTTAATTTTCCTTTACTTCTCTTTTATTGCACTTCGAGATTTTGTAATTATAAATCCATGACAATGGAAGGAAGTGCGCGTTTTGCGGGAAACAGGCATAATTGCACAACAGTCTCAGATCATGATATACAAGACTGTTAGACCTTATTAGTGGTTCGTGGTGACAGACTTGCAGTGTATAGAAGCTGCATTTGGAGCCTACAAGAAGGTTTGTTTTGTGATTTAGCATAATTAAGAAGTGTCTTTCCCCCAGGTTGGGAGCTTCTTTCCCACTTTGTGGTTGGGCTTCCTTTGCCCTGCAATGGAAGATATCATGTAAGCCTACAAGCTATTCTCTAAAAAAAAATAATGATAATACCATAGCTATTTCTAATTAAAACTCCTAAAATAGTACAACATTTTAAGCATTGCTAGGAAGTTCCGTAGCAAGTTTCGGATAGCCTACAAGTCTACAACCATCAGCCAAACGTACTCAGCTGTTCAGAATTTTGTCCCATATAAAGTCGCAGAAGAAGGATAATAAGAGAAAAAAGCATCATGTCAGAAAGTAGTCAACAAAAACAGGAACTTTTCAGGTGTCAAAAAATTATTAAAGAAAAAATGCGTAAAAAAAATTTAATCATTCTAATAGCAAAAAGAAAAATAAACATCAGTCCGTCATTCATAAAAAAATAAAAGCAAATGATCTGGTTAGGAAAGTCAGTAGGTCTATTCCTTCTTCCCTTATATTAGACCTTTTCCAATGCTACTTGTTTTCCTCTAGGGATTGGAAAGGAATGAACCTGATTTGTATTTTCCTTTATATCTTGTCTTGTAATCCTTCACCGATTTTCATTATTTTTTTTAATTTTTCCTTCGCCTTTTCTCCCTGAAGCTTTTTAGAGGTTTGTTTTCCTCCTCTAAAAGGGAAGACCAGCCCTTCTTTTCTTTCTGAGGGAAATATGGGAACACTGCCTATTTAAATTTTAATTGATTAAAAAATCCTTATTGTAGTGGATGCTTATCTTTGAAATCTAATAGTAATATATATGGATTACATGGTTAGTCATTAAGTCAAAAAATCCCTAAAAAAATAATGTTATTCTCACCGAACAAATAACTTGTGTCTCACCCATGTGGCCTTATATGTTATCATTAGTTCTCAAAAAGAATACTATTGGTTGGGCTAGTGGGGCCAAAGATAACTATATATGGTAGGTCAACACGATAGGTGTACACACACACATATGGGAGTGATGTATCTAAAGTGTCTCTGTACATAGTTGCCTATAAAAATGACCCTAAATCCTAACAAAAATGGTGTATGTGAATAATGCGAATTGCTTATAATCTTCATACTCTAAATAGGTGGTATATAAAAAATCATTTGATTTAGACACTTCGTTCAAGAGGTCTCATTTGTGCTATTATTGAAAAACCGTTCATTTTGTACCCATCTAATATAAAATAAAAATTAATTTAAAATGCATAATTTTTGGCACCCCACTATTTTAAAATGTGAAAATCACAACTAACGATTCGGATCACCAACAAAGACCCTCCATATTGAGATTTAGAGATGCACCTATAGACAACTGCCTATAGATCACCTTATGTACACTCTTTCCTACAAAGATATACACATATATAGGTGTATATGTACATACTTATATACATACAAATGTATGTATATGTATGTATATACATATGCATGTATACATATACAAATGTATATGCATCTGCACATACATATATATATACATATGCATGTATATATGTATGAATGTATATAAATGTATGTGTGTGTATTTATGCAAGTGGTCGATCATATGAGAAAAATTCTCAAACTAAGCTTTTTGAGCAACCTACCATGGCCATTCCTATGAACGATCCAAACCATCTACCTCAATCTATACATGTTTATCAGCTTACATGCCCATGCATCAGATGGTTTCTTTTTTCTATGGTTGAAATTACATATTTCTCGAAACCTCTTAAATCATGGTATATATATGTATGTATATATGTGTGTGTGTATACATACATATATATGTATACATACATACATATATATATATATATATATATATATATATATATATATATATATATATATATATATATATATATATATATACATATATATGTATATATATATATATATATACATATATATGTATGTACGTGTGTGTGTGTGTGTGTGTGTGTGTATATATATATATATATATAGAGAGAGAGAGAGAGAGAGAGAGTTAGACTACAAACTTTCCACTAAATCTAAAAAGTTAGTTTTAATACTTTTCCCACTACAGATTCACTAGCGCCATTATTTTATTCCCTTTTGATTATTCACCTTTTGAGATTTTCACCAACACATATCTTAAGGTAAATGGATGGTTAGAGATGTGTTAAATGTCTTTTTAGATTTAATACATACATGCATGCATGCATACATACATACATACATACATACATACATATATATATATATATATATATAGAGGAAACGGGAAATACACCGGCGGTGAAGGGAGTTCCTTCACCGCCGCTTAGGTGGCCCAATAAAATTATAACACGGGACGTCATTCAAGATAACAAATAAATGAATTCTCTTAAATGACACCACGTGTAATAATTTATTGGGCCACCTAAGTGGCGGTGAAGGAAACTTCCTTCACCGCCGGTGTATTTCCCGTTTTCTCATATATATATATACATATACATATATATATATATATACATATATATATATATACACATACATATATATATATATATATATATATATATATATATATATATATATATATATATATATATATATATATATACATACATATATATATATATATATATGAGTTATCTATTATTATTTTGAAAATTTAAGGGGTACCAATTGATACCCCTTGAGACCATTCCCTCCACAATGAATATAGTAGTGCTCGGAAAGCATGTATATGAACATTTCATAAGTCCCTGGCTAGCACAAAACTTGGATGTATGCTGGGCCAGTTTGATTGAATGTAAATTAGCAATCCAGAAACTTATAAACACTTCATTTGAATGTAACTCCATTGACTTGGTAATGACGGACAATTTCACATGAAGACACCTTGAATCAAGGATGATGTCATCTCCAAATTTATCCAACACATGTATTTGTGGCCCTACAAGGACACACTCTTGCTGAATTAATATGATTAAGATACTACAGCATGGAGTCTATTGTTTAGTTTGGATCTTTAGTTGTTAGCAGATATCTTACTGAATCTTTTGTTATCTTTCAACTTTTTAGTAAATTTTTTGTAAACCTGTCAGGCAAAGGCAGATTTTGTTGGTGTCATCTTTGATTTTGTTTTTTAGGCATTAAGACCCATGTATATCCAAAGGATTGCCTTCTTTCATAAAATTAAAAAAGAATGGTGTATAATGATAGAGATTACGAATTTTCTTCAAGGATCACTTCACTTTCTTTAATCTTTAGTGATTAGAGATTGGGTCTGAAACTCTAATTTAGATGTAAGTCGACGTATGGATGTAATGCATCCCGCACTATCCTCTGCTTTTCTTACCATATCTCAATAAAAGCCCAAACCGTCATATGCTCACTCAAAACTCTAATTCCCACCAAGCTCCATGTGCTACTATTTTTGACATTGGAGTGGAGATACAATACCAGATTTCAAATTTACCAACAGCAAAGACAGCAGCCCAGCGTTCCATGGGATATTTCTCACACAAAGATCACTACATCGGCAACTATAAAGATAACTGCAACATGAATTTGATATGTGGAGATTTGTCCGTTTTTTGGGGTTTCAATGATTTATATGGATAGGAAGACTGCGAGCATTATCTGAAGATTTCTTTTCTTACTTTGATTTTTCAAAAAATACTTATATGCAAATATAACTTAGTTGGAGAAGCTCCTTTATGATGGGAAAAAATTGGAAGTGTCACCAAGTATGGTTTTGCATGAAGAATTATCTCTGAGACACCGATACTTCATCCTCTCTATCATCATTGCCAATTTCATCATAATCACCCCTACTGTCATCATCGTTGTCATTAATGCCAATGATGATGGTTCCTCCATCTTCTTGCAGCCCACTTCGCCAACAATTGGGCTGCCTCCTTTATCAACACACTGATCCACTTCTTTACATGCAATGACCAAGATACCTTCATTCAAATTAAACAGTACTGACTTTTGCGACCTTTAAGTCATGCCGGCTGCCACCCTTGCTAATGACGGAGTCATTTTCGACAGCTGAACTGTCATCTTTGCAGCCGATTATTGAGCCACTCATTTTCACAAGAGGAGCAGTCATTGTTCTCACATTCACAAGCACCGCCAGAGTTCTAGTGAAAGCTGCCATTTGCTTCATCTGACTTGAGAAAGCCATTGCTTGTGAAGCATGCCTTCCAAATCAATCTATTATAGATGCAGTCAGTAAAGTCAATCATACCCAGTTTGTACTCTTGAATACATGTGACTGGTCCATTGTTTCTTTGGAGGTCTTCTTAGGTCTAATAAACTCTTATCAGTAAAAAGGACATGAAGTCAAAAGAGGGGGAATTGAAGCAGAATAAGTTCAGATGATGACGGCCCCAATCAAGTATGCTACTTTCTTCCATTTCAATTCAAAATCTCACGCTTTTTATGGCCCTAAATGGATTCAGTCCCACTGCTTCCATTGGTTCAGTTAGTATAGCTGTAGGTATAGGTTTCGTTATTACTCTTTAAATGTTGGTGGTTATCTTTTAAATATTTAGTGAATCACTGTTATCTTTTAACTACTTTGTAAATCTTTCGTAATTCTATCTCAAAAAGCAAGATCTTTTTGGATCCATTCATGATTTCATTTTTTAGGAATTAGGAAACCTTTTATATGAAAAAGATTTCCATCTTTTGTGAAAAAGCAATGGTGATAGTTTAAGTAAAATTGGAGATTATTTCAAGGATCACTTCCTCTTCTTCTACAACACGTGATTGGTGATTGTTGAGGGTGAAACCTTATTTTTGAACCCTTGGTTGATTTGAAGCTGACATGAGCATTGTGAAGCCTCAATTAAAACCCGAGCCACCACTTTCCACTGAAACCATAATTCCCACGAAAGCTATGACTACTATATGCTATATTCGTTAATTTATAGTTGTAAAACGTATAAAGTCTTTGGGATTCTCAATGAGGTTGCACAGTTTAATATAACAGAATAGTTGAGATTCAGAATATATCCAACAAAAATGTGGTCGGACAGCTGGAATTCAATAGAATCAAGCATGACAATTAAAAAGTAAGCAAATAGCATGAATTGGATTTGCAACTCCATAATTCTCAATTTCACATACCAAAACTACAGGGTTCAAACTAACCACAGGCAGCTTAGTGTCTGAAATTTGGATCAGACCCTTCAAATATTGTTCTTTAAGGGATAATGACAGACAATCCATTTTATTTGTTCAACACAAAATAGTCCGTGTTATTATTTAAAACTCAAATAAAAAAAGTCCCCCTAAAGTAAAAATAAACACGTAATAGTCCCTATAGAGATTGAAATTAAATATAAAAAATCAAATAAGGTGATACCATTCTTAACATAATTAAGTAAGGTCATGATCAATATATATTATTATGGTTCTAGAAATTACTTTCCACAATTTTTGCACCAAAAAAAAATAATTACGAAGATAAAAAATAATTACGAAGATAGATAAAAGAATAATATATTAAAAGGAGGTGGTTGGTGAAAATAATAAGAAAACTAGAAAATGAGAAAAAGTATGATTATTTTTATAAGAATGAGTAGGGTAATTTATCATTACGGAAGACTTTTACAAGCACAGGCATGTTAAAACAAATTAATGAGTCCACTTTTGCCATTATGAAAAGCTTTTTAAAATTTTTAAGGGACCTATTTGTGTTTTTACTAAAAAAGAGGACTATTTTTGTTTTCTCTATGAAAAGAGGGACTATAATAAAATTCCTGTTTATCAACAAGAACTCCACAGAGATGGCTTAAATGGGGATAGGACGTGCAAAATGCAAAAGAACGCATGAGGACGCTGTCATGTAATCGTAAGTGTATAATAAAATCTAGGCATTAGACATATGGCTAGGTTTCATCAACCACATGCCTGAAAATGGCTCTGCACAATTGGCTACGACATAGCAGCAGAATATCCAAAACTCAGAGATAAAAGACTTAGTACCTACATAGTTACTGCCAGTAGTCACTTAATCTGTAAGTATGGTAACAGACCTACCTTTCTTTGACCAAGGAGTTGATCTCCTTAGCAGCCTCATCGGAAACCTAACCAAAAAGACAGTGAGATATGTCATAAAGACTGAAGAAGATTTTTCAGAATGTGGCATGGGCAGCATTTTTCACTGATAGGCAAATACTAGATACATGAGAAAATAATACATAAGGAATATTACTTGCTGGAAGTTAATAGACTACATAAAAAGTTCAGAAGGAAAATAAGGAGGTGAAAGGAATAAACCTAACAAAAAAGTATAACGAATATGCAACTGGAAGCACAGAGGAATATAGAGGATCAGGAAGAGATGTTGTTAGAAAAATAAGCTCATATTATTTCAAAACATTCAGATAGGCATGACCACCAGTTCATAACAAGCAGAACACTAACAACATAATGCCTACAGCTACTGCAGCAAACACATAGATGTAAACATAAGAAGACTTGAATCAACTTTGAAAAAACAAGTATGCACTTTTCTAACTGAAAATAATTTTAAAAATGAACAAGAATCACATGTTTTGTTGTGTGCAACAAACACTTATATTAAGAAGTGCCAGATCCATTTTTGGTCGTCATTATCGTGTTCACAATCTTATACTATATTAAAATTTTCAGGCATTATTTTGACATGATGCTCTACGCAAAAGATTAGTAATCTAGAATGACCCAAAAGTTGAAAGACCATTGAGCGCAAACCATCAGTAACAAATTGAGAAACAGAAAAGAAATGCTCTAGTACACATCATGTTTCAGTTTTATACAAAAATTGTAGTCATCTGAAAGAACTGGTACCTACCTGCACACCATCAGTTCTCATGTATGTTATCAACCCTGTTGCTTTCCCATCTGTAAGGTTAATCCCCTCGTATAAACCCTTAGCAACCTGTTAACAGTGTAGCAGTCAAAAATACGAAAAGTGAGAAATTACAATCACCTTAAATTTCAAAGGGACATGAAAGGAATCAGCGGACTTAGGTACCAACATAAGTTAAGATCAAGAAGTCATAAGACCGCAAGGAAAAAAAAAAAGGTAAAACAACAAACAAGCATCCAGATGGTTAATTCCAAACAACTGTTGGTAGCATGTAAACACCAATTTCAGGATACAAACCGGCTAAGACAAGCTAAATAATAGATAAAAGAAAAAAGAATCAACATATGAGGAAGTATGTATTAAGGTTCTTGATGACACAAAAATTTAATGTCAAAAAATAAAGAACATATCACAGAGTTGTTGACTGCATTTATAATTGACTCCATCACAGCAGTCTACTACATCAGGAACTGGCTATTACCCTTCCACTGTATACTCTCGCGATAAGGCTAGAGCATATGGTATTGGCATAATACTATGGGTGCATGCTTATCCCCAAGGTTTTTCATGACAACAAACACAATAAGATTCAAAGCATATATTGTATCCTGAATTTGTTGGGTGCACAATGTGGCTGCAGCTTTCATAAAACTGAAGGGGCTACATGTACAAATAAAAATATGTTAAACTACAAGTTCCCTTATACCAGCCACGTCCACATGGTATATCAAGCCATCAGTAAGTACTAGTATGACCTAGGTTTAGCATGGCACCTGCTCCAGAGAAAACCTCAACCAGCTAGTATGGTCAAATTGCCATAAATGGGTCATCAGTTCACCTCCTTCATTACAGCCAGCAAGACAGTCAAGGTTGGGGTTAGCTTACGCTCATAAGTAAATGGAACATTTAAGATAATTTGCATCACACAATACACATCCCTAGATAACATATAAGAAGGTGGGATAGCATATAAGCAAAACGTATTGAGATGGTCACCACATTACAGCATGAAATGATAAATTTGATTAAACACATGCATCTAAACTCCATTCGTTTAGGGTCAACATCAAGCTTAATTAACTCTCATGCATCTAAACTCTATCTCACTTATAGCAAGGTCACAGAAACTTAATAAGGCCATCTAAATTATTTTATTATGGCTGGTGAGTAGGGCTCTCGAAATTCTTCTCCATTAGGTTCGAGAGTTACTGAAGTTAGGATCAGTACTGAGTTCTTATGGAGTGGCATACAACATATGCACCCACTTATACATAATGCAGATTTCAAACTAGAAATTTAGGTTTCATAGCATGGACTTGTAATTTAAATAGGGATGGGGACAAGTTGAAAAGGTAGCATATGGATTACACCTGTCTCAATATCTCAAGAATGCAAGGTCGTCCCATAAGCAAGATCTATTGCCATGCATGGATTGATTATATGATTAGACACATGCACAATCATATAGTTTATATCAAGGATGGGAAATAAATATGTAAACATAAATTATCATTACAAATTAAGTTGTAAGAAGTATCTAGATATGTCTCCCAACAAACATGCCCTCATCTTTTGCTCAAGACAAGCTCCCTTTCTAGTTTGATGTGAAGATCAATTTTAGACAAGAAAAATCCTCTAACACCCCAAGCAGCATGAAAATGGATACAGAGAACTCAGAGAATTCTAATCATATAAAAAGTCAGAAATTCTAGGAACCTAAAGGATTACGAAAACCAATCCAAAATTCTACAATGAAATAGCAAGGATTTGATAAATCTTGCAGAGTCAAAAACCTTAGTGTTGTTACAAAAATTAGTCAGCCCAAGCCCGAGGTAGAAGCCCACAAAATAAGCCATCCATGAGGACCAAGAACATTACATGCTACATGCTCAAAGGGTGTTATCCAATGATAAAGGCTCCAAGCATTAAGTTGGCCAACCTCCATAATGTGAAGCAACTGGTAGAGGTAGAAAAGTCATATGACCATGGATGTAATTCTTCCCCTAAAGAGACGGCGTTGGATTAGAACTCCTTGTATCTATCCAATTGTGACAAACTAGCTATCCAGCAGAATCTCACATAGAAAAGGAAATCAAAATTTTCAAGAATAAGGATACCTATCTCTGGCCAAAAGATAGAGAGTATAAAAAACTATCTCTAGATGCGGAGAGAGGGAGCTTGCTCAGTACAATTCTTTCAATAACCAATTGTCAACAACTATAAATATCATCCTCCAAAGAGGGACAAAATCTCTTCAGTTTCATGAAGCTTTGTGGCTGATCCCAAATTCATGATCCAGAATCTTAGATTTGAGAGGAAAAAAGAGTTCGGAATGACTTGTAATCATTTCTCCATATAAAGATTTAAATTGAATGACCAACTCTTTTTTTGAGGCTATAGGCTCGAAATCTATCTTAGATGAACCTTATTAAAATGTTGCCTATGTGTTTCTTTATGCTTTTTGCTTTTATTACTGATAATCTAATTGTCGGTACTCGCACGAGATGCCTCGGCACTTCATCCTAAGATCAAACACCTGGTTCAAGTCCACCTCGAATTCAATTTTTTTTCTAGTGCTTGATCCAGCTCCATAAAACTAGCTGACCAAATTTGGATCAACACTTAGAATTTTCCACAAGGCATCCGATGATGAATCCAAGTTACTCCTCAATTTAGGCTATGTCTAGAGTTATTATCTTCTCTTACTTCTTCAAATTTCATTCTTTTTTCCTTCGTTTCTCTAGCACAGATAAGGGCATGCAAGGACAATGTGATACACCTATCGACAACACATACTCATTACTAACTAGCATAGCTAGTAGGACTCTTGTCCATTGAAGAATTAAAGAGCTGTTGAGACCATTGTTGACGAGGGCACTTGCGCTCCCTTGCCCTGTTACGGAACGCACGCTTTTTTGAAAATAACGTGTATTACGTTACATTATTTCATCACATAACGCACGTTATTTATACACTTTTTTTAATAAAAATCCGACTCCCCACTCTGCAGCTGCACCCAATAATCCCATTTTCTTACCCTTTCCTCGCGATCGCCATTCGCCCTCTCCAACTCTGACCAACTCCGGTCCAAATCCTCTCCGATGTTTCTCTTACAGCCTCTCCTTTCCTTCTCCGACAGCCTCTCTAATCCGAATCTTCTCCCTTTTTCTCCCGTTCGCCCTATCCAACCCCCTCTCTTGCTCCGACCAACTCCGGATCATCTCTGATCATCCCTCTCTTACTCCGACCAACTCCAGGTCATCTCCAATCATCTTCCAACACCCTCTCCAGTCGACCGCCCTCACTCAAGTCGCCTCCAAACCACAGATTCTTCTCTGCCACCCTCTCCGATTCGTTTGCGGCCAAGGCAGTGAAAGGGAGGCCGACATTCTGTGCGCTCTCTGGAAGACCGCAGCTCTAGTGGAGAAAATTTTTTGAAAACTAGTTTTTTTTTTCCATTATTTATACTGCTTTTTTTCCAGTAATCTCAATTGTGGAAATGAATCAGTGGTTGTTAGTAGGACTTACGAGAAATCGAAGTTGGGTTAGGAGAGATTTTTTTAGATTTTCATTTATTTTGTAGCAATTTTTCACAAATCTTCTTAGCGGGCTTATGTAATTAAAAGAATTAAAAACAATTTTTCACAAACAATAAACTGATAATGTAATTAAAAGAATTTGGGGGTTAGGGTTAAAGGCTTAAAGCTAAGTTATTTAAAAACTGAATTAAAATTTTTTTAAAAAAACTAAACTAAACAGTAAACCTGTAACTGAATTAAATTTAAAAAAAAAAACTGAATTAAATTTTTTTTATAAAAAACTGAAATACTTAAGGGGAAAAAATGAATTACTTATCTTGGAATTTGAATGACTTGTGTAGAAGAAATTGTTGAATGACTTGAATTATTTTGTGAAATTGTTGAATGACTTGAATTAATTTTATGAATGAAAATTTTTTTGTGATTATTTAATGACTTGAATTAAATTGTGAAATTGTTGAATGACTTGAATTTAAGTTTATGGATGAAAATTTCTGTGTGATTGTTGCATTACTTGAATTAGAAGAAATTGTTGGAATTTGAATAAATTTAATTACTTGTGCAGAAGTAATTAGAAGCAATTATTGAATTATTTGTATAAAAGTAATTCTTGGAAAATTGTATTATTTTGTAGATTGAAATTTGATAATTCACACGAAAAATCATATCAAAAAATATGGATCCGGCCAGAACATAGAGATTCACAAGAAAAGGGAAGCTCCAAATTATTTTTATTGTAAATTCTGTAATCACTACATAACTACAAGACCCAGCTTAAATATCATTTGGCCGGTACTAGACATGGGGTAAAAATGTGTGAACGAGTACCGCCAGATGTAAAGAAAACATGTAAAGATGCTTTGAATTTTACAGAAGTAGAAAAAAAGAAAAAGGCATCTCTAAGCCATGAAACTGGGAGAATGGGGGAACCGAACACTAAAATGGTGAGCCAAAAGCTTGAAAGCGCAGCCGGTAGCAATACTTAATCTCGAACTTTGGGAGCGATGAATAAATTTATTAATTTTGAAGTCTGCCAATAAATGTTGGAGACAATCTTAAAAAAGGAGACTAGAGAGAACTATGTCAGAAAAATAGACAAATGTATCTATACAAACAGACTGTCATTCAACATATTGAATAGTCCATATTGAAAGGAGATGATCGAAACAGTTGAAAATTTCGAATTTGGTTTGAAGCAACTATCTCCATACGAGATAAGGATATGCGTTCTTAAGGTTAAGATTGAGGATATTGACAAACTTAAGGTGAAGCACATAGCGGTATGGGAGAAATACGGTTGTACAGTGATGTCAAATGAGTGGACTGACAGAAAGAGCAGAAATTTAATAAACTTTCTTGTGAATTCACCATAGAAGACTTTCTGTTATAAATCCATTGATACATCAGCTCAGTTTAAGACAGGAGATTATTTATGCGAGTGTCTTGATAAGATAGTTAAGAAGACTGAAGAGAATAATGTTATCAAAGTGATTACGGACAATCACGTTTCTTATGTCAATGCAGGTATAAAACTTATGGATTCACGAAAACGTCTTTACTGGACTCATTGTGCAACTCATTCTATTGATTTGATGATGGAGGATATAAGCAAGATGAAAATCCATAAGGAGACTCTTGAAACAGCAAAGAGAATCATACAATTCTTATATAATCATGGCTGTTTGAGTTTGTTGCGGACATACACGAAGGGAAAGAAACTGCTAAGGCCAGCCTTCACTCGATTTGCTACGTCATTCTTGACTCAACAAAAACTTTATAAATTAAGGCAGCCATTGAGGAAAATATTTGCTTCTGATGATTTCACCAAGAATGCTTGGGCGAAGAAACCGAATGCAATGAAGGCAAAAAAGACATTGCTATCTTGTAGAAGCTTCTGGAGCCGACTTTTCTTTTACTTTAGCACCACACTTCCACTGGTCTATGTGCTACGAGAGGTGGATTCAGATGTGAAGCCTTCCATACCTTTTCTATATGAGTATCTCGACAGTTGCAAAAAGAGAATTGTCGTGTCTGTGGGGAAAATAAGAAGTACATACCATACTAGAATTTGATTGATAAGAGATAGATAGGCATGTTGCATAGGCCTCTCCATGCAGCGGCTTATTTTCTAAATACTAGATGTTTCTACATTGATACATTCTCCAATGTTGTTGAGATTAGAAGAGAGCTTCGTGAATGCATGCAACGAATAATCCCCGACCTCAACGAGTATGCACAAACTGATGCGGAGTTAGATCAGTATAAACAGAAGGTTGGAGAATTTGGATCCCCACTAACTCAAATGACTATGAACGCTCGAAGTCCTGCTATATCTTAATTCATTGTTTTCATTCTTAGGGTTCTATTGTATATATATTTGTAATAACCCTTAATTTTTATTAGACATAAATAAATAAATAAATAAATACAATAATAAATATAACCTTTCACTTTCTATAACCTCCAAACCTTTAATCTTATATAATTGCTAAACTTTTCATTTTCTCCGACCTCCAAATTCTTCATCTTCTCCATTTTTTCAACAATAAAACTTTCATCTTTAATTCTCAAAATTAAACTCGCTAATTAAACTAAAACCTTTCATATTCTAAACCCCTAATTTGAAAACCAATATAAACTCACATTTCTTAACCCTATTGTAAATAGTTTTTCCTCTAAAATTCTCTCTCTACTCGCCGGAGCCGCCACTGGAGTCGCCGCTGCCATCGGAGCCGCACTTCTCCGGATAGGAACCACCTCCCTCCCCTTTTTATATTTTGGGATCTCACCTTTTATCAATAGGTAAAATATTATCCTTCTTTTTCATACTGGATTAAATTATTTTATTGGATCATAGGAGTAGCTTACCCACTACTCAATAAAATCTAATGGTTTAAAAATAATATCCACCATTTTATAGATCCAATAAGATGGATTCAAATCCATATCCTAATTTCAGACCCGCTAAGATTAATTAACTTTAAAATCAATTTTGAGTACGTTATAAAAATACTGAAGAATCTCTAAAAATCATTTAAATTTATATTCATCTATGTTTTATATTCTTAGAATATTTTTAATGTATAGATTGCTCTGTTGATAGACATTGGGAAACAAAATTCAGGTGAGTTCTTTTTGGACTCACTAAACATGCTAATTTTTTTATAGAAATATTATTCCAATTATATCATCTAATTTGTAGCAAATAAATTTGTTATTACAAGCATTATTTCTTCATATTGTTAGAAATTAATTTGTAGAAAATAAGTTTGTTACTACAAGTGCTATCATCTATTTCTTTATACTGTTAGAAATTAAATGAATACTTGTTAAATTATATAATATAGTTAGGTTTTTAATAAATCATGAAAAGACTATAATCATGGAAAAATACTGTTTGCGATATCATTTTGTATCAGTGTCTAGAAAAGTTGTCTTGTATACTGGTTCTCTAATTAAGAAACATGCGTCACGCGAAAACTTCTCAATATCCATACACTTGCCTTACCGATATCTTTATTATGCCTCAAATCAATAATTCTTGGATATACCTAATTGTGATTTATTGAATAAAGTATAAACTGAACGGACTCTATAAATCATGTTATTAACAAATTAACAAAATCCAACTAAAATATTGTACCTGATATAAGTTACGAAAATCATAATTTAGACCTACATGGACTATATGTAGATGACACTGGATTAGAGAGAAACTGAATGATGAAAATATACTATGTTTCGGTTGTAAACTTGTTAAGCTGTACAACTGAATATTTCGCACACCATGGGTGCGTGATGATTTGTTAGATCATATCTTACTATTATTTCTATTTGCTTGACGGTAGGTCCGACTCAGCACCGGACAATCCATGTGACTATTTCCTGAGTCTGTACAGGAGACAATCGAAACAATAAGATCCCATCAGTTAGTTTTTCCATTTACCTGACATCCTAGATAAAAAGTACCCATATTATAAAATTGACTTCATTATATGACATTAGGATAACCTATATCAATTGATATCATTATAACATATATCCTATTACATATTAATTTAATATTTTCTAACACTTATGTTATTATCATATTTGGACATAACTGTTATATTACACATTTTTTCTGCGTATTTTATTTTGGTCGCAATCTGATGACCTGCGTGTGCATGTCCAGAATTACCGATGGATATGCTGAAAAATGATGCAGAATCTGGTGTAATTTGAAAAGCATGTTGAAACTAGAGAGTTACCTTATTTTCTCTTATTTAATCAATTGTATATTGTTATTATTTCATCTATATTAAACTTCGTTCCCACCAATGAAAAGCCAAAATTTGTCAAACTTTTCTATTGTAATTATTAAGTATTATTATGGCAAATTCCACTGGAGGTTTTAGCATATTCAAACTGAATATTTTGTCGGTATCTACTACACGTGCTCATATATTGTATATCGGGAGCGGGGCATAACAATATCATTAAGTTATTGTTTTGTATTTTTTAACACCAAAATTAATTATCTATTTTAGCTGTCTGCTGGGAAAAATTTGCAAAGGATATTTCGACACTCCAAAAGTTTGCAATTCGAATTATCTCTCTTACGACTAGTGTTTCTGGATGTGAACGCAATTGGAGTACTTTTGAGCAAGTATGAATTTCAGAAACCTTAATATATCATTTTTTAAGTATTTTATTTATCATCATAATCATATAAGAATTCACAAATTTGATAAAGGTACATTCAAAAAAGATGTCGTTTGGAGCAAAAATGCCTACATTCTCTCGTGTACGTCATGTACAATATTAAACTTAGAGAGAAATATTCGAAACAAGCAAATGAATTTGAATCTAATTTTGATTGATGAGACGACACCGGAGGATAAATGAATTGTTGAGAGTGAAGAGTTTTGTCTCACAGAAGATTTTGGATTGCTAGATGAGTCTACTGATAACGATTCTAATACAAAAACGAATGATTTCTTAGAAGTCACTACAATTAATAGCAATCAAAATTTCTTCCATCCATCGTGGATAAAGGAGACAAACAAGATGAAACTGAAACCCAAGTAAAGAAACGAAAGATCAATACTTCTTATAAATTATCCAATTTTTACAATTTAATATTCTTAAATAAATACTTTACTATCATAATTTGAGTATCTAATAACATTTTAATTTATATATCTCTTGTGTAGCACCTTCTTCGGACAAACAAAAAACAACTGATGATAGTATTGATAAGACGGAAGATGATATCGATCCGAAAGATGCAAACTACATTCTGGAGGAGAATGATCTTGTTATTGTAGATTAGATGATCACACAGATTTATCTTCATTTTATAAGGAAAAACAGTATTTTGTTGTGTATGACTTAAAAAATTGTTGTGATATTTGCTAAGAAATTTTCTAATGTTTCTACACCTTTATATTGATTTTACAGTATTTTATATGATTTTTTAGATTTATTTACTTATTTATGAAACTTAGTAAATACAGTTTTATATTTATTTCAATTAAATAAATAGAAAATTGCGTAATCTACATTATGCGTTACGTTATTTGCTACATAACCTAACAAAAAAAACGTTACGTTAACCTTATCGTTATTTTAAACATTGGGTGAGACATCATCAAAATTATTAATTACAATGTATATAACCAATAAAACCCCTTCTCAATCAAAAGCATTCTAAAAGTTGTAAATATATCATCACATCCTCCCTCGTTTTTCACCATTTTAAGTCAAGACTAATTAATCATACATTAACCAACTAATTATTAATTAAAAAAGTTTGGGTGTGCGAGAATGTATCCTGAATAAACATCTTAAGATGATTCATGGTTGTTCATGTACCACATTGTTTCTTAAGATGATTCATGGTTGTTCATGTACCACATTGTTACATCAGAGAAAGCACATGCAAGGGAGCCAAGACTAAGCAAAATCATTAGACAATCAATTTCAAGATGTTGGACGGGAAAAGCAAATGAATACAGAAATAAAGTTGGAGGCTCGTATCAATTTTAATATTTATTTCAATTGAATAAATGAATACGAAATTTTATAATTTTTCTATGCCTTTATATTGATTTTACAGTATTTTATATAATTTTTTAGATTTATTTACTTATTTATGAAAATTAGTAAATACAGTTTTATATTTATTTCAATTAAATAAATAGAAAATTGCGTAATCTACGTTATGCGTTACGTTATTTGCTACATAACCTAACAAAAAAAATGTTACATTAATGTTATCATTATTTTAAACATTGGGTGAGACATCATCAAAATTATTAATTACAATGTATATAACCAATAAAACCCCTTCTCAATCAAAAGCATTCTAAAAGTTGTAAATATATCATCGCATCCTCCCTTGTTTTTCACCATTTTAAGTCAAGACTAATTAATCATACATTAACCAACTAATTGTTAATTAAAGAAGTTTGGGTGTGCGAGCATATATCCTGAATAAACATCTTAAGATGATTCATGGTTGCTCATGTACCACATTGTTACATCACAGAAAGCACATGCAAGGGCACCAAGACTAAGCAAAATCATTAGACAATCAATTTCAAGATGTTGGACGGGAAAAGCAAATGAATAGAGAAATAAAGTTTGAGGCTCGTATCAATACAAGTGATCCGCACTGTTTAAAAAAGTTAGTATTTGGTAAACTTTATGTGAATTTATTTAATTTTAGGTGACAAATTGACCACTAATTATAGTGATTGGAGGTAGGCGTACAAACAATCGCACATGACTAGTCTGAACTGAATTTCATGTTGAATTCCTGACAATGGATATCCCTCACCTTCTATAGTACAAACGCAAATATGTTAGTGGTACAAAACATATATATATATATATATATATATATATATATATATATATATATATATTGCAAGCCTTAAACGAGATGTGAGAAATCTTTCTTGAACATCTAGAGCCTTTTAGTGGTTTTTTTTCCCAAGACTATCCCTGCTTTGAATGGTCTGATGCTCCGATAAACTCAAGGTACAGTTAAGGTACTTTGTGTGTGTGCGTGTGAGAGAGAGAGAGTATATATGTGTGTGAGAGAGAGGGGAGGAAAAAGGACTTAAGTTACTGCAAAGAACAATACATAGTCATACCACACATTCAGGGTTGCTTTAAATATGGCTCTAAATAAGGAGCATTTTGGATAAACCTTCTTGTCATAAATTACTTAGACGTGTATCAGAGTTGCCTTTGAGCTTTACACCAAAATCTCCAAAGAAAAGGACCAACCTAATATCACAAATTACTAAACCTTGTAACCCCTCACCCAATATGTGTGTCTACTCATATCGTACCTCCTCCTTCAATGAGGTCGACAGTCTCCCACAATGCAATAGCCCCCAATCACCATTCCAAAAAATGGTTGTCAACAGATATTTCGGCCGAGATATTGAATCCAAACTCCTGCTGAACGATCAGGGTGAATCAATTGTGATATCGGCGCAGCATATATCGCCTAACATTTTGATTTCTCGGGCAAGAAATCGCCCGATATGACTCGGCAATTAATTAAGAAATCGGGTTAATTTTATAAGTTAATGGGTTTGGGCTCAAATTTTGAACCCAAACCCATTAACTATAAACACCCACTTAATTCCCCAGTCGTGGCCCATCAGACGAAGCCCTGATTTCTTCGGGCGATCATTTTCTCCTCCCAATTTTCGTTGTTCGAGTAGCAACTTTCGCTCGCCCTCCTCCCCATTCTCCTCTACTATTGTCCTTGCATCAACAACAGCCAATTCCTCTCACATCGACCACAGTCGAGACTCAATCCCTAATCAACAACGCAAAATCACATTCGCAGGTAAGAAATTTTTTTTATTTTTTTCGGGCCACATTTTGGTGAAATTTGTTCCTTTCCTCTTCTACAAGTTCTACAATCTACGATTCCACACCCCCTTGCTTCGCCATCTCAAGGATCTAGGTACGTTAATTTTTTTTTTCTTTGAGATTTCTTTCCATTTGAATTCTCCGTTTGAGTTATTTTGTGAACAGTGAATATGTGATTTGTGAATGTGTGATTCAGTGAACAATGAATACCAAAAGTTTGTTAATTGTTAGTTGTGATTCTTGTGAACACAAAAGTTTCTTTATAGTTCGTTTGTATTCATTGTTAATTGTTAGTTATTAGTTGGTGCAATTTTGTATTGTAATTTTAAGTGTTATCAAGGAGGAAGGATAATAATTTATTAGTAATTTTGTTAATTTTCTATTGTAACTACAATTTTGTTAATTGTTATTTGTTAGACTAACTTGTAAGAATTATCTATTGGGATTTGAGAATTGAGGGTAATAATTTATCATAAATTGAGGTGTTAAATTTATCATAAATTGAGGTGTTAGGGTGGAAGAAAGATGCCAATCCTTTTGGATTATAGATTTACCGTATTTCATTTTTGATTTTCTATTCAAAATCACTAGGTTGTAGTTGTACAAATTTTAAATTTTATTAAAAAAGTTATGTAATTTGTTAATATCAATAATATCAAGTATGGATCTTCGTGATTCAAATTACAAAATCCTAAACAAACCTATTGATATCAGAAATATCAAATATGATTTGTGATTCAATAAAATTACAAAACCCTAAAAAAATTGACACTATATTTACATGTAATTTATTATTTATGAATTGTGCATTGCAAATATTAAGTTAATAATATTGTATTTGACAATTGTTAGACTTTATTATATTTTGCACTTTTATTTGATTATTTGTTGTTAGGAGATGGGATGCTTTCAGAAGCTAACAGTAGTGCACCTAAATTTGGTAAAGAGTCTTTCTGGAAGCATGAAAGCGTATGTTTTGTGAACATAAAGTGAGTGGAATGATAAGTCATATGAAACAACACTTGGCCGAGGAAAGAGGAAACTTCCAACCTTGCACAAAGTGAAAAGGTGAAGGCTCAAGCAATCGCAGCCCTAGAGACTGTAAGACTGACGAAGCAAGCAAAGGAAGCTAAGTTACAGGCCAACAGAGATAAGGCAGTGATTGGCGACGAAACTGAAATTGAACAATTAGATGCTCAAAGAAGCTTATTTATTGACAGTAGCACAAGCAGCAACAAAGGATAGATGGATAAACACATGCACAAAGGACCAAATGATCTTCCTCCCCCTCGAGACATCCAGTAGATTTCATGTCAGGATCTAGTTTGCTTAATTTACCTCATTTCAGGATGAAATCTATCGAGCATGTTAAGTTGAGGAGACATGTTGATGAGTTTTTGTGAAAAAAATTATCACGAAAAGTTTGAGTCCTTTTGTCGCTCATACCTTACGCCTAAGAAGGATGGTAACTGAAGGATGTGCGTGGATAGTCGTATCATCAACCAGATCAATATTAAGATAGGTTTTCCATTATTATACTTGATGATTTATTAGACATAATGGTTGGATCTTATGACTTATATCTTATCAAAGATAAATCTTCGTAATGGATATCATCATATCAGTACCCGCGAAGGTGATGAGTTAAAATATCTTTAAGATCCAGGATGGATCGTATAACTAGTTAGTCATGCCCTTTGGATTGTCTAATGCCCCTAGTACGTTTATGCGAACTGACCGAGTGTTGAACCCATTCTTAGGCAGATTTTTTGTCGTTTATTTTGAAGACATTTTCATTTTTAGTCAAACCTGGAAAGCATTTTTCCCATTTAATATAGGTTTTAGAGACTCTCCGTAAGGAGAAGAGAAGCTATTTGCCAATTTGAAGAAATGTGCAATTTTTCCTCTTTTGTTCACTTCCTATGGTTCATCTCTAAAGACGGAGTTGCAGCCGATATTGATAAAGTCAAGGCCATAAAAGAATGGCATACTCCTTGTACGATCCATGAGGCCAGATTTTTCATGGTCTCACCACTTTTTATAGGAGATTCGTTAAGGGGTTTAGTATCATTATAGCTCTGATACTGATTGTCTTAAAAAAAGGGGAGTTCAAATGGATTAAATTACTGCCAAGACTTTCGAGAAAATTAGGGAGACCAGAGTTGCTTTCTGTCCCATGGATTTCTGTCTGCCCTCTTTCTTTTCTGTTTCTTATAGTCGTTCTCTTCTAGTTTGTTCATCCTACCATCAAACCCAGGAGCAAACAAGCTGGTACTTCAGCTTATCTAAACTTTTCCATTTGACTCCTATGGGGACACTAGCAGGAACTACAAAAGGCCTTGATAAAGGAGCTACTAAATCCCTTCTATCCTTTGATGATTCAGAAGTGACGGAAAGAGATAGGCGAAGGATACTCATGAAATTTCAAAAAGAGAAGTTGATTACTGCCCCGATCATTCATCTTTCTGATTTCTCGAAGATTTTTGAAGTAGCATGTGACACGTCAGGCGTAGGTGTAGATTGGTGTGATGAACCAAGAAAATCATCCTATCGTTTTCTTTAGTAAGAAGTTGGCAAAACAACGCTACGATGTATAAGATCGGGAGTTTTCCGTAGTAGTGCAAAGTTTGCATCACTGCGTCACTATTTGCTATCCAAGAAGTCTATTCTTTACTCAGACCATCAAACCCTTCGTTATATTAATTTCCAAAAAAGAGTAGGACACTAACATATCAAGTGGCTTGAATTCATTCAGGAGTATACTTTCGTGCTCAAACACTATTTTGGTGTGGATATCAAAGTTGTTGATATATTAAGTACGAAAATTTGCACTTTATAGATGAGTGCAAAAGTGACTAGTTTTAAGTGTATCATATAAAAGCATCATACTTGTCAAGACTTTGGTGATATCTATAATTTTTTGACTCACGATCCACCTACCACTATTTTGAAATTCACCATTGTCGATGGTTTCTTAATTCAGGGATCTGTTTATATATTCTCAATACTTCTTTGCGTGATCACTTGATTCGGTCGCAATCAAATCATCATCCTAATGGAGGATAGGTTTTATTGGCCCAGTGTCGAGCGTGATGTTTTGAAAGTGGTGTTGCGTTGCTGAATTTGTTAGGTTGCCAAGAGTAGGAAGCAAAACACAAGACTTTACACACTGTTATCCATATCCTTTGTAACTTGGGAGCATTTCAATATGAATTTGTCTCAAGTCTCTCTCGTACACTTAGGAAGCATGATTCAATATTGGTTGTGAAGGATAGGTTCTCCAAAATAGAATATTTTTCCCTACAGCAAGACATACCTCACCTGTTGTACGCATATTTATCGTCTTCCTAAGTCAATTGCTTCTAACAGCGATGTCAATTCACGAGTCATTTTTGATAAACTCTATAAAAGAAAAATTGATATTGTGCTCAAGTTTTCTACTACTTATAGTCTACAGAATGATGGTCAGACTGAGATAATCAAGTGTAGTCTTCAGGATTTACTTTGATGTCTAGTTGGTGAGCATTTCACTACGTAGAATACTATTTTACACAGTGTTCTAAATATCAAATACCAGTGACATACCGGTCAGTCAAATTATATACAGGATACCGAGTGAAATATCGCAATATAACCCTAAATACCGGAGTGTCATATCGGTATCATACCGATTAAACAATAATCATATAAATGGCTATATAGAACATATTAAAACACATAAATGAAGTTTATGATACTTACCTTGGATTATTTGCATTAAACTTACGAATTTGCAGATACAGTTTAGAATGGCCACATATGCACAAAGTGATAGATAATCATAAAATTAAGAAAAATAATGATGAAGTTTTATCGGACTATTTCACCTTCAAATATCCTACTTCTCAATCAATAAAAATTTTAAACTACATATTTTAAACTACATATTACTTCAACAAATCCTACAATTAAAATATCCTACATATTAATTTAATAAAAAAAATTTACTACACATTACTTCAACACTCTAATTACTCATTACTCAACAAATTCTCAAATCTCAATCAAATTCACTTCAAAATCCCAATATACTCGTTAACTTCACCTCAAAATCCCAATAAATTTCACTATTCGCCCACTGATCTATTGAATTAGTGGGTCGAACACTGATTCAGTGAACTTAATGAGTGTTTGACCCAGGAATTCAATGAATCAGTGGGCCAAAGTCCATGATTTGGCAGAAATTACACAAAAAAATTAAAAATTTCAACACAAAACATAATTAACTTAAGTTAATTATTACATTTATAAGACAAATTGAAAAAAATTGTAACTCTAATTAAAATTAATATGAAATTAATAAAAAATTACTAACCATTGGGTCGAATCGACCAGTGAAAGTGAAAGTGAAAGTTGATGGAGGAATTGGCCTGCAAAACTCCTGTTGAAGTCGGACGGTCGGCAAGTTCCTATTAGAGGATCAGAGGGTGGGAGAAAAGTCAGCTACTCATCATATGGGGATTGGTAGTTCGCGGAGAGAAAAGTCAGCGACTAGTTAGGGTTGGGCTCGACCGCTCGATCTTTTCTTCTCGATCATTCGCGGGGAGAGAGAGAAAGAGTTGGAGAGTGAGAGAGAATTTCGGAGAGTGGGAGAAAGAGAGGGGTATTCGGTCGATTTGGGAATCTACAGTTAAGGTTCGCTCGTTCCCTCGATTTTGCGGGGAAGAGAAAAGAGAGCGAGAGAGAACGATCGAGTGTTCAACGAATTTTTTCATCCCTCCCAACCCGTTAAATGGGTTTTATTTCCTAACGGATCAGGTTTTTAACGGGTTAACGGATTTAACCCACAACCAAAATCCATTCCCATCGAAGCCGATATTAAGCAATACCGGCCGATATTTTTTATCTCGTTACTGTCGATATATCGCCACGTGGTCAATATATCGGCCCATACCGGTCCAAAATGAGAAACGGTAAAAAATTCACCTTACCGTCTCGTTTCTTTGTATTTTCCGATATACTGACCGGTATACCGGTATATCGGCCGATATGGCGGAATGTGCAAATAATAGTCTAGTCAATAGGTCTACTAATTGAGTCCTATTGAGATAGTCACCAGTTACATACCTAGGAAACCTAGAGACCTCCTTCCCTTAGGCGATAGACCTAGCACTTCAACCGAATCCTTTGCACAGCATTTGTATGATTCAACAAATAGTAGCTAGCAATGATAACTAAAGCCTACAGTAGATTTGCATTAGTGACTGCAGAATTTTGAAGTTGGAGATAAGGTAATGGTTAGAGCTAGTCCAGAGAAGTTTTCTCCAAGAACCTTGAAGAAGTTTTATGCTCGACTTATGGGTATGTACAGAGTTTTAAAAAAGTTTGAATGATTACAAATTTGTGATATTCCACAATATGAGACCAATCCAGTTTTCAATGTCGAGGATCTAATACCATATATTGGCTCATTTGATTACCTAGCAGTGATTCCTAATCCACCCCTTGACATCAGCCTTTTTCCCATTCATACACCACCACCTTTAACGAGGAAACATCGCCATGAGCAGATTGAAGATATTTTGGATGATAAGATTATCTCGGTGCTAATGGAGTATACCAACGATATTTAGTGCGCTGGTGTGGACGGTCTGATTTAGTTACACTTGGTTATGTACCAAAGAGATTTAGAAGTTCGATCCAAATTTACTTGACGAGTATCACATTTGCCATTCATTAGAGGTTCATGTTTCCAAACCATGGATTTCATTTGATTTGATTTTATTATTATGGATTTTACTAGATTATGGTTGTTAATCGCACATGTGATGCACGTAACTGGCTTCCTATTAATAAGGCTTGTAAATAAGATTTTTAGCGGATTATGAAATATGTTATTAAAAATATAAACCCTCGCATGTTGATTTGCTATTATTCTTGATTTTTTTTTTTTTTTTGATTTATTAAAAGTAAGCATGGATTTGGCATCGTGCCAAGACCTGAACCTTAATTGTTCTTGCCCAAATCCATCAAAACCTCCAAATTCCACCATCAAACCTAATTTTTCCACCTACCCTAATTAACTTCTGTGTTGCGTCAATAATGATATTGAAAGTTAAAGTACATAATATCTAGATTATATGATTATCCTAGTAGCTTGAGACAGCTACTAGACGACACAAAGCAGAACTCCTACAGCTCAGATATCTATGGTGCCTAATTACTGACTGCATAGATCTGGATTCTCAGTATATTATACTTCCTTTACGTTATAAATTCCATTCAAACAATTTTAGCTGTCCTGATATTCATCAGATATTAAATATAGTGTAATCAAAATACTGCTATTTCTATTATTACAACACTACCCCACCCCCCTCATTCGTACATATTCTTTTAATTATTATCATCATCATCTCACCTTTAGCTCCTCCGCACATACACGAATATATGCGTACAAGTACAATTATTGCATCTCTTCTTAGCTTTACAGGCCTTCAAATCTTTTCAGGGATCCAATTTCTCACACCTGCACCAATACCCTCTTCCACCCCAGTTCCAAACTCAGAAAAGAATGGTGAAAATGACTGCAAATTCAAGTAAACAGTTCATGACAGAAGGTAAATTGAAATTTTTTTTTTTTTTCCTCTTTTGCTGAAAAGCTATTTTACTCAACCATTCTTTCAAGTACAAGAAAAAACAAAGGCACGTTATTAAAAATAGGGAATATGACTGCAACATTTGACAAAGAAGCTGACCTTCATAGTATGGAATGCTGTAAATTGCAACTTTTTTGCAGCATCCTGCTGAAGTGTCGATGTCGTGTATGGCATGGGAGGATTTTGCACAAACTTGCTTCTTTTGGTGGCAAGCACTTCAAAGTTTGAAGAAGAAATATGCTTTTCAATTTCCTGTGCCTCAGCATGAGAGGATATAGACATGCGATCCAACTTTTGGGTGTTGAAATGTGTCAAATGCGAAGAAATTGAATTTTTTCTAGATGAAGCCAAACTCGTATTATGAAATTCTACTCCAACAGTCCAATATTCTTTGCTGTTAAATTTTTCTATCTCTATTTCCCTATCAGATATGAGAACCAAAGCTGCAGATTGAACTCGTCCAGCTGACTGACAACCAGGTAATTTTCTCCAAAGTAGAGGTGATATGTTGAATCCAATCAAATAATCAAGAGCACGCCGTGCAAGATAAGCATTGACCAAGTTTTTGTCAATATCTCTAGGAGTCAGTAAAGCACTTTTTATTGAAGACTCAGTTATTTCATGAAACACAACTCGTGCCACCATAATGTCTTTGCTCAAGGCATCCTGCTGTTGCAACATCTCTGTAATATGCCAAGCGATTGTTTCGCCTTCACAATCAAGATCTGATGCTAGTATTAAATTTTCAGCTCTGAGAAATAAGAACATTCAGAAAAGAAGATGAGACATACAGAAAGATCGCAAGCCAACAAAGACATACAGAAAGGTCTCAAGCCAAGAAAAGGAAATAAAAAATATGAAATGCTAACAGAATCAAAACATGTTACAATTACGAACTATAGAACTGGTTGTTGGAACTGTACTTTCTGAGAGCAAGCTGAAGTACAGTAAAGCATATAGTGTAGTTTCAGAGTTTAGACTATCTGTAAGTAACATCCAAGAAGAATGCATCATAACTAGACTGCAAGTTAATTATGAAGGAGAAAGATAGGACCCTCTCCCTTCTCATATATTTCAATAGCCATGGAAATGGAATCTCAAAATCCTGAGTACATGGGCTCAGGCTTTATCTATCTGTTTCCCCTATTATACTGAAACTCAATCAAGGGACGAAAATCCCCATCTCCCTGGCTTCTGTCACCATTAATCATGATTTAGTTGTTGGAGCAGGGCCTGATTTGACTTCTCAAAAGCATCAATTCTATAATAAGAGGAGTGGACATGCGGCCCAAGTACCGAACAAGGTAAGATAGATAAATCCAGAATCAGCAACCATCTATTTCATTTACACTATGAAGATGTCTGACTGCCTAGGTTATTTTTTTCATCAGTCCCATTCCCAAATACTCAAAATTAATGCCACCATATAGCAGATATTCAATATCTTATAAAAGCAACAAACACCAAGCATGCATATAAGTTAAAACCACTCTAGAAGAACCTTTATATGGTATTCCACCCACAGTATGAAACTTGCATTAATGTATCATACCCTCAAAGTCCAACTGATCACCCTAGAACAACAAAAACAACTACGCCTTTTATCCTAATTATTTGGTATAGGCTGCATGAAACAAAAAAGAATTACGCTAGATCATAGCTATCCTTCTCGACTCATTCCTATCTAGCAATATTGCCTCATTTAAGTCTTTAGCATCCAAATCTTTTCGTATCACCTCAAACATGTTTTCTTATGTCATCCATTCACTATTTTAATTTGTTCTACGTTGATAAACTCCACCGTCAAACTATTGCATCCGTAGGTCTACGTGGCACAGGATCAAACCATTATAAGTGGTTTCTGCCGTCTTCTCTTCTATGGGGACTACACCTACCTTGATAAGAATATCCTCATTTTTCACTTTAGATCTCATAGTTTTACCATACATCCAGTAGAGCATATGCGTATCTCTGCTATACTTATCTTCTATGAATGATATATTTTTATATCCCAACATTCCGTATTACATAACAAAACTGACCTACTAGCAGTCTTATAAAAAAATTTCTTTGGTAATTTTTTCCTTCGGTCTTAACGGAATATTACGATCGCATAAAACTCTCGTTATGGCTCCTCCATTTAAATCGGCTAGCTTTGATCCTATGGTTGACATCACTATCAATCTCCCAATCCTTTGAAATAATAAACCCAAGTATCTAAACTGATTGTCAACTGGTATCACTTACCCATCCAGTATCAAAACACTATAGTCACGAGCCCTTTATTTTTACTAAATTTATATTCCATATACTTTTTTGAACCTACTAATCTAAAATCTTGAAATTCTTAAGTTTTGCCTCCATAGCTCCAACCTGACATTTATCTCTGTTCGTATCTCATCAACTAAAACAATATCATCAGCAAGCAGTATCTATCAATGTATCTCAATCTGAATAACTCCAATAAGTTCATCAATTATTATAGTAAATAAGAATGGACTTAATACAAATCCAATCCAATTGTAATTAAAAAATTATTTATTATGCCACTATAAGTTCTAACTTTTGTCACTACGCTCTCGTACATGTCCTTAATTATGTCAGTATATTTAATGGTGACTTATTTATCAAAATGTTTATCATAGCACTTCTCAATGCCTTATCATAGCTTTTTCCAAATATATCAAGACCATATGCAAACTATTACTTCTCTCACGAAATTGCTCTATAATTTGACGAAGCAAATAAATAACCTCTATCGTCGATCACCCTGGCATGAACCTAAATTTGTTCTCTGATATTTTAACAGTCTATCTTAACCTGTGTTCAATTATCCTTTCCTAAAGTTTTATAGTGTGGAACAAGAATTTTATTTCACAATAATTAGAACAACTCTTAATATCACATTTATTCGTATAAAATTGTACTAGGATAATTTTCATCCATTTATTTGACATCTTTTTAGTTTGTTAAATCTTGTTAAAGATGCCTGTCAGTCATTTCACACCCATCTCTCCTACATATCTTCATATCTCAATAGGAATCCCGTTCAGATGACAGCTTTTCTTGATTTTGTTCTCTTCAATTTTTTTTTACTTCAAATTCTTTAATTTTACGCATAAAACTACACTTTGTATCCTCACATTTAATGGTGAAGTCCCCAAAACTTGAGTAAAACTATCATTGTACCATAGTCAAAATAATCTCTCCATACTTTCTTAATATCTTCGTCTTAAATTAGAAACCTATGACCCTCATATTTAACACACTTCACAGTATCTAAGTCTCTAAAGTTTCTCTCCTTTATTTAAGTAATTTCATATAAATCCTTTTCCACCTCTTCGGCATCCAACTTCTCACACTTCTTATATACTTTAACTCTTACATCACAAATAGCTCTTAACCTCATTCTTAACTAGCTTATAACTTGCAAAGCTCACTCCATCACTGTTCACATTCAAATATATGTGTCATGCTACATTTTTCAGTTGTTTCCCGAAACAGGTGTACCTAAAACTAACATAAGAATGCCCTTCAGGCACAGGATTTTGGAATAACTGTAACTACTACCACATTAGATAATCAGATAACACGTCAATAAGAGTTGGTTACATCAAGAGACACACTGATCTAAATAATACAATAAAAACAAAAGAAAAAGAGACTGTGCCCTAATTGAAACAAAAGAAAGAAATACAATTAAATACAAGAGCTCTAAAATATCCACCCGTCACTATCATTCGGCCCAGTTGATGAAATATAGATCTTCTATTAGGGCAAGCTCTCCTTCCTCATCTTTAAGACCTGGGTTTGGAACCCAAGGCTTTAAACTCAGCAAGTAATAGCAGAGAGAAGAAAGGAGTACTATCAAGTACTAGACAATACGTGTACATGAAAATGATGTAACCGTTTAACGATTTGATCATCATGAATCATAAAGAACAGATATAGAGAATAACATATTAACATGAATAATAATGTCTTGTCTGGTAAGCAAATAACAATAAAATGGTATTAACCATATCGCACCATTAGGTACTTCACTTGCAGTGGCACTAAACCATGCCAGCAACAAGAGTTCCACATAAAATGGTATTAACCATATCGCACCATTAGGTGCTTCACTTGCAATGATATTGAACAATTCTGTACCGAAGCACCCCACTAGCTATGGTATTAGACTATGTTGCAGCCAAAGTACTCTACTTGCAATGGTATCACACCATGCCACACCAAAACACTACACTTGATGGTATCGCACCATGACATGCCAAAGCACTACTTCTCTATCTTTCCATGCTTTCAACCATATTCAGTATTGCATATTGCATACTAAGTGTCACGCATTGTTATCATGTTGGATATTGGTTCATGTCACGCATCATGTCAATATTACTCACTGCGAGTACCACACATTATGCCATACATCTTGATTAGTGTTATCGATTATGTGTCAAGTAACATGTGCCCTACACATTAAGTGTCCCAAGTCAAACATAACCAAGCATACTAACAAATGTTTGAGTGTAGGTGTACTATAAGTCTAGTCCAGATCCCATTCAGTGAAATTTATCCCTTCATAACATAGCCAATCTCACCCAGACTTTACCCCAAAGCTCAGGCCAATCGGGGCCAGGATCACCGCTGGTTGGCGGTCCCAACCACTTGCTGGCATTGGTCTCTAATGGTCACCAGGTTTCTACATCCATGTCGATAATACCCGGATTATCCGGTTTCTACATCCATGTCGATAATACCCGGTTTCTACATCCCATTCAGTGAAATTTATCCCTTCATAACATAGCCAATCTCACCCAGACTTTACCCCAAAGCTCAGGCCAATCGGGGCCAGGATCACCGCTGGTTGGCGGTCCCAACCACTTGCTGGCATTGGTCTCTAATGGTCACCAGGTTTCTACATCCATGTCGATAATACCCGGATTATCAATAACACTTCAGTTCCTGAATCTGAACTGCATATATAGTTCGACAATAAACCTTATAATGATCCAAAATCAATATCAATAATTTGAATTCTGAACTCAATTTCCCAAATTTCTTATGGCAAGAAATCAAAAAAACTAAAATTGTAAGTAAAATCAGTAACCTAAAATAAACCCTTTGGCAAGTTTTTGTAGCCATTAGCCATGACTAGACCGCTAGATAATGGTATTATCCGCCACCTAGCATTGAACCATAACCAATGGTCATGAAACTTCTCCAGAGTAACCATTACCTCCACAAGACTTTATTCCCATATCCAATTAGTACGGATTAATCTTATACACGACTCTTGCCATAAACCCTAACCAATTCTTAAGAAAATCCATAATATTGACATCGAGAAACCAAACTTTAAATCCAAATTTTCAAATATTGATCAAATTATTCCACAATGATCTTACAGCAAACCAAATATATAGGAATAATCCGGATAACTAAGCAAGCATGGGAAAAAGTCTCGTTATCACCTAATATAGTGGAACTGCTAGTTGGCGGTAGCTGGCAGTTCCATTGCCCCCACCGCTCCAAATTTTTGTATCATCAGTATTTCTCAGAATCTAAAACCAATTCATGAAATCATATTATTAACATTATAACTTGCGCATGGATTACCTATAAACCCTAGTTTATTTCAAAATTGCAATATCGAGAGTTGGCTTTCAAAATCCTAATTTCTATTTTTAACAAGAAACTGTAAATATGAAACTTAACTAATATCATTCACTAACCCACTATATTCCAATCAATTTGCAAGAAAAAACTCACTAGTAGCAAGGATGACTAAGTTGCCTACTGGCAGTTAAACCACCACCTGGGGATTCAATCATCGCAAGCAAAAAATTTAACCAGGAGTATTCTGATACTATCAAAATTTAAGCATGAATGCGGCACACAATTCTGCTTCTAAACCCTAGCACAATTTCTTTATTTTTTTTAAGTCATCAAATATCAATATTTCAAAAACCCTAGGTTCTTGTCTACTTACAGATTTTACTATAACAAATTAACTACAAGATAACCATCTACACATCATCACAGACCCTCGAACAAAGTTTCACGACCACAAGCTATAGCCAGACCACTGGTTGGCAGTCTATTTATGGCCTCTGGTCATAAATTTTCTATAACATATTAGTTATTCTGTAAAAACTTTGTTAACATGATTAGATCAAGAAATCAACCATCAAATACCTCGTAGAACGAGGATAGCAAGCAATCAAGAAATTGAGAAAAAAAAAAGTGTAACTTGCATTGGTCCTTTACTCCTTATGTTGCTCCTGTTGCTGCTCCTCCCCCTATTGCTCTTGTTGCTACTCCAAGCCCCTTAACTAGTTGATATGAGAAGAGAGAATTTGGTGTAAGGAAATATTTGAGAACTAGGAATTGAAAAGGATCACTCGTATTATGAGATCAACTCCCTTACTATGTTCTTCATCTTCCAACACTCAACCCCTAACTTAACCCTCCCCTTGTTGCCTTGGATTTTTGAAAGAAATGAGTTTGTTAGAAAGAAAATGAAGGAGTGCAGGGGAAAAATGAGAGAGATGGTTTTACTCACATACTTTTAATTTTAGTCAAAGATATAATTATTAAACTAATTACTCTAGGTGTCAAAGCCTCCCCTATTTCCTAGCTATGCCGACCAAATTAATAAAAATAAAAGAGTGAGTAGAAAATGGTAGAAAATAGGAAATGAATTATTTATTGGAGTTCCGAGTCCATAAAATTTCTAACGTTCCTGAAAAGACCCAAACAAATAGTGGAGGTAGAATGGAGTGAGATAATCATGGTACAATTTACAAAATAATTTTTGGATACAAACATTGCAAGTTAAAAATTGTTAAAGGTTTGATCGTTATCGATCGATAATCGGTATTTTCGCCGTTTTTTTATTTTACAGAGAAATCTAAGAAAATCATAGTAAATCTAAAAGAAATGAAAAATGATTATCTCGAAGTGGAAATCTTAATTGGAGTTTTAGAATTTAAGATAGGTCTTACTAGAAGTCAAACCAAACATCGATCTACTCCAAGTAACCCTAATTTAGCACGATCGATAAGATATAAACACATGAATTAGAGCCATTGCACTCTATAACAGACCATTATCAATATCTTGGACCCCTGAGTTGATAAGATCAATACAGAATATACTAGCTCAAAGAGCTGACTGGTTAGGTGTGTATCCTGTTTGATCTTACTCTCAGCTTTTATCTCGTCATTCCACTACAATGTCCATACATGGTGGAGCACCATCTCTCGACTCACCAAGTACATCTTTAAGTACCATCTTAATAAATCTAACTATTTTGTTTCATATTACATTGGGAACATCTTGACCTTCCAAATGCTTCATATACCACTATTTACAAACACTCCATTTTTACCCATGATCAACCCAAAACATACTCTCATATTTACACATGTATCTTGTGTTGTGTTTAAACATTCATACAATTCATGATACTATGACAATGTCTAGTTGGGAGTTGGGAGTTGGGGTTGTAGAGGCTAGAGGTCATACTTATGCCATGACTCGTACTTGTCTCATCTTTTTTTAATCTGCTACAACTTATTTCCCACTGAGAGCTCATTCTATTAGGCTAGCTTGCTGCAGGATAAACATTTCAAATGTTATCACTCTATAGTCACACTAGCATAAAATTGGTCTCTTAACTAACAGAACTGTCCACATAAAAGTTCAATCTGTTCGGGGCCGGTAGATTGCTCCAGGATGAACTTTCCAGTGTCTAGCAGAGAAATGATACGCAAGCTCTCTAGAGCTTCCAAAATCATAAAGTTCTGAATTTAATCAAAAGCCAAGACCTTGGCAATAAACTTAAATACTAAATATTAGGTGCAAGAGAATTGTAAACCAAAGAGTTAAATAAGAATTTTAGCGTATATGTAAGAGCAATTAGATAAAGACTAGAAAGATTTGAAAATTACGAAAAGGCTGCAATATAGTGGGGGGAGGTGGAAAATGAGAACAAGAAGCAACTTCATAACAATGCTATAGTATCTATATATTCCAAATTACTCAAATAGTCAAATATAATTATTTGCACAAAAAATGCAAGACTCTGTAAGCAATCTTAGTATATGCTAAGAAGGCTGGTTTGTCAAATCTAAGAGAGGAGGAAGTGGCACTTGCAAGGAATAACAGCCACAACATAGGACCTACTTCTCACCAACCTAATCAACCTAATATGCTAGCAGAAGAAGAGGAGAAAAACTAATCATTTAAAAAAAGTTGTCCTCCTTAACCTCCTGAAAAATTTACATGGCTGGAAAAACTTTTTAGACCTAAAGGTACTTACCTTTTTGCCCATTCCCTCTATGATAGACACTGAGTAGCCCATTATATATAAATGTGGTCTAGAACCTGCCAAATCAACTTCACCTTACACCACTGACTTTTCCCCAAAAGAAAATATACATATATACATATATATATATATATATATATATATATATATATATATATATATATAAACATATATACATACATATATACATATATACATACATATATATATACATACATAGATATAAACATATATATGTATGTATGTATATATATATATGTATGTATATATATATATATATGAATATATATATATATGTATGTATATATATATGTATATATACATGTATATATGTATATATACATGTATATATATACACAAACACATATACAGTGTTGAAAAAAATGCGCTCCGTAATGCGTTTTAACGCGTTACGGAGCGTAACGGCAGCAGTTGCGCTCCGTAATAGGGGAAAATAACACATTGCCTCGTAACGCACGTTTTTCGTAAAAATAACGTACGTTACGTTACGTTATTTCATAACGTAACGTAACATACGTTATTTACATACTTAAAAACCTATAAAGGGACTCAGCCCAGGAAACTCGCGAAGGGAAAAAAAAAACCCTAACTCGCGATTCTCCTCCCGATTTCGATTCCGCGATTCTCCTCCGGTGACGTTCCCGACCAAATCCTCCCCAACACCGATCATCGTCCCGATCATCCGCATCATCTCCGAAGCTCCGATTATCTGCATCATCTCCCGGCGACTCTCTTCGAAGCAACCCACCGCCCTAACGACCTCCGCCTCCACCTCCGACGACCTTTTCGGCAAAGCCCGACAACTTTTATCTTCTCCAAGGTACCCTGCGGCTCTCCGTGAGTCCCGAGCTCTGGTGAGGTTAGATTTCTTAAATCCTAGTTCATTCTCCCATTTTTTTTTCAACTGTTTAATTGATTCCATGAATGTTAAGAGAAATTCATGATTTAATTATTGTTTTACAAAATTTATGAGTAAATTAGTGCTGCCAATTTTTTTTCCTGATTTTTTCCCTATTTTTTCTGAACTATCTCATGAATTAATTTCGGGGAATTGGGTAAAAAATATTGGAGTATGTTAAATTTGAATTATTGACATTAGTAAGAATTCTGAGTTTGATATTGCATTGTGTTATCCTTGAAAAAAAAAATTCTCCAATTTCTCTTCACTATTGAACTGGGGAGTGAATTTTGATTCAGTTAAGAAAGGATGGGAAAGGATGTGATCATGTGAATTTTGATTTTTAATTCAGTTAAGAAAAACTGAATTAAGTATGAATCTGTGTAGAAGAAAATAAAAAAACTGAATTAAAAAAAAGGTGTGAAATTTGATTTTTAGTTCATTTAAGAATAAAAACTGAATTAAAACAGAAATACTTAATGAAAAAAAATGATTAACTTGTGTTGGGATTTGAATACATTTTATTACTTGTGTAGAAGTAATGTGTGAAAGTAGTTAGATGCAATTATTGAATCTTTTGACAATCCGCACTGAATTAAAAAACTGAATTAAAAAAAAGTGTATTATTTTTGTAGATTAAAATTTGACAATCCGCACGAAGAATCATGGCAAAGAATATGGATCCGGCCAGAGAATGGGGGATTCACAAGGAAGGGGAGCCGCCCAATTATTTTTATTATAAATTCTGTAATCACTACATAACTACGGGAATCACTCGGCTTAAGCATCATTTGGCTGGGACAAGACATGGAGTGAAAATGTGTGAACGAGTCCCGCCAGATGTAAAGAAAACATGTAAAGATGTTTTGAAGTCTACTGAGGTAGAAAAGAAGAAGAAAGCATCACTAAACCGGAAAATTGGGAGAATGGGGAAACCGAACACTAAAATAGTGAGTGGAGAGCTTGAAAGCGCTGCCTGTAGCAACACTCAACCTCGAACTCTTGGAGCGATGAATAAATTTATTAATCTTGAAGCTCGCCAATCCACGTTAGAGACAGTCTTAAAGAAGGAAGTAAGAGAGGACTGTGTCAAAAAAATAGGCAGATGTATCTATGCAAATGGGTTATCATTCAACATCTTGAATAGTCCATATTGGAAGGAGATGATCGAAACAGTTTGAAAATTTCGGATTTGGCTTGAAGCAACCATCTCCATACGAGATAAGGATGCGGGTTCTTAAGGCCGAGATTGAGAATATTGACAAGATTAAGGAGAAACACATGTCGGGCTTGGGAGAAATACGGTTGTACATTGATGTCAGATGGGTGGACTGACAGAAAGAGCAGAAGTTTAATAAATTTCCTTGTGAATTCACCAAAGGGGACTTTTTTTTATAAGTCTATTGATGCATCGGCTCAGTTCAAGACAGGAGATTACTTATGCGAGTGTCTTGATAAGATAGTTGAGGAGATTGGAGAGAATAATGTTGTACAAGTGATTACGGACAATCACGCTTCTTATGTCAATGCCGGCACAAAACTTATGAATTCACGAAAACGGTTTTACTGGACTCCTTGTGCGGCTCATTGTATTGATTTGATGCTGGAGGATATAGGCAAGATGAAGATCCATAAGGAGACTCTTGAAACAGCAAAGGGGATCATACAATTCATATATAATCATGGCTGGGTTTTGAGTTTGATGCGGACCTACACAAAGAGTAAGGAACTGCTAAGGCCGGCTATCACTCGATTTGCTACGTCATTTTTGACTCTACAAAGACTATAAATTAAGGCAGCCATTGAGAAAGATGTTTGCTTCTGATGATTTCACAAAGAGTGTTTGGACAAAAAAACCGAATGCAGTAAAGGCAAAAAGGACAGTGCTATCTAGTAGAAGCTTCTGGGGCCGAGTTCTCTTTTGCTTTAGCACCACACTTCCACTGGTTTATGTGCTGCGAAAGGTTGATTCAGATGTAAGGCCTTCCATACCTTTTCTATATGAGTATCTCGACAGTTGCAAAGAGAGAATTGTCGATATCTGTGGGGGCAGTAAGAGGAAGTACATACCATACTGGAATTTGATTGATAAGAGGTGGACAGCCATATTGCATAGGCCCCTCCATACAGCGGCTTACTTTCTAAATCCTAAATGCTTCTACAGTAATACATTCTTCAATGTTCCTGAGATTAGAAGAGGCCTTCGTGAATGCATGCAACGAATGATCCCCGACCTCAATGAGTATGTACAAGCTGATGTGGAGCTGGATCAACATAAATAGAAACTTGGAGAATTTGGATCCCCGCTAGCTCAAATGACTATGAATGTCCAAAGCCCTGGTATATGTTAATTCATTGTTTTCATTCTTAGGGTTCTATCGGTAGAAATATCATTAAGTTATTTTTTTTTGCATTTTTAACACAAAAATTAATTATCTATTTTAGTTGCCTAGTGGGAAACATTTGGAAAGGATGTTCCAACACTCCAAAAATTTGCAATTCGAATCCTCTCTCTTACGGCTAGTGCTTCTGGATGTGAACGCAATTGGAGCACTTTTGAACAAGTATGAATTTTAAAAACTTAATATATTATTTTTATGTACTTTATTTATCATCATACTCATATAACAATTCACAACTTTGTTAAAGGTGCATTCAAAAAAAAATGTCGCTTGGAGTAAGAACGCCTACATTCTCTCGTGTACGTCATGTACAATATTAAGTTTAGAGAGAGAAATATTGGGAGGAAGAGAATGAATTTGGATCCAATTTTGATTGATGAGGCGACACCAAAGGATGAATGGCTAGTTGAGAGTGAACAGGCTTGTCTCCCAGAAAATCTTGGATTGCTAGATGAGCCTACTGATGACGATTCAGCTCCAAGAAAGAATGATTTCTTAGAAGTCACTGCAATTAATAGCAATCAAAATGTTCTTTCATCCTTTGTAGATAAGAAAGACAAGTAAGATGAAACTGAAATCCCAACAAAGAAACGAAGGATCGATACTTGTAAGTTATCCAATTTTAACAATTTAATATTCTTAAATGAATACACTACTATCGTGATTTGAGTATCTAATAATATCTTAATTTGTATATTTCTTGTGTAGCATCTTTTTCGGATAAAGGAAAAGCAATTGATGATACTTTTGATGAGACGGGGGATGATATCGATCCGAAAGATGCAAACCATATTCTGGAGGAGGATGATTTTGTTATTATAGATTAGATGGAGGAAAAACAATATTTTGTTGTGTATAACTTAAAAAATTATTGCGATGTTTGTTATGAAATTTTATAATTTTTCTATGCCTTTATATTGATTTTACAGTATTTTATATGATTTTTTAGATTTATTTACTTATTTGTGAAAATTATTAAATGCAGTTTAATATTTATTTTAATTAAATAAATAGAAAATTGCGTAACCTACATTAAGCGTTACGTTATTTGCTACATAACCTAACAAAAAAAAAACGTTACGTTAACATTATCATTATTTTAAACATTGCACATATATATATAATACAAAATATGAAAAAGTTAAAAGATGTAAAGCAACTACCAACAAATTAAATGTCACTAAATACTGGATTTGAACAATACTCTGCCTAAGTATTAAACATAATACATAAATCGGCATACAGCAAGTAAATACCTTTTTCTGAGTGGATATCAACCCTGGACTCCATACAGGAGAGACATGCTAAGAAGCAATCAGCGTTCTAACTCTGATATTGGTGCAAAAAGAAGTATACCATATAGAGCTAAAAAGAATGCCTAATGTCTACAATATTTTCTGTCCTAGCCTTACATGTCCAATCGTGCCCCTTCTGCAGCTCTGCCTGAACATGCTGGCCAATGACATGAGGTACTGGCATATATAACACTACTGTTGGGGAGGAGGATGTTATCAGCTAACCCAGGAACCATATCACAGATCACTTCACCTTTGATGTTCCCATGGAAATGGAGAATCTTAGTAGAGAAAGGATGTTTGCCAACAAGACACACCAGACAAACAATAAAATCAGCAAATGCAAGTTCTTACACACACTTATCTAGCTCTGATTTCTTCGTCCAAGTTAAAGAAGACAAAATTATTTGTAATTATCACCCTCAATATAGCTAACCTCTTTTACCTATGGACCCAAAATCCTCCACATATTCAATAATTTTATTCAATCAATTTATATGACAATTTCACCGTCTCTAAACATCCAAAATCAAAGACACTGTGACTTTGATAGCACAGTATAGTGACAAAAACACTCCAATAATGCTTGCTTTTTACATAATTATGTTAACCATAACTGATTGAACTACATAAATGAGCACAACAATCGAAAAATAAAAAGTAGAATGGAACCACTTGGAAAGTATCTTTAATAATTAGATAATAACAAAAATAACAATAAAATAATCTACAGTGTAAGGTTATTAATTTTTCAATCAAAACCAACTTAAAGGTTCTTGCCACCTATTGTCCACTTTACACCAACACAAGAAGAACCGTTCATAAATACCTCTAGTAATTTTTTCATTGTAACACACTCACAAGATTATTTCATGGTGTTTGATTTACTTTCAAATGCTTGTTTCCCCATGCTTTCAATGTAGCATCCTCACCTCCCCCTCCACAAAACTAAAATAAATTAAAATAAAGAAACACAAAAGCAAATCAAAACCACTAAATAATACTACTCAAAATGCCACGGCCCATTTCCAAACAATACTACTCAAAGTGCCTCTCCCTGCTTTCAATATAAGGTATATGTGTATATACAACAGGTACAGACAATATATTTGCATTTGCTAAGTGTCACAAGAATTAAAATAATTTATAATTAGTCATGGATTCCTCCTCCAAAAAGGCTTACTACTTTATGAATTCATAGCAATCATTATAAACTACACTGGTCCTGCCTCACATCCAATGTGAGACTATTCAAACTGAGGATATTATATTCACTCCTCTCCCCTTTTAGATTTGGCGTTCTCGTTACAGTGGCATAGTAACACATCAACACTTTATCAAGTAATATGGGATTCTAGAGGTAGCCCATATAGATTCTAGAGATGACTTCTACGGATTCAAAGGTGACCCTCACTTTTGTATGACACTTTGTTCCATGTAACATAGTTCCAAATGGCATTTAGTTCTATATACTTCCAATTGGTGTTTGGATTTGGTACCACTAGAATACCTGTCACATCCGACTTTTAGTATACGGTATATGAGTATGCACAACAGGTACCAGCAATAAATTCGGTTTAAATGTGCTAAGCCTCCAATAAAATAACAAGAATTAAAATAGTTTATAATTAGCCACAGATTTCTTACTCAAAAAAGGCAAGCTATGATTACTTTATGGATTCATGAGAATCATTATAAACTACACTAACTCTTGTCTAATATCCGATATGGGAATACCGAGCTAGGGATATTACACAAAGAATCAAATATATGATTGATAAACAGATGGACATATGAGACCCTCCTTTGTACAACTCTATTTAGAGTCGGAATCTCCCTAGATATGGGCTTGGGAGTTCCCAAGCCTTCACTATGAAAATAATGTTTTCTCTTGTCATCACATAAATATTGAAGAAAGAAATCAAACATAAGGAATAAAGGAGACAAATCCAATCAATAAATGAACTTGAGAACAAAAATATGGGAGTTAGATAACCTAAAGTTACAAATCTTCATTGGAAGCTTGAGATTAGCTACATAGCGCTTTGCCAACAAGCTGCGCACCATCACCTTTAGGAGTCCACATATGCCCTTCAAGCCTGATTACTCATTTAACATGTGTTGTGCCCAAGGTTTAAAACATCAACCAATACTGATAGATATATCGTAAATATTGTGTCGATTTTTAGGTACCCAATATGCGATATACTGCATAATATTGGTCTGATATTATTGATATATCTGACACTACCGATATGATACACCTAATATTGTCGATTTCAATACCTTGGTCCAACCTTACCATGTTATCCTTTCACCCATGCTATTCCCCACTATGGAAACTCTCCTTTCCCTCTAACCTCATTATTCTACTTAATTTCCTATTTCCTTGAATATCTAAATGAAAGGAATAGATCATTATTCATGTCCATTTCTTTCTGATAAAAGAACAAATCATCACATACATTTTCCGACTCCATTTTCTTTTGTCAAAGTGAATAAATTCCAGCATGAAATCAATAGAATAGTGTTCTTCAATGGATACTTCTGTCTTGAATAGTATCCATGAAAGGTACAATTATAACCTTGCAAGCATGTGGTAGACAGATTGTCTCTTGGTGCATGGGAGAGAATGCTTGGTGTAACGGTTAATATCTTCATCCCAGTAGGTTTTGGCTACGTAAAATTCTTATATTTCATTTTATCAGTCCTTTTGCTTCTTTTATGCCTCAAAAAAACCAATATAATTCCCTATATTAAATGACATTCTAAAATTCCACCAAAATTACAAAGGTGAGTGCTGAAAGTTAACATTTTATATTTAGGAAAGCCCCACAAGTCAAGCACTCTTTTCTTTATAGTTCAAAACCTTGATTTTCTAGCAAGCAATTCATTTATTAAAGACCCTGTGAACGCATCAAGGAGAGAATTGAGAGTTGTATGTTTGGCCTTTACAGAGGGGTATTCATACAAAACTTTGCAAATAAATGCCATCAGATATGATACAAAACTTGAGTTTCCTGGCACCATCTTAAAGTCCACTACCACAAACCAAACGACAAGCTATCACGCCAAAACCCGATGTTGTGATGACCTTTGAAGATTATAATTTTATATTGAACAGATATCTCTATAATTCTCATGCAGATTCTCCTACAACAGGAAATTCGCATGCTTGCTTTTTAGTTGCAACAAATTAGGCCAAATTACCTATATTCCAGCTGGGAACCAATTCAAGCTATGTGATTTGGTACTTCCTTACTCATTGTCTAGGCAAGGACTTTTTTGGCAATAACCTATAGAAGGTTATGTCATGTCTGGCAGTTGGTCATAGAACTTAGTCGATTTTTAAGCAGAGCTTTATCCAATGTAGTTTGATGGTAGCAAGGGTTTAGATAGTTAATTATAATACTGAAAAGATTGTAACTGATTGCAGGAATTATTAATTTAAAATAGAAAAGAAAAACAACTTTAGGAATAGTATGTCATACTTTAAACTGTAAATATTGGTGAACTAGCTAAAGGCTACTTGCCATAACTTTTAAATTGGAAATCAAACAACCTAAGAATTTGAAAGACTATACAAAAGAACTTAAGAAAGTGAGACATAAAGAAAACTGAAGCAAATAGCTAATTTCCTAATCAAATAGCAAGCTAATTAAAAGATTTACTAAAAAAGAAAATGGCATAAACTACTACAGTACAAACAAGGAAAAAAAACTTACCCATTTAGTGCTACCTTAATGCTTTTGAGATGAGTCCAAGCAGTAGCAGGCACCTCCCACACCATGCTGAAGTCATCATCAGGCCGTACAGATCCTGACCTCCCTGCCAAGTCCCTCAGATGACCATGACTAGGAAGTACTTCATACATATCTCCAAGATAGCTCTGGATAACTCTGGCTTTTGTGATTGACTCCACAACTATTACTGACTTACCAGAGGGGGGGTAAAGAGGCCTAATTTGTTTCTGTTTCGACCCTCCAGAGGAAATATCTGGACTGTTGCTTTTTGTTGAATGAGATGCATCATTAGAAGTTCTTGTACTGTCCTTTGACTTTTTATTTGAACTCCTAACCTCAAATGCAGCGGAAGAACTCCCAGAAAGCTCCCGAGCCTGTTTCTTATCACCAGAAGTCTCAGCACCCTGCACCTTATCGCTGCTCTTGGCTGCTTCATTACCTATCCTATCTTGTACACACTCCTTCCCATTCTCTTTCTCGTTCCTAGATATTCCATTCCTCCTTCCTGAAGTCTCATCGTGGGCATTGTCATTGCTCTCAGCATGTCCCTTATTACTTGAACTATCTTCTTTAACCGTTTGTTTGCTCTGGGCATCTTCACTTGCAGTACTAACAGGCATGTTAGCTCCTTTTTTATTGGTGCCTTTTCTCTTGGAAGGGGCAGGGTTCGAAACTGCAGCATTTTTTTGCCCATTGATGCTATTACAGACAGTTGAGTTATCCCTCTTCTTTGACCCATTATACACTCTCAGTGTAGAACCGCCATCTTCAGTCCCTCCAGACTCTGAACTGTTGCAGACTTCCTTTGAAGTTGCTCTAGATTTGAACTTCTTCCTCTTTGATGAAAATGACCTCACACTCATAAGTTCATGTGCCACTGATTTCAATCTAGAATTATTTCCACATTCAAAGGTTCTTCTAATAGAACAAAGGGACTGAATTCGCAAGTTTGAAATGATGACAGGGACCCGAAGCATATATGAACCTCTCCGGTTTACCATGATATTAGTGAAAGTAGGTTGTGTGGGATTCCCAAGTTTTCCACCTTGAGCAAATAGTGAGTATGGCTGAAAGTTACAGTTGAAGTTTTGCATTGTTGGGTACTCAAGCTGCCAAAAGAAATCATAAAGGGGGGAAAAATGCATAAACGCAGTGCTACATGTATGAAGAATAATGTTGATGGTGCAGAAAACAACACCAGCTCAAGAATTTCAGTTTCAGAATAAAATGTTAAGAACTAAAATGATAAAGCATAAATACATCAGTAACCAACTCGCAGGGGCTTCGAACACATGCATTAGTGAATGAGTGTTTACACACGTGTCACAGCTGATGGGCCAACAAACATGACGCCAGACTATTATGCAACAGACATTTAGTGATTAACCAAAGGAAAACAAATAACTAAAGGAAAACCTAATGCTTACCGCCTCCACTTTGTCTGTCGCCATAATAATCAAATATACCAGAGAAAGTGACGCAATCACTGCTGAAAGGTTTTCAATTAAGAGTAAAAAAAAAAATCCAAATATGTAACATTAACAAGCCACCGTAGACAAGGAAATAATACACACAGTTCAGCCAACATATAAAGCTCGCAATTTGCCTTTCATTTCTCGTAAAAAAAAAAAAAGAAAGAAAGAAAGAAAAAAAAATACTAAAATCAAAACACAATTCACATCACACATCAGCATTTTCAAGTGGGCTGACCTAAATTCAGCAAAAGATCACAACTTTGACTTCAATTACAAAACTTGGGAAGTTTGAAGTTACCATTGGTGCAGAAATTCGAAAAGGGGAAGAGAAATTCCTGTAGAAGCGACTCGATGCCGAGAGTTTACGCAGATGGAGCGCCATTAAATAAGAGGCGAGAGCCTCTGCAGTTTCAAATTAACTATGAACCGTTGCAAATGTTGTAATTAACGAAACTAAAAGAGTTGAAGGGTTTAGTTGGATCAGTACCTGGATATTTCTAGGTTAGGGTTTTGAAACGGCATAGGCAAGATGGAGAGAATTGCGAATTTTGGGATGGAGGCGAATGAGGAAGAGAGATTTATCGAGGGTTTTAGGAATGTAAGCGGGCGTCCGAGCACCCCAGGGGAGTTTACAAAGGAGCACACCAATTTTCCTAGCGAGCTCACCTCTCTGTGTTTTTTTTTGGTCAAGGCTCAAAGCCCGGACACTGGGAAAAATGGTGTGCTCCTTTGGAAACTCCCGCGCCCCAGGTAAGGGACTGTGGACGGCCCAATGTATTCTGTGCCCTCAAACGGCCCAAGTTTGGTAATTGAGAATTTTATTTTATTTTTGGGGAAGTAAAAATTATTTCCATACCAAATGGAAATTTCTTTTGGGAAAAATCTTGAGAGCCTCACTTTTTAACTTTTTTTTTTAATAAATTGGATATTTTTATGTAGTATATACTTTATTAATATCCATTTACCGTTGAATGCATTATCTCTTTCGCCTCGGCATTGGCCTCGACATCAAAGAACTCTACAAAATCTAAAATAAAACTTCAATAGAGTGCAACACAAATAAACAAACTGCTTGAGAAAAAACTATATACCCAAACTACGAATGGAATTATTCTGCCTCCATTGAAAAATGTTTTAGCAAACAAAAAAGCCATAGTTGCACTGCAGGATCATTAGTGAGGCAAAAATATTTAACCAATCAACAACTTATTTTCCTCCAAATATTTCTTGAGACATCAGAATGTAATCATGTCACAAGCAAAACAACCAACTGTCATACTTTGGATTTGGCGAGACCCCACATTAACATTTAGGTTGTGTTTGGTTTGAGGGAAAATGAAGGAAAAGAAAAGAAAAGGAAAGTGAAAGAGAAAAGGAAAGAAAAAGATATGAAAATTGGTTTTCTTTTTTATGTTTGGTCAGAAAGAAAATGAAGAAGAAAATCTCAAGAAAATTTTAGAAAAAAACAGTTTCTTATATTTGGTTACTCAATAGAAAATTAAAAGGAAAATATAATTCTAATTAAACTATAGAAAATTTTAATATTCATTTACATATTATTGATATAATTTTTAATTTTTAAATAATTAAGCATATAATAACCAAATGGTCCAAACTTCACAAAAATTAAAAATATCTTGGGACTAAAATTACAAAGAAATTTCTGCAAAAATTTCTCTCCTTTTTTCCTTTTTCTCTCAACTTTCCTTTTGTTTCATTTTTTCTTGGATTTGAGGAAGAAAAGGAAAAAGAAAAAAAACCTAATATATTTTCTCTTAGTTTCTTTCCCTTTTATTCTCTCTCTAATTTTCTCTCTAACCAACCAGTGGAAAGCAACTTTTCCTTTCTTTTTCTTTTATTTTCCTTCATTTTCCCTCAATCCAAACACAGCCTTAGTATCGTTCTTTTTCCTTCACACTAGTTTTTCCTTCCACTTAATAGTAATTGTTGATCTTGATTCAATATTGAAGATATCAACCTCGAGAGAAGCTAGATCCAGGACATCTTTACTTGTTGACATTCTGGTTGATGACAAGGAGGAGAAGGGAAATAAAGCCAAATTGACCATAAGTGTGGATAAAGTATGAAAATAGCCTCTTGTTAGGGTCAACGTCAATGTCATTGTTATCATTTTCCTCGTTGCCATTGTTGAATTCGTCTTCCTCAGTACTATTATTTATTGGGTTAATTACAATCAGACCCCCTGTAATATTAGGATTGTGTAACTTAACACCCTTGAATTTTGAAACTCTCAAAAAACTCCCTGAATCTAGTTATTTTCACTCTCCTTTTTTACTAAGTGCACTCTTATCTCTCAAATTACTATTCTACTCTCATCCCTCCTTTTAATGAGTGTGCTGGTTAAAAGGAAAGATAGGGGTAGAATAGAAATGGTTAAAAAGAAGGATGGGGTAAAATAGAAATTTAAGGAATATGAGTACACTTTAGTAAAAAAAGAGAGTGAAAATAACTAAGTTCAGGGGTTTTTTTGAGAGTTTCAAACTTTAGGAGTGTTAAGTTACACACCTCCAATGCTAAGGGGGTCTAACTGTAATTAACTCTTATTTATTTATCATGTATCCCTAATATACTAGTTATCCATTTCTAACTGTCTACCAAATTTTTTGCCATAACTGTTTACCTCTAATTATGTATCCTTAAGTATATATTGTGTCATACTATTAACTAACATCTACCGTGTCATTAACTATCTATATATCACATTATTAACTATCTAACTATCTACCATACCATTAATAAACTATCTAACAAGTTTCTAGTTAGAATCTACCATGTTATTATCTAAAATATCTATCCATTCTTACTAACTATCTACTGCGCCATTAACTAACTATTTACTATATGATTAACTCAATATCTGCATCACTATTGTCTAATTATCTACAGTGCTATTATTTAACTAACTATCATACTACTAATGGATTAGTTAATACTATGGTAGATAATTAGAATGGGTAAATAGTTAATAACATGATGCTTAGTTTATAGGTTGGTAGATAATTAGTTAAAATGAGATAAATAGCTAGTAATAACTTGGTAATTAGTCAGATAATAGGATGGTAGATGGTTTGATAATAGTATGATAGATAGTTAATTAAAATAGGATAGACAACTGGTTAATAATAGTATATTAACAATCTAGCAGGTAGTCAGTAAAGCGATGGCAACCGAGCCGTGTCTGGCACGCCGCCCAAGCATAGGTCCGAGCATGGCACGTCAGCACGGTCCGCCGGGCACGTGCCGTGGTCGTGCTTGCACATGCTGACTCGAATTATTTTATTTTATTTTTGGGGTATTTACTGGTTTGTCCCTCAAATCTTTATATATTATGACTTTGCCCCCCAAATCTTCATATTTAGGATTTTGCCCTCCAAATCTCATAAGTTACAACAATTTTGTCCCCCTCTCTAACACAGTTAAATATTTGACTATTTTACCCCTCTTTTCCACTTCTATTTTTCTCCTCTCTTCTTCTTCTCTCTTCCTCCTCTCTTCTCATTTTCTTCATTATTTCTCCTCTCTTCTTTCTCCTTAATTTCAATTGGTATTTGTTATGGATTGTGTGTATGATCTCCCTAAAATACCAATTGAAGTTAATGAGAAAGAAGAGAGGAGAAATAATGAAGAAAAGGAGAAGAGAGGAGGAAGAGAGAAGAAGAAGAGAGGAGGAAAATAGAAGTGGAAAAGAGGGGTAAAATGGTCAAATATTTAACTGTGTTAGAGAGGAGGACAAAATTGTTGTAACTTATGAGATTTGGGGGGCAAAATCCTAAATATGAAGATTTGGGGGGCAAAATCATAATATATAAAGATTTGAGGGACAAACCAGTAAATACCCCTTTATTTTTTGATGAAACGGAATTTTGATTAGTAAGTTAGTTTAATTAGTTAGTTTAGTTAGTTCTAATAAATAAAAAGATTATGAAAATAAAATTTTATTATATGGAATCTCATTACATTAATAAATTAACTCTAAATCTTTTTAAAAATCATACAAAATCCGAAGAGAGGAAAGAGGACCCTGCCTGTTACTCGCAACTTGCTCTTAGTATTTTTTCCGAGAGAATTATGAGCTTTGAAAAAATTACATGAAAAAATTATAATTGTATAATTCTAAATGAAAAATTTATGAGGAAAAAATGAAGACTTAATAGTGTAGAAGCCTTCAATTTTCAATCTTTCTCGGGTGAGTTTTCTTGCTCCAATTCATTTGATCTTCCTTGATCTCTTTATTCAGCATCCAACCAGTCATTTAAACACACACACATCTCCAATATGTTTGCTTATATTGAGCTCTTTCACTCCATTAGCACTCTCCCATCTGTACTAAAAGCAGACTCCGATGCAATTGTGGACACCGGAGGGATTAGTACATTGCGGGTCATGTTGGAAAGTACATGACATGTTTCTCATGTGATTTCTATCATACCAAAATATTAAAATCTTCATAATTGTCAGTGAATAATTATTTACATTGGCCTTTTCTAAATAGTAGTGAATTTCATTGAAAGAATTACTAGTTTGCCTAAGTTTTTTATGATGGAATACAGATGACATTATTGATTTTCTACTTTCTTGAATAGTGGGTTAGTTTGTATTTAGTGATTTGTCACCATATATATTCATATGTATGGTACATAATATCTAAATATATTTTAATGTCATTAACTAATTCTTGAATATTATTTGTATAACCCATATTTGTATGAAATAAGTCTATTAAAATTTCTATTCCATCTAATTTACATCACTAATCTATAACGTTTGCAAAATATAGTAAGTATAGAAATTTTTTAAAATATTTACTAAATTTAATTTCTATGGGCTTTACAATATCTTCAAGAAATGGGTTATTCCTATTTTTAGTAAAAATCGACTAATTTCTGTTAAATAATAAAATGCAATATATGTGGTTGGGTAATAAGTACCTAAAAGTACTCTACTTGCATCTTCAAATTTACTTAAAAAATTACAAATACAATGTAAATGATTCCATTCATTAACATCCAAACTACAAGATGATAATTCCATTTTAATAAATATGTTTACTATTTCTTTATATTTAATTGTCTCACCTAACATTTTAAATGTAGAATTCCATCTTATTCTTATATTTTCGGGGTAAATTTCTTGGTGAGATTATAAAATTATTATATATTTGTTTAAATATTTTTCTTCTTGACCCACTATATTTTACAAATGCTATAATGTTCCTAAGTTTAGTTATTGAATCATTTACTATTCTTAATCCATCTTGTACACACAACTCAATGATGTAGCAAAGACATCGAATATGAAATAATTTACTATCTAAAACTAGTTTAGTAATATTTCTTAAAATTTCTTTTGCAGCCGTATTTTTGGAAGCCTTATCGAAAGAAATAGAAAAAAATTTCGTTCTTTTCTGAATGCCGTAAAAACACTTTGTAAGGATTGTGAAAAGTTATATGCATTGTGTAGAAATTCAAATCTTCTATATCCTATTATTTTTTTTGAATTATCCAATGTTGATCTATATGTGGGATGTTACACATAAATAATGACTACCATTTAAATCCTCTTATCAATCGGAGCTTATTACAACTCTATAAATTATTAAAGTTAAAATGACAATTAAAATTTGTATCCTATATTTATATATTTTTACAATATTTGATTTACAAGTTGATCGTGGGACTTTTTTAAATTAGAGGTATATGTGCCGTTCTTATAAATTTTTCAAATTTTGGGTCTTCGGCCATGAAAAAGGGTTGTTCGGCGTACACTATATATATTGATAATTGTTCTCTACCGGATATAGAATTATATTTAAATGTTCTTAAAGTTTCTTTATATGTATTTAATTGTGTTGTGGCTTATTTGGTGGGTGTGCTTTTTCTAAATGTATTTTAAGATGACTTGCTCACTTTGTTTAGGGAAATAGTAGGGTTTTTGGCAATATTTGCATCTAGTTTCCCTAATACTATCTTCTATAAAAATTTTAAAGTGATTCCATATATCGTATTTTCAACCTTTAGTGGAGATGGTTGTTTCAGGTATTGTCGTTTGGGTGGGCTCTTCTACAAGCAAATTAAAGGACTCTATATTTTCGTATGACTGTGACGCAAATGGTACTTGTAAAGCGTATTCTAATGGTTCACAAACAAATTAATATTCTTCATTTGATTAAAAAAGGATAAAAACTACTCGCAGTTTGAGAAGAAAAAGCACCAGACGAGTATGGATTCATGTTCAAAAAACCACGAAAAACCGAATAAAAATAAATTAAACATATAAATACCTCAACGCCGTAAGCTGAAGTGAGAGTTTGAAAGTTGAGAATTAAAATAAAAAATCACTTCTTTTTTGAAAAATGTTAAAGTCGAAACGAGAGGAAAGATTGCTCTAGTGATATCTTCATGATACTTGGTCTTGAGTCTTGGAGATTGCTCTGGTGATATCTTCTTGATATTTGCTCTTGAGTCTTAAATTTTGATGAAATATGGATGAAGTTTTGTTTAAAAATTTTGTGTTTTGAAATATTAGAGAGAGTTGAAGATTGAAGAGAGTCTGAAAATTGTGAGGAAAAATAAAATTAGAGGAAGAATAGGAGGGAGAAAGAGTTTTTTTGCAAAAAAAAAAAAAAATTACAAACAACTCTCCCAACGGCTATTTTGACTATTGGGGGTAAAATTTGCAAATTTTTTGCAAACCCCCCCCCCCCCCCCAACCCACAACTAGTTTTAAAGTCATTGGGGGCTTAATGGAAAAAAAAATTGCAAAATCCCCCAACAGTCCGATAACGACTACTTTTCAAAAAAATTAATAAAATTAAATCCATGCCATAGCGGGCCGAGGCTCGAGCACCGTAGCTCGGGCATGGCGCGAGCCAGAGGCACGTATCTGGCGTGTCATACCCTGCACATGTTGAGTGTGCACGACAGGCCGCCCGACCCATTTGCCACCCCTATGCCAACCCAAATGAACTTGCTTGTGGTTGCTTTTTTGGATTCTCATCTTTCTTAAAAAGGTAAAGATTGTAAATAGCGAGACTTTTACTGCTTGACTTAAATAAATAAATTTCAAAAAATAAAAGTAAAATAGTTAATCTGATATCCTACTCCGAGTAAAAATAAAAATAGTCTAACAATCTCCTATGTTACTAAACAAATTCATATGAGATAAATACTATTTTTAATATGAAAATAATTACTAAAAAGAGAAAAATCGTAAGGGCTCTTTCTAATTTTCTAAAATTTTGGATTTATTGTATTTATAAAACTCCAAAAATAAAACTTAACTACTATCTACCGCATGATGATTGCATTTACCATGTTCTCCTTTAATCACCATTTTATATCCCCAAGCTTTTTAAGTTTTTTAAAAAAAAAAAAAATTTAAAAACTTCAATAATAAATATATTTGGGAGGGAAACTCTCCTTTTATAATAAGTGTGATGAACTGCATTGAGAGAAGTCAAAATTGATAATGTGAATTGCTATAGTATTAATTCGTATTTTCTTTTTTCTTATTTAACACATAAAATATTTGATTAGCCAACTATTGAACATAACAACATTGATAGATGCATTATTTCGTTTGTTCTTCATTTTTATTTATTTCACTTTAGGAAATTATTAAGTGGTTACTGCTAGGGCTGAGCATAAAACCAAAAAAACCGAACCGAACCGCAAAACTAAACCAAACCGAACCGATCGGTTCGGTTTATTTGGTTTTCGTTTCGGTTCGGTTTAAAAACGGAAATTATTTACGGGTTTCGGATCGGGTTTTGGTGACTTTAGCTCCAACCAAAACCGACCGAAAAAACTGAACTTTTAGAATTATAGCTTATTTTTTTTCTTTGATTTATTTTCAATGTGTTTTTCTTTTAAATTTTTAATGAAAAACATGTGATTGTTATTTTCATAAGTAGAAAAAGAAAAAAATAGAAAGAAAATTATTATTTTTCCTATAAAAAACATGTGTTTATTACATAATTAGTTTCAAACCCTAAAAACCGAGAACCGAACCGAACCGAACCGAAAATTCGGTTCGATTTTCGGTTTTCACTTTTTTTTCGGTCGGTTCGGTTTCGGTTTTATAAGTTCGGTTCGGTTTTTGGTTGGATTTTTTTTCAAAAAACCGAACCGAACCGAACCGACCGATACTCACACCTAGTTACTGCCACATAGTGGCTTTATTATTTTGGATTGAAGGCATTCCCATTGACAACAGAAAAAGTTAAGGGTCTTTCATTACAGTTTTTCATCACAGAAAAAGTTAAGGGCCACTTTTCGACACGTCGTATTCAAAATTTCAAATTAAAAATATTTTTTTTTTTTTCTAATTCAAAATTTTGAGTAGAGCACATAAAAGAATTGGACCGTGGATTCACCCACTCTCATCTCTAAATCAAAATGGACAGTGGGGAAAACACATAAATTATATCTTTTGCCATCAAATATAAAAATTCTCTTCTTAGGTACGACCGATGGAAAAACCTACTTATGAACCTTTTAGTCCTCACTTCTTTTGGACTATATCTTGCAAAGGCAGTTTCTTTTTCATTTTTGAAGTCAAATATAGCTCAAAATAAATTCTTATATTTTTTATGCCTAAAGTTAAATTTTATTTATACAGGTTGGCAAAAATCTCTATAAATATTGAGGGAGTATTCTTTTTTATTCTCACTCAAGTACAAATAAGTGAACTACCTATTTATATAGTTTTTTGAAAAAAGCTAGAGAAAAAAAAACCCAAGATTAATATGCATTCATGACAATCATTTTAAAATAGTGATGTTTAATTGATCTGATAAATATTGACATTATCATAAACCAAATTTGTTTTTGATTCCTAAATTTATATTTTACTTCATATAGTTTGCGATTGATGATTTTTCCTGAAAAATGTGGCTACGTGATGCATGTTGAGATATTGTTTCACTATATCGTACATGATTTAACATATTTTGAGGTAATTTTTGTGCTTTCACGCTAAAAAAATAACTCTTTTCTTTATATTTGGTACAAATATAGCTGAATGAATAGTTTTGTCTAACTACATTTACATTTTATTTTTAAACAATTGCTAATCATTTGTTTTTTGAAACAAATAGTTATATCCTACAAATTGAGAGATTACCTCGCTATATCATCTCCGATCTCACGGACTTTGAGGTAGTTTTTGTGACTCCAAAGAATCAAAAAGCTAATGTTTATTCATTTTTAGAATGAAATATAATTAGAAATAAATAATTATATTTGATATATTTTACTGAAACTATTTTTATTTTTCTACAAGAAAAAATAAAACACTTACTTTGCTTTCATCGAAGAAAATGCTAGAGTTTTACTCATGGGTCACGGTAGATGATGAAAATGAAGAGGAACTCCCCAAGCTAATTTCTTATTCATTTTTGGATCAAATATAATAGAAAACGAACAATTTTGTTTTATTTTTATTTCTAAATTTAAATGTTACTTTTATATGATCTATGATGGAAGATTTTTCAAACTGTGTCGAGAAGGCTGTGTTTGGATTGAGGGAAAATGAAAGAAAGGAAAAGAAAAGGAAAGAGAAAGTTATTTTTCACTGTTTGGTTTGAGGGAAAATTAGAGAGAAAATAAAAGGGAAAGAAAGCGAGAGAAAATGTATTAGTTTTTTTTTCTTTTTCCTTTTCTTCCTCAAATCCTAGAGAAAATAGAAGAAAATGAAAGTTGAGAGAAAAAGGAAAAAGGGAGAGAAATTTTTGCAGAAATTTCCTTGTAATTTTAGTCCCAAGATATTTTTAAATTTTGTGAAATTTGGATCATTTGGTTATTATATGCTTAATTATTTAAAAATTAAAAATTATATCAATAGTATGTAAATTAATATTAAAATTTTCTATAGTTTAATTAAAATTATATTTTCCTTTTAATTTTCTATTGCGCAACCAAACATAAGAAACTGCTTTTTTCTAAAATTTTCTTAAGATTTTCTTCTTTATTTTCTTTCTAAACAAACATAAAAAAGAAAACCAATTTCCATATCCTTTTCTTTCCTTTTCTCTTTCTCTTTCCTTTTCTTTTCTTTTCCTTCATTTTCCCTCAATCCAAACACAGCCGAAGAGTTAGGAAAGCCCTTTAGAAATATTAAAGGAGCATTTTTTAAAATTCTCAAGTGCACATATGTGAACTATATATTGTTTTATTTTTTGAAAAAAAAATAAGGAAAAAAACCAAAACATTAATATACTTTCATGACTGTCTGCTCAAACATTAATATTTAAATTGATCAGGTAAAACCATAAATTTTTCATGTCATATTTGTAATAGAATCACGGACTATATATATTTGTGATCTTATTTGATGAACCAAGTAGGAAATTCACTGGCTATTTGGAAATATTTTTAAATTTTCTTCTTAAAGCATTTTAAATTTTGTACTTTCACACTCAAAAAAGTAATTTCCTTATTCATTGTTTAGAATCAAATACCATCATAAGCAAATAATTTATTTGACTTTATTCCTAAATTTATATTTCAATTCTATATTGTTGGTGGGTGATATTTTTTTAAAAACTTGTGGCTTTCCTGTAAATTAAAAAACTGTTTCACTATAATGTATCTATCTCACGGATATTGAGGTAATTTTTGTACTTCCACACCCCAAAATATATATTTTTTATTAATTTTTGGGATCATTAGAAATGGATAAATTTTGTTAGTTCTCGTATGATTAATTTTATATTTTATTTTTATACAATTTAATTGATGATTATTTGAAACAAATGGCTATATTCTACAAATTAATAAATTATCTCACTATATCATTCCCAATCTCACAGATTTTGGGGTAGTTTTTGTATTTTCATGCTCAAAAACTAATTTCTTTATTCCTTTTATATGATGAAGTATATAATTGGAAGCCACAAATTTTATTTGATTTTTAATGCCTAAATGTATATTTTGTTTTATATGGTATCTGAATGAAGATTTAATTTTTTGAAATATGTGGCTTTATCTTGAAAATTAAAAAGTTACTTTGCTATAACATCCCCCATAATACAAACTTTGAGGTAACTTTTATACTTTCACACTTTAAATAGTTCATTTTCTTATTTACTTTTAGAAACAAATATAATTGATTATATTTAATTTTTATTCCTAAATTTTTATTTTATTTTATATAGGTTCCATTTGATAATTTGTTTATTTTTGAAATAGATGGGTATGTTCTGCAAATTGATAAATTGAATTGCAATATTATCCCCGAACTAACGAATTTTGAGGTAATTTTTATGCTTCCACATGTGAAAAGATAATTTCTTTATTTATTATTAGGAACAAATAAAATTGGAAACAAATAAGTTTGTTTGATTTTTTATGCCTAAATTTGTATTTTATTTTTAATATTTGTTGCATTATGGTTTTTTTTTTTTTTAAATGGGTGGCTATGTCTCACGATTTGATTGATTGCCTCACTATTATCCCCAAATTGTATTTAAGATAATTTTTATGCTTCCACACTCAAAAAAAGGTAATTTCTTCATTTATGTTTTGGATTAAATATAATTAGACACGAATAACTTTATTTGATCTTTATTTAAATTTTGTCTAATTTTTATGACTTTTGATGTCTAGATTTTTTGGATCAAAATACATAATTTTGTTTAATTTTCAAAATGAATAAATTGGTCTTTACACTTTTAAAATGTTTTGTTTTATATTTAACTTCTCTCTCTATTTTTTTTAACCTAATCTTTCGTTTCTCATATGCAGATATGTGTGGAAAATTGAACTTATGATTAAATCGATAAAAGAAAATGCAAAGGTAAATAAGTCTTATAATTAAGTCAATATAAAAACCTTATGTAACGCCCCGTTTTTCAGTTACTTCTCAAAACGGAGGACGCTACTAGACTGCCCAATAGTCACATGATTTTGAAATAACTATAACTACTACTACATTCAAATTGATAATAATATTTCTGAAATGGAAGCAATTTTATTTATACAAAAGTTAATTTTATAAGATGATATACTGTTCTGAATATGAACACAAAAGAATCAAAAGAGAAAAATAGTGTCCAGACAAAAGGAAATATAAACAAAATATACAAAAGTACTCTAAAAGATACTTCAACATTTACTGTTCATTGGTTTGTTCAATGAAGTATGAATCGTCGGTTGGGCTGGTTTCCCTTTTTCGCCTTCCAAACCTGGGTTCAGAACCCAGAGGATTAAACTCAGCAAGTAATACAATGAAGAAGAGAAATTATACTATCACAGTATTCAGTGTAGGTGATTATGAATATATTATGTTAGTGCCGGTCGTGATAGTATAAATTAAACATAATATAAATAAATTTGGAATCACAACTAAACCAAATATTTATGGTGTTTTTCGCAAAAACAGAGGATCTTTCTATTGCCATTGAATCGAGAAAAATTACAAATCATAAAAAATTCTCTTTTTCTTTTTTAATTACAGTGAAAAGATAATTAAATAAACAGACAGAGAGAACTTACATATCATCACTCTCTTTTTACAAAAGATCGTGGGATTCGACGCAACTATAAAGATCGGTCCTTTCCCCGTTGACGATCTGACGTCGATGGTTAGAGGCGAGCTTGTTCTTCGTCTCTTCTGTTCTTCGAGGAAGCTCAAACTCTTGCGCGCGAGAGAGATCTAACTAAAGGTCCTCTTTGAGTTCTCTTAGAGGTATTTATAAGTCTCAAGTTGTTGAAAGAGTTTCTTAGTAGATAGAATTGAAATCTAATTTCCTTGTAGATAGAATCGAGATCTCTTTATAATCTTGATGAGATATTCAAATTTTCTATTGATTTGATTTACTCCAAATTCATTGTATCGGGTCCTGTTTTTACATGCAAAATCAATCAAAATCAAATTGAATTTAATTAGAATTTATAAAATTATCAAACTCAAACAGAATTAAATTAGAATCCTGCACCCAAAAGTTAATTTGAGTTTAATTAGAATTTATAAAATTACCAAAATCAAGTAAAATTGATTTAGAATTCTTCATCCAAAATTAATTAAACTCAAATTAAAATTTACAAAATTATCAAACTCAAACATAATTAAATTATAATTCTGCACCAAAAAGTTAATTTGATTCTGATTAAAATTTGGATGTGAGTTAGAAATTGCAAAATCACTCGAGGCAGAACCAAAATATATTGCGTGCATGAGACCGGGGTTCACTGTGTGAAATAGGCGATTGAGCGGGGCGAGCAAGCATCGATGCGTGAGGTGGGCCTCGCCGGCCTTGCGGGCGCAAGGCTGGCCAGAGGCTAGTTCTTTTTTTTATTTTTTTCATTTTCATTTTTTTGAATTTGGATTTTATTTTTGGATTTGAACTTGGATTTTAGATTCAGACTCAAACTTGGATTTTGGATTAGTGCGGAGATAATTTTTCTCGTTCTACAAGACTCCCTCCAAAATTTTTAAAATTTTGTTTCTCCTGGAAATTTTGAAATACTTTGAATTCTTGTTCATACTTGGTCCTCCATACTTAGATTGTACACTTTAAATCTAACTGTTTAATGTGTCCAATGAAACTTACTAAGGATATGGTATTATCATAGTAATCTTAGTTTTTTTAATTATTATGAAGTTGACTTGCCTGGTTAACAAACAAAGTCTTATTGATTGTGTTAGAATTACAAAATCATGGACAAAAGTATGACTGATGTGCCTATCTAGTGATCATTTTGAAAGTGATGGATGTATTTAATGGAATTGGTGGATGGAAAATGGAACTTGCTAAGTGAGTGAAGGTGTCTTAGCGAGCTAAGCTTTTTGAACATGATGTGACTCGTTTAGATTGACAAACAGAGCTAATGGCTCGACTGGATGACAAACATAGCCATTTATTGTTTTCTACCAAGGGGTAACTCGCCTAGCTGATAGACAGAGTCGATGGTTAATTTCGAATTGAGAGGTGACTCGCCTGGCTAATAGGCAGAGCCGATGACTCGCTTGGCTGACAGACAGAGCCGGTAATTATTAGATTGAAATTGAAGAACTATGAGCAGAGGTGTTCATAAAATATACCAATAGAACTTTATCAGAGATATACTGTTAAGCATATCAAGATTGCTTGGCATGTTTAATGGGATATCTCTCTCCTTTGCATTTTCAGCATTGGGTTATTTCTACCCCAGTATAATAAGACTGGTCGAGAATTTTATCTTTCTCATACCCTTACCTCAAGGGCGCCGGGCTGTCTGCACATTTTTTCTTATCATAATGAGTATCTATTCAATAGATTGTTGGAGTATGACCGAGTGAGGGTCGAAAACCATGGACAGAAGTGTTTAGAAAACGTATCCATGGGGTCTTGGTAGAGGTGTTCAAAAAATGTATCAAGGGGTTTTGACAGAGGTGTACTGTTATACATATGGATGGGGTTTCAACAGAGGTGTTCAAAAAATGTACCCATGGGGTCTTGATAGTGTTTAGAAAACGTACCAAGAGGCCGACAGAGATGTACTATTACACATACCGATGAGATCTCAGCAGAGGTGTTCAGAAAACGTATTGAGGTGACCGGTTAGGGTCGAAAAACAATGAGCAGAGGTGTTCAGAAAATATACCCATGGGGTTTTGGCAGAGGTGTTCATAAAACGTATCAAGGAGTTTCGACAGAGGTGTACTGTTAAATATACAGAGGTGATTAGATTTATGTTATGGAGTAGCTCGCCTGGCTGACAGACATAGCCGGTGACTCGCCTGGCTGACAGACAGAGCCAGTGACTCGCCTGGCTGATAGACAGAGCCAGTGACTCGCCTGGCTGACAGGCATAGCCGGTGACCGCGTTGGGATCATAGGGTGTTTTATTTGTGTGATTATTCAAATCTCACTGTTAGAGGTAAGATCTTAACATGACAGGTTCGATTGTTTTTGAGATGAGATGGTTTTGAATCTTACTGTTAGAAGTAAAAGTTTAACTTGACAGATTTGTTTGCATTGAGATGAGATAATTTAAATCTTGTTGTTAAAGGTAAGAGTTTAACATGACAGATTTGGTTGAATTGAGATGAGACGATTTGAATCTTGTTGTCAGAGGTAAGGGCTTCATATGACAGGTTCACGAAATTTTTAGTAAACCCTCAGCTATTAATGGATATGACATGCCTTTACCAATTGCCATTTGCGTTGGGCTATCCATGTTATTTCCCTCAGCATTATGAATTGTCGAAGCTTTTGTTTGGGCTTACATGCCAAACGTTTCTTCTTCCCTTTCCCTCTTCGGCATTGGGTTATTTCTATCCCAAGTATGATAAGACTGGTGTTCGCCATAAAAATTGTAAATGACGCTCTATTGAGATTTTTTAATAAAGGATTACAATCCAACGGTTTTTCGTTTACAGAAGATGAGGAAAATTGATTTCCTCTTTGTTTAAAGTTGGGTTCAGAGGTAGCTGTGGAGAACGATCCTACTCTCCGTTGATACTCTACACAAACTCTTTCAATTGGCAAAAAAAGAAGGCTCTGGACTCTTGATCACAAGGGGTAATTCAAGAAGAAGATGATCGATCCCTTCTCTTTCGTTCTTCCGCCTTTTATAGGGGTTCTAGGGCAACGTCTCCATCTCATTCCTTCGACCGTTAGCCCCACTACTCGAGAAGTGCCGTCATACTCGTAAGGTAGTTACTACCATGATCGAAGTAATGCCCCTGCATTCGTTTGACAGTTAGCTCCACAATCCGAGGTGGCAACTCTCTTGTTCGGGTCGGGTGACTTTGTATTAAACTTTTTCCCGAAAGCTATGGGTAGTATCACGAATCTCAATTTTAATTTCGCGAACCTGTTCTATCGTCACTAGGTCGCGAACCTCGATCTTTAGATTCGCGAATCTGTTGAGTTACGGATCTCCAACCCTAAATTTGCGGATCTGCTTTGTTTTTCAGAATTTTTTACCGACAAAACCCCCTCCAAAGTTTTCAAAACTCTCATGATTCTTTGAGAAGTTTTGGAATACTTTGGATATATCATTCTGTATTAGAATCTCCATTTTTCATATTTCTGAGAGTACAATTCTACATTAGAACTTTCATCAATTGAGGGCAGCATGACTCTTTCTCAATATCTCGAACTCCCATTTTGAAAGGAACACGACTCTGTATTAGCACTGTGAACTTACTGCTTTTGAAGGAAAAATGCGACTCTGTATTAGCGTCACAATTTTCTGCTTTTAAAGGAAAATGCGACTCTGTATTAGCGCCACAATTTTCAACTCTTGAAACATACGACTCTGTGTTAGGGTCGCGAATTCGCATTTTGGAAGGAAATGCGACTCTGTATTAGGGTCGCAAATTTTCATTTTGCAAGGGGAACGCGACTCTGTGTTGGGGTCACGAACCTTCATTTCGGAGAAGAAGACGACTCTATGTTAGGGTGCAAACTTTCATTCTGGAGAAGAAGACGACTCTGTGTTAGGGTCGCAAACTTTCAGAAAGGGAACGCGACTCTGTATTAGGATAGCAACTTTTCATTTTGGAGGGAACGCGACTCTGTATTAGGATCACGACCTTTTCCCTTTTGGTTGCGGAAAAGCCAGAAGGCTGTTGCTTTCTACGGTGTAGGAATTGAGACGTTCTCTGAGCCGTATTAAATGAAAAGGTACTAATGAGATTTGGGCCAGAGATCACGTCCATCCGAAGATTTCGGCCATCAAATCATCTGCTATATAACCTCGATTTCATGAGAGAGATCATTCCTATCTCAAGAAATTTGAACTCCAAGTTTCTTCTTTTAGGGTTCTTAAGACTTCTCATCTTCAGCCTCTTTTAGCTTCCGATTCTTCTCGTGAGGGATTTTCTGAATCTGCAAAAGATGCCGAAGAAAGTTTCTTCCTCCGATACTGCTGCCAGTCGTCATCAAGACCCACAAGCAACCTCATGTTTGATGGTGGTTCGGCAGGAATCCTTGATTGGAGGTAATAATAATAACTTTGGAAAGGCAATCCCTTTCTTAATTTTTTTTCTTGAATCTGAATGTCTCCTTTTGCAGTTGATTATGCCTTGACTCTTTGGCCTAAGAACCATTACTTCGGGTACTCGGATGGCTATGACGGGAAGAAAGAGTTCAGATTTGGTCAAGTTTTCCTGCATTGTACAACATCTGATAGCTAAAAGAGGAAAAATAAAATTCTTCATCCTACTCGCTCAATATTGCGAGAACTGATGGCCAATGCATCATTTGAAGGAGATGATCGATCCTTGCTATACAAACCCACATTTTTGTTCGGGGACCATGTTTCGGTGCCCGATAGCGGTTTAGAAGATGGAGATTACAAGTGGCTTCGTCAAGTTGAGAGTCGCTACTTGTTTCTCCCCAACATGGAGAGGTCCTATCCATTCTTATTCCTCCAATCCCTTTCTGTGCCCAGACGAATAGACTGGCACATAAACAGGCCGCAGGATGGCATCTTATTGGGAGGATTTAACTCTCAAGGTGCTTTTCCCCGTACTACTGGGAAACACTTTTGTGGATTTCTCCCAAGGCTGCTTAAACATGACTTCCCTACAGGCGAAATACCCATAGTCGCATAGGCTTTCTTGCACCGATTTGCCAATGCATAAGGGGAGTTTTCTGTTCAAGATTTTCGTCCCTCTGGATGGGTTCACTGCTCTTCAAAAGGAGAGTGAGCAGTCTTGACTGATTTCTTTCAGAAAACCTTCAGAGACTAGCTTTGTCATGCAGAGCTATATCGTACTATTAGGGCTGTTCAGTACGGCATTCCCGCTAGTAGATTCTATTTTTTTTGCCTTACTGAAACTGTACAATCCTGATACTTGTACAATTTTTTACTCTCGCGGCGAATTGGGTTTTGCCCTCCACAAGATGTATAAAATTTCGGGACTGCCTATGGGAGACATCCCGTATGAAGAGTACGTCCCTACTAGGGAAGAACTCTATCTACTAAAGACCCAGGACCCTTTGGTCTATAATACTTATTGGGAGCTGCTCTGTCACTGCCATATTTGTACCCACATATCCGGCACCAGCAATTTGAAGCCGAAGAAGTGGTTACAATTCTTTGCCCAATTTTCTAAGAGTAATCCTAATTTCACTTGCCTTCCTTCAGCTTCTGATAAGGAGGTTGAGAGAAGAATTGCGAGTTTCGGGACAGACGCTTACGTCGCCGAATCTGATGAGGACGTTTTCAAGACTGGAATATCGTTTGAAAGTTTTCACTATCAGGCCCTCCAACCTTTATTTGATCCTGTCTTCTTAGCGGGTTATTTGATGGTATGGTTGAAAAAGTGTGTTATTCCTTCGCAGGAAAACATACCCGTTAGGTCCGTATACCCAGCCGTCCTACTTGTATTTGGTAGGCAACACAGTCTGTTGCCCGCGATGGTGTGCAGCATCCAAAGCGGACTGAGCAGAATAGCTGATAAATTCTGTAATATGAAGAAGGAGCAGAGGAAGAAAGGAGAACCGATTGTTAAGACTCCTAATCCGCGTGTAGAACTCCCTTATGCTTGTTTGATGGCTTGACTTGTTTTACATTGTCCCACTTTGATGAGTCCTGCCGATTCGCAGATTGATTTGAATGGTCCCAAAGTGCAGCACTATGAGAGGTCGCAATGGAGAGGGGGCTACATGGCCGCGATCTGCATGACCCTTCGTCACTTCGCGAACTTCAAGCTATTTCGATGTTTTCCGTACTTTCCAAATGCTGGGTACGGGGAGGAATTCACGGATATTGCTGGTGCTGATAAATTCACTGTTCTGTCTCCGAGGTGCTTCTGGTGGTTGATAAATATCCGTCCAGAACACTTGGTTCTTCGGGGAACCACTGCTATATAAAGCCTTACTACCCGAGCCGTTTCACTCGACAGTTCGGGTATGATCAGCTCTATGTTGGTAATCCCAATAGGGAAATGAGTTTTGTTGGGAATGCCTTCGAAGGAGCTAGAGCTTGGTTTCATTTCGTCGCAGGTGGAACCTAGGCTAGATTTGATCTTCCACTCAAGACCCCGAACTCGAATATGAGTTTCAGTTTCTGTAAGTAGTTCGTGGATGCTAATTTCGCTCCCCAGAACTTCAGTGTAAACCATACCCGTCTGAGGGAGATCAGAGTTTGTTATGCCCAGAAAAAGAAGGCTGACAGCACGAAAGTAGTGGGGATAGAAGATTTCGGGGCAGAAAGTGTCTCTGATGAGTCGGAACCGGCGACTCAACAAGGGGAGGAGGATAATAATGCACTGGCTTTATCTACTCAGCCTGCCTCTCTTGATGCTTCTTCTCCCAACTTTGAAGAAAATTTCTTCTCAACCGCAGTCTCCTCCGAAGAAGACTTCGCATAAGCGGAAGAGACTAAGGCGCCGCAATGACTTGCCTATCAATCTGTAGGGCATTGATCCGCAGAAAATCCCATCTGGAGCTGGCAATGCGATGCCCAGTTTGGTTTTTGAGACCTTCGCAGAGGAACCTGAGGAAGATGAGGATGACTCATCTTTAACTCTCCACTCCCTTAAGAGGCGTCGGAGTCAAGGACCTGTTTTTCGCAGTGATCCTACTCCCGCCACTCAAGTGGATCCTGCGACTCTTACCCACCAGGCCGCTGTTGAAGTAGGTGCTTCTCCTACTGTACAAGAGGGTTTTGCAACCCCTATTCATCAAGCTATTGCAGATGATGGAATACAAATCATTGGGGAGATTCGCGCATCAAGTCCCCCAAAAGTAGCACCTCCTTCGGAAGATCAAAATGAATGGGGTGATGACGACGATGTCAGCAGTGGCAATCTTCACTCTTCTACTCCTCCATCGGACCATGATAAGTACGTCTATTTGAGCGAAAACGTTCGGACCGAAATATATGGGCCTGAGGTATTCGGACCTAAGGAGTACGAACCTGGAGAATCCAATGTTCAACCTTCAGGTTCGCATCTTTTTTTTATGTATTCTGTTATTATTAAATAATATTGTGACATTCAACTGTCAACTTTCTCCTTTGCCAGCTCCAGTTTTGACTCCAGATCTAGAGTGCATGGGCGTGAAGGTAACTCCGCCAGATGACACCATCGCAGAAGCTGACGCTGATGAGGTGATCGAGATTACCACTTCTGTTGTTGATACTACAGAGATAATAATTCTCGAGACTACTATGTCCACGGTCTAGGCCGTAGCTGCTTCGGCTGACATTTTGGTTCAGGATGTTGCAGCTGGTAGCTCTGTTGAAGTCTCAAGAGGTCCCGTTCCTCTTGATATTGGTATTGTTGCCTCTGTGCAGTAGAGTACGGTTCAAACCGTCTTTGCCCCAACCAGTGTTGATCCTTGTCATGCAGAGCTTAATGTCTTTGAAGTTGATTTATTGAAGGATACAGTGGAAACTTTCCTCCACTTCTTTGATCATTGTATTGATAAGATACTGAAGGGGCTTCTTTTGCTTCACTTGCCAATGTTCTCAATATTTATTTAACTGGTATTGTCAGCATTGACGGAGAAGAGAAACCTGCTCCTTAGGCTTATGATAGCTCAACTTCAAAAGTATGCTGAATTCTTATCGAAGGCCAGAAGTGCCGACAAATCTGAGGCAGTTGATGCCATTTTTCAGAAGCTGAAAGAGGAACAATTTAGGTTCCAAAAGGAGATCCAGGAGAAGGCCAATACTTGTAGAGCTTCCTTGGAGAAGGGCCAATCAGACAGTCAATCCTTAGCCCTACAGGTGGAGGCCGCTACTTTAATTATTAAGGACCATGATCAGGCTATTGTCAGGACCCAAGAGTCTATCGTCAAAGCTCAAGCTTTCTTGGCCAAGATCACCAAGGAACGTGATGAGTCAATGAGGAATATTACTAACTTATCCCGACAACGGGACAATACCATTAGAGATCTTCAGGCGATACAGGCTGAAGCAGAATATTGTTGCCAGTGACGAGGAATTGCGTCGCCAAGCCACTGTCCAAGCTTACGAGGTCATTCAGTAAGATATTGACGATGCTGAGGAGAAAATTAAAGTTCTCTTGAATCATTGAACTGTAAAAACTTATTATTTCTTTTTGTGATTTTGTGTTTCTCCTTCTTTTTGTAGTAATTCCCCTGACATTTATTGTGCATGGTATGACTCCTTGCTTATGTAGAGAACTTGAACTTAATTTTGTATTTCTACGGCATGACTTTAGCATTTGTCTTCGAAGATTTGCAATAAACCCGCCATCTTATGTCTGAGATTTGCGAGTCTTCGTAAAATTCTGGTATCCATGTATCTATCACGTGACTTTCATGAGTCTTTGTCAGGTTTGTGACTTTACATCCGGAGATTCGTGGATTAACAAAATTCATACTAAATTCGCAATCCTAACTTCCGAGGATTGCGAGTTTAAGTTCGTGATGTTCTACCCGGAAGTTCGTGGGATAACCCAAAACTCTTCAGAATTTGTAGAGACTTCTGCGAGAACGTTGGGCATGGAATCCCAAGCATCATACGTTTTCATTAATGATGAGGTCTCCAGGCAGCAAGATCTAAGCGTCCCATGCAACAGTAATAAGTTCTGTTGAGATCTGAACCAAGAATCTTAGTCGAAGATTTCGGTTTCATCTTCTCCAACCGAAGATCATAATTACTAGACTGTCTATATAAGACGTATGGCTTCTTCCATGGAAGATCATTCTAACGTGAGAAAATTTCTTCTCCCTTATCTTCTCTTCCTTTCATTTGTAGTTGATTTATTCGTGCAGCCTATTTTCTTTTCTTCCAACCGAAGCGATGGATAGGCATGTTACAAGACCTCCAGACTGCATCAATCTAGTGGGGTGTTCCACCGAAAAAGTTCTTCTAACAATAGTCATTTTTCTTAATTAAGGTAAACTTTTTCTTCTGATTAATATCATCCTCTTTCTTCTTTTCTTCCTTTTTAACAGGGATTTGACTTGGCTGAAGGAGATAACCGTAGTTATTCTCCTTAATAATGACCCAGAGCCGATGGGCTCGTAATTGCTTCCAATACCTCTAGGGTCTTGGAAGGTCTCATGTATTTTTTATGAAAGAAAAGATTTCGGGTCTATGGCATTGTTTTTCTTCTTTCCTAACATCCCACAAGGTTGGGGTGTTAATGATTAGGACCTTGAATTTGTGCAACCCCTCACGTTGTACATTTGGGTGTGTGCACTTGGTATGCCCAGTTTTGAACTAATCAAGTCACTGACATCCTTGATTATCACTGGGAGAACCAACCAAGAGATCCCTGATTATCGTCGGAAAGAAGAAACAAGTCTGTACCCTTAAGCCGTTCTTGAATAGGAGGCTATAAGAGCAAATTGGAAGTGGAGGCTACGGGAGCAAACTTTTTGATCTGAGTCATGATGAAAGAGAAGGCTACAGAAGTAAGTTCGTCATTCCAGAAGAAGAGTCTGCAGGAGCAAACTTTTTGATCCGAGCCATGCTGAAAGAGATGGTTATAGAAGCAAGTTTGTCATTCCAGAAGAAGAGCATGTAGGAGCAAACTTTTTGATCTGAGTCATGTCGAAAGAGACGGCTACAGAAGCAAGTTTGTCATTCCAGAAGAAGAGCCTGCTCCTGCCTTTTAAGCCGTCCTTGAAAGGGGAGGCTACATAAGCAAACTTTTTTTTTTCCACATCAGTGATTTGTATTCATTCTTATTAACTGTATAGTGCTAGAGAATTCTATATAATTTTGATCTAATAATAAATAAATAAGCTCTTTCTTTTTACATAGCTAAGAGTGACTGATAGATGATTCTGATGTTGATTACCATAGATAACCGTTAACTTAATAATCTTAAAATCAATCAAAATTTTCCAAGCACCCAAAATTGCTGTGAATGAAAGAACTTTTTACTGACCAGATTGAAACTTGCACTGTCTAGTATAAAGAGTTTGATTTGACAGAGATATTTTTTAACTTGGCAAGTTTGAAAGAAAGAAATTTATTCGCTAGAGGTATTTTTTAATTTGGCAAATTTGAAAGATGAAAATTTGATTTGCCAGAGGTATTTTTTAACTTGGCAAATTTAAACGAAGGAAATTTGATTCGTCAGAGGTATTTTTTAACTTGGCAAATAAGGAAGAAAATTTGATTCGCTAGAGATATTTTTTAATTTGGCAAATTTGAAATAAAGAAATTTGATTCGCTAGAGGTATATTTTAACTTGGCAAATGTGGAAAGAAATTTTGATTCGCCAGAGGTATTTTTAAACTTGGCAAATTTGAAAGAAGGAAATTTGATTCGCCTGAGGTATTTTTTTAACTTGGCAAATTTGGAAAGAAATTTTGATTCGCCAGAGGTATTTTTTAACTTGGCAAATAAGGAAGAAAAATGTGATTCGCGACTTAAAAATCTTTAGTCCGGAACCACGAATCTTTATTAATGAACTTCTGATTATAGACAAGCTTTTGTTCATCATTTGCATTGAACTACCCAGATCACATTACAACTGGTGTTCCGCAATTTTACTAAGAATAATATTTCTTCAGAAATTTGCTATTGATTGGCACATGATCTTATCACCATTCAGTTTTGCCAACCAATATGCGCCGTTGGAGTAAACTGTATCAATTACAAAAAGTCCCTCCCACTTCGGCTGGAACTTTTCTCTAGACTTTTTGCTAGTTATGATTGGTCTTCTGACTGGCAGGACCAGATCACCCTTCTTGAAAATTCTTCGTTTGGCCTTTTTGTTAAAAGTTCTGGAGATCCGCGCCTGATATAGTTCAATACTCTATTGAGCTTCCAAGCGCTTATCATCAAAGACTTCTAATTCTTGGAGTCTTTGCTAATGTCTTTCTTCTTGCGTCATTCTAGTTGTTAACACAACTCGCAACGATGGAATTTGAATTTTCAAAGGTAAGACTGCTTCTGACCCATATACCAAAGAAAAGGGCATGGCATTAGTGGGGGTTTGGACTGTGATGCGATATGCCCATAGACATTCTCCGAGCTTCTCATCCCAATCCCTTTGATTGGATGACACAAACTTTTTGAGAAGTTTTACAATGGTCTTATTGAAAAATTCTGCTAGACCATTGGTTGCAAGGTAATATGGTGACGAAGCTACATCTTCGATCATGTACTTGTTGCAGAATCTGAAACATATTTGGCTCACGAACTGAGGTCCGTTATCATGAATGATCCTCTTCGGTACTCCGAAGCGATAAAGCACATGGTATTTGATGAATTTGATAACATCCGATGACTTTACTTTGATCAAGGAAACGATTTTAGTCCATTTCGAAAAGTAATCCGTTATAGCTAAAATGAACTGGTGTCCTCTTGTTGATGGCGGAGAAATTGACCCGACATATCCATACCTCATTACTCAAACGGCCATGACGTAGCTATTGGGTGGAGATATTCTGGAGCTTGATGTATAAAGTCTGCATGTATTTGGCAGGCCCTACACTTCTTGGCGTAGTTAATCGCTTCTATCATCATCTTAGACCAGTAATAACCCATCCTTCGGATTCTATCCCAGAGTTTTAGCCATGGCTGGTGTGCTCCGTAGATGCCAGCATGAGCTTCTTCGAGTACATTTTGAGCTTCGCGGTTAGAGAGACAGCGAAGTAAAATTCCATCATAAGATTTCCTGTCCAATGTCTGAAGCTCCACATTGTAGTAGAACCGGACAACCCTTCTTTGAATTGCCCTGGCTTCTTTTGGATCTTCGGGTAATATACCGTAAAGGACATAGTCTATATAAGGAAAACGCCAATCCCTCGATTCTAGACTTGACTCTAAAACATCAGTTTCGTCTTCCTGTGGTTCCCTCATTTCCTCTTTGAGTTCATCTTTTGGATAGAATAATTCGCTGCTCCCTACCGTAATTTGCTTTCTAGCATGCTTGGGCAAGGCTAATGTAGCAGCTAAGGAAGCTAGTAAATCTACATAACTATTTCGGTGGCGCTTTACGTGGCTGACATAGAAACTATCGAAACCATTGACTATCTTGATCACCGCATGATAATACGGCAAAATGTCTTCATGTTTGACCTCATACTCCCCTTTTACTTGATTTACAACAAGTTGAGAATCTCCATATGCCTCCAAATATTTGACCCCCAGTTGTTTAGCTATTTTTAAGCCGATTAGGAGAGCGTTATACTCCGCGACATTGTTGGAGCACGGACATGTTAATGAGTAAGCTCAAGGAATGATGTGGTTGTGAGGAGAGACGAAAACAACTCCTACCCCCGCTGTCATTCTTCCCTCGGATCCCATTCGGGAGGCACCATCGAATAAAAGTTGCCATACACCTTTTGCGACTATATTTGCCTCCGGAGACTCTTGCGAGCTGTCTTCTTCTGGAATTGGGCTCCATTCTTCTAACTCTCCAGGGATTTGTTTGTATAGCTTCGAGGATGCCGGGATTGGATGTTCAGCTAGGAAGTCAGCCACGACCTGTCCTTTAATAGACTTTTGCGGGACAAAATGCATATCGTATTGTGATAGCAAAATAGCCCAATTGGATAGTCTTGAATTCAACGATCCGGGTTTAGTCATTAGTATTCTCAGGGAGTTAACTCTCAATACAATGTAGATGGTTTGTCCAACTAAATAGTATCGCATTTTCTGCACTGCAAACACTAAAGCTAAACATTCCTTCTCCACTGGGTTATACCGGTGTTCCGCCCCGATCATCATTCTGCTGAGATAATAAATAACTTGTTCATGACCCAACTCATTCTTCTGCACTAACAAGGCTCCCAAGGAGTGGTCCATAGCCCTTACGTATAGCAGGAAAGATACTCCCGAGACTGGGGCTACGAGCACTGGTGGTTTCATAAGGTATTGTTTGACTTCTTCAAAATCCTTTTAGCATGCGTCATCCCAAACAAATGACATTCCTTTCCTCATCAATCTGGTAAATGGCTGACATTTACCGGATAAATTTGATATAAACCTGCGGATGTACGCCAGCCTACCTTGCAGTCCCCTTAACTCTTTGAGGTTACAGGGAGGTGGCATATCTTGGATAGCCTTAATCTTGTCTAGATCGAGATAAATCCCTTTTGATGTTATGACAAAACTGAGGAATTTTTCACTGGAAACCCCCAGAAAAGACTTAGATGGGTTTATCTTGAACCGGTGTTTCCTCATGAGGTCGAACACCGTCTTCAAATCTTTCAAGTGATCGCCCTTATCCTTACTTTTAATTGCTAGATCATCTACGTAGCATTCCACTGTCTTCCGGAGATGCTCTTGGAATATCACGTTCATGGCACGTTGATACGTGGCACCGGCATTCTTCAGGCCGAAGGGCATAATTGTATAATAGTATACCCCGAGTGGTGTTCTGAAAGATGTATGCTTCTCATCATCAGGGTACATCTTTATTTGATTATACCCTGGGAAACCATCCATGAACTTTATATGCTCGTATCCACAAGTATTATCTATCATAACATCTGTGATGGGTAACGAAAATTCGTCTTTAGGGCAGGCTTCATTCAAATCCCTGAAGTCAATGCAAATCCGGATTTTACCATTCTTTTTTGTCACAGGAACTATATTTGTGACCCAATCGGGGTGCCGTTCCTAGCGAATAAAACCTGACTCAATCAAATTTTTGATTTCGACTTCTATGGCCTCTATGATCTCTGGGCGAAATCTTCGTTGCTATTGCTTTATTGGTTTAGCATTTGGCCAGATGTTTAGCTTATGAACCGCGACACTTGGGTCTAACCCTGGCATCTCCTCATAACTCTAGGCAAAAATATCGATGTACTTGCGAATGAGGGATATTAATCCTTCTCTCTTCTGAGGATAGGTTTTCACTTATAAATATGCGTTTAGGATTCTTTTCATCTCCCATATTTATTTGGATTACTTTATTTTTGGTTAGAGGCTCACGTTGTTCAAACCGAATCTCCCACTTCGCATTAAGATGCTTGGGCCAGGGGTCATCTTTTATCGGCTAAACTTCCTCTAAGTCTTCGTCTTCTTGGATCACGGAGGCCATGTTCACGGACACCTCGCGAAAAATCATGCCAATACTGACATCTGAATCCCAGCAGGATGATTTTGACTAATGATCGAACTGCTTTTCCTCGGTTCTCTCTCCAAAGAAACCTTCGGGAGTGGTGACGTATCCTAACCCCCTGTCGGTTTTTTGATAATAATCTGGCATTTCCCTTCTGGGACAAAGGGTTGAAGAATTGTTCTTCTTCCTTTTTCAAAGTTCAACACCCTGCCTTTGGCCAGATTATATCCCATTTTCTTTATTAATCTATGAGAATTTTCATTGTAATGGAAGAAATCGGGATTTCTATGTTCTTCCTTAGAATCTAAGCAGTTCTTTTTGTTCTTGTGACTTGCCCTTCCAAATACTATGGCTTTCTGGGTTTCGTCCTTGGGAGGAACCTCAAAAATGACTTTGTTAGCACTTTCAACGTCATCACTTAATTCGTGTAAGGATGATCGGATAGGTGCTTGGAAGGAAGTCAGAGAACTATCTCAGCAACTCGGCTATAACAGACTTGGTCGTGTCTTCCTCATCGGAGGAGACTCCCGCCATTTGTCTATAATTCATTGGGATTGCCATTCCACTTTTGAGTCGAGTGTTTTGGAAAACTCCTCGCTCTTTATTGAGTATGTCCTTCAGGCCCGAGTGAGCTCTAAGTCGGAAGCACCTCCTTCGAAGACTTTCTTCGTCTTCTTTTTCTTTTTCTTTTCCCCGACACTTATCATATTGGATGACGCCTCGGGGTATTCGCGCTCAGAAAACTCGAGCCTATTTCATCGTCTCCTCTTCGCCAGTTGGGATGCGATGGAGCCGATAGTCGATGGAACACCGACGGGCTAGTATGAGCTGAACAATGACAATGAGATAGCATTGCATTGATCAGTCGTTCGCTATGGTAATGAGATGCATGGGATTCTTTCATCTTTCTGTTTAGAAGTTCCCGAAGATCTCTTGCATTGAAATTCTTGGTGATGGCGTCACTTGTGAAAGCCTTGGAACCGGCATCCCTCTTTCGTCGAAGGCTCTTGGAGCAGGTCTCACTCTTGCTGGGATAGTGAGTGAGATAGTCTTAGCCTTAGAGTTAGGCGCACGTCTTCCGCGAACTTAAGGTTCGCGGGCTTCTTCAATTGTGTGATCATGCTTCCCCCTGGAACACGAGGGACGCGGATGTATGCTCTGCATTTGTAGTCATAGATAACTTTGGTGGATTTACTCCATTTTCTATAGGAAACGCGAGTAAATCCTTCCACATCTCGATCTTTTGTAACTTCGCACTTTGGCCTCTATATTTGTAAAATAGGCTTTTGCGATGATGAGTTGGCAATTTTCTTTTGTTGTGCGGTCCTGCGAAGGGCACGAGCTTTGCTTTTTCTTAGGTGGGAGGAATCTCCTTCTCTGCGTCATAGACCTGCGAAGTAGGTAGTGGTCGTTTCCCTTTATTAAAGTGGGAACCTCGATCCACTTTGCTTGAGAGATCAGGAGTCTTAGCCGAAACTGGCTTAGAGCCCAATGTTGGTGAAGAAGAGGATTTCGGACCAGTTTGGTCCACTATCTCTCCTGGTTGAGTTGTTGCCCTTGGAGTCTACTTGGAGATTACCCCTTTAGAGACTTTACGACATCCCCGTAAGGAAGTAGGGCTCTTAGAGCCTGAAGAAAGAAATTCTTCATACATTTCTTAGTCAACCTGGATGGTGAGTGAGTTGACCAGACTACCAACTGGAATATTGTCGAATTGAGGTAGTACCAGATCACCAGAGGTGATGGCAGTCCCAGCGGAGTCGCCAATCTTCTGTTCGCCATAAAAATTATAAATGACACTTTATTGAGATTTTTCAAGAAAGAATTACAATCCAATGATTTTCCGTTTAAAGAAGATGAGGAAAATGGATTTCCTCTTTGTTTAAAGCTGGGTTCTGAGGTAGCTGTGGATGACGATCCTGCTCTCCATTGACACTCCATACAAACTCTTTCAATTGGCAGAAAAAGAAGGCTCTGGACTCTTGATCACAAGAGGTAATTCAAGAAGAAGATGATCGATCCCTTCTCTTTCGTTCTTTCGCCTTTTATAGGGGTTATAGGGCAACGTCTCCGTCTCATTCATTCGACCGTTAGCCCCACTACTCGAGAAGTGCCGTCATACTCGTAAGGTAGTTACTCCCACGATCGAAGTAATACCGCTGCATTTGTTTGACAGTTAGCTCCACGATCAGAGGTGGCAACTCTCTTTTTGGGTCGGGTGACTTTGTATTAAACCCCTCCCCAGAAGCTATGGGTAGTATCACGAATCTCAATTTTAGATTCGCGAACCTATTCTGTCGTCACTGGGTCGCGAACCTATTCTGTCGTCATTGGGTCGCGAACCTCGATCTTTAGGTTTGTGGATCTGCTGAGTTGTAGATCTCCAACCCTAAATTCGCGGATATGTTTTGTTTATAAATTTTTCATTGACAACTGGTAGAGGATTTTAGTTTCCTCTGGCCCCTTACCTCAAGGACGCTGGGCTGTTTGCACATTATTCTTTATTATAATAGGTTGGCGAGGATTTTGATTTTCTTTTCTCTTTTCTATGTTGGCATTAAGTGGTTCATGCTTTTACATCAGCATGAGGAGTTGTCAAGAATTTGAATTCCTCTCTCCTTTTCTTTTGAAGCATTAGGTTGCTCATGCTTTTTTATCTCAATATGATGGGTTGTTGAGGATTTGAATTCCTCTTCCCTTTGCTTTTGAAGCATTAGGTTGTTCATGTTTTTTTACCTCAGCATGATGGACTGGTGAGAAACTTGTTCTATTTACTTTGCTTTCAAAGCATTGGGCGATTCATACTTTTTACCTCAGTATGATGGATTGTAGAGGGTTTGAATTCCTCTCCCCTTTGCTTTTGAAACATTGGGTTATAACTTATTCTTATAGGATAATATTATGATAAATTTGTCATGAGATTTTTAGCAAACCCCTAATTATGAACGGATTTGATATGTCTTTACCAATTGCCATTCGTTTTGAGCTAGCCATGCTATTCCACTTAGCATGATGAGTTGTCGAAGGTTTTATTTGGGCTTAAATGCCAAACGTTCGCTCTTCCCTTTGTCTTTTGACATTGGACGATTTGTTTCATTCTCTTATCCCCAGTATAATAAGATTGGCGAGAAATTTTTGATTTCTCTTCCCGTTACTTTTGACAGTATTAGGCAGTTGATTCATTAGTTTTCCCTTTGCTTTTTTCTAAAGGTGGCTACATGTAATATTTCTTTAAGAACTTACCATTGATAGGCATCATTATCCTGTCGCCGTCTTAATTGATTAGACAATAGATTCCGTTTGAGTAGACGATTTCTACCACAAAAGATCCTTCCCACGTGGGTTTGAATTTTCCCTTAGTCTTGTGAGTCATGTTTATTGGTTTTTTGACAGCTAATACCAAGTCTCTTTCTTTGAAAGTTCTTCATTTAACTTTTTTATTAAACGCCCTCGAGATGCACGCTCAGTACAACTCGATTTGCTGCTTTGCATTTAGGCATTTTTCGTCCAGGGCTTCTAAATCTTGGAGTCGTTTTTGATATTTTTCCTCAATCGTTTTCTTTGTAGCCAACACTACCCATAGAGACGGGATTTGGATTTCCAGTGACAATACGGCTTCACAACCATATACCAAAAAAAACGGCGTAGGTTTGGTCGGGGTCTGCACCGTTGTACTATAATCCCATATACACTCGCCTAACTTTTCAACCCAATCGCAGCAACTTGAAGAAACAAACTTTTGTAGAAACTTCACAATAGTCTTGTTAAAGGTTTCGGCCAATTCGTTGGCTGCCAGATTATAAGGCGTTGAAGTTACATCTTGAATTCTAAATTTGTTGTAGAATTTCACAAAGTCTTGACTAATGAATTGAGGTCCATTGTTGTGGACGATTCGTTGGGGCACGCCGAAGCAGTAAATTACATGGTGTCTGTTGAATTTGACCACGTCTGCTGTCTTTACTTCCTTTATGGGGATAGTTTCTGCCAATTTGGAGAAGTAATCAGTTATCGCCAATATAAATCGATGTCTTTTGGAGGATGGCAGAGTGATTGGCCCGATAACATCCATTTCCTATGTCTCGAACGGCTAACTGAAAGTTGCCATATGTAAGTACTCTGGAGGTTGGTGTATGAAATTAGTATGAACCTGACAAGTATGACAGCGCTTTGCATATGCCACTATGTCTGTGATCATCTTGGGCTAGAAGTATCCTAATCTTCTAATGCGGTCCCAGAGTTTCGGTCTAGGCTGGTGGGCCCCGCAGATCCCGTTATGGATTTTTTTAACCACTTCCTGAGCTTTGCTTTTTTGATAAGTAACGAAGTAGGATGCCGTCATGAGACATTCGATACAGAATCTGGAGCAGGCATTGTAATAAAATTTTGTAGCCTTATTTCTTATGGAAGCGGCTTCTTTAGGATTCTCAGGGAGGATGTCATGCAACACATAGTCCACAAGTGGAAAATACCAGTCTCGTGGCTCGAATTTTATTCCAACTTGATTCACTTTGTATATTTCCATGATCGCTTCCGGATGTAGGAGCTCACGACTTCCAATGGTAACATGCTTAGTTGACCCGCTTGGTACGGCGAGGATCGCAGCCAATGATGCAGGGCATTGGTGTATGTGTTCTCATATCTTTGCGCATGGTCGATATAAAATTCTTTGAATTTGTTTGCTAATCGCATTACTGTTTGTTGATACGGTATGAGGATATCATGCTTTACATCATACTCCCCAGTTATTTGATTAACGACTAGTTTTGAATCGCCATATGCTTTGAGATGTTTCACCCCCAATTGCCAAGCTATCTAGAGGCCAGTGACAAGGGGATTGTACTATGCTATTTTATTTGTGCAGGGTTTGTTTAACAAGTATTCTTGGGGTATTACGTGTTTGTGGGGAGAAACTAAGACGACCCCCATATCGGCAATATCTCTTTTTGTTGCGCCATCAAAGAATAGTTGCCACATCTATTCTTCTGAGACTGAATTAACTTCCACGGCTTCATCTAGAATGTCAGCTTGGAGTTTAGAGTTTTCTAGAACTGAGTACTTGGCGAGAAAGTCTGCTATGGTTTGGCCTTTTGTCGCTTTCTGAGATACGAAATGCATGTCGTAGGGAGACAAGAATAATGCCAAATTAGCGAGACAGCCATTTAATAATACCGGCTTAGTCATGAGCAATTTCAACGGGTTTATCTGAGAAACAACGTGTATCATCTGGCCGACTAGGTAGTGTCGCATCTTTTGGACTGCGAATACTAGTGCTAGGCATTCTTTTTCGATTGTATTATACCGATACTTTGCACCAATCATCTTCCAACTCAAAGAGTAGATTTCCTGCTCCTGGTCTTGATCATTATGTTCAGCCAATAGAGCCCCTAGGGTGTTGTCCATTGCTCGCACATAGATCAGAAAAAGGCTTCCCTGAAATAGGTGATATTAACACAGGCGGATTTGTGAGGTAATTTTTAATGTCCTCAAAAGCTCGTTGACAATTTTCATCCGAGACAAATGAGACTCCTTTCTTCATTAACTTTGAGAATGGCTGGCACCTTCTTGACAGATTTACTATGAACCGTCAGATACATGTTAACTTGCCTTACAACCCCATGAGTTCCCTCAAATTTCACGGTGGCTGCATTTCTTTTATTGCCTTGACCTTGTAAGAGTCAAGGTGGATTCCCTTCGAGGTCACAACAAATCCCTAGAACTTCCTACTTGATACTTTGAGAAAGGACTTAGTAGGATTTATCTTCAGTTAATGCTTTCTCATGATATCGAATGTCACCCTCAGGTCGTGTAGGTAATCTTCTTTTTCCTTACTCTTAACAGTGAGATCATCCACATAATACTCAATGATTTTACGTAAAGTGTTCTTAAAAGATAACACTCATAGCTCGTTGGTAAGTATCGCCGGCATTTTTCAATCCGAAGGGCATTACTGTGTAGCAGTATATTCCGAGTGGTGTTATGAACACTGTGTGTTTCTCATCTTTTGGATACATTTTGATTTGGTTATATCCCAAGAAACTATCTATGAGGGATATCCGCTCAAACCCACACATATTATCAATCATGACATCCGTAATTGAAAGCGAGAATTCATCTTTTGGGCATGCAGCGTTAAGATCTCGAAAGTCTATACATATCCTTTTCTTGCCATTTTTCTTGAGCACCGACACGATGTTTGCTACCCAGTCAGGGTGCTGCTCTTCGCAGATGAACCTTGAGTTTATCAGTTTCTTTACTTCAAACTTTATGGCTTCCATCAATTCGGGCTTGAAACATCTTTGTTGCTGATTTACAGACTTAGCATCCGGTTTAATATTGAGTCGGTGCATGGCAACCTGTGGATCTAAGCCGGGCATGTCTTTGTAGATCCATGCGAAAACATCAATGTCCTCTCATATGAGGGATACGAGATTCTCTTTCTCATGAGGAGTGAGACTCTCGCTTATAAAGATGGGCTTGGGCCTTCTTCAGTCCCCATATTGACTTGAACCACTTTGTCTTTAGTTGGTGGTTCTCGCTGCTCAAATCTTATATCCCATTGGATATCCATGTGCTGTGCCCAGGCATCATCTGGTTTCTCATGGCTTACTAAAACTATGTTCGCAGCAAAGGTCTTGAATATTACGCTTGTACCGATATCATAATCCCATTCTACTATTTCTTTAGGATTTTCTGATTCAATTGAGCTATGTACTCTTTTCCTGAAGATTCGAAAGTAGTAACATATCCCAATCCCTGCGGGTTTTATGGTAGTAATCATGATTCTTTCCTCGTGGGATAAACGAATGCAAAAGATTTCGTCGTCCTCTTATGAAGTTTAATCTCTATTTGCGATTGAAATTGTACCCCATCTTCTTCATCATTTGATGAGGAACTGATTCATAATGGCCAAATTGAGGTGCTGCTTGATCATCGTTTTCACTATTTATGCTTGGCTTGGGCCGCGACTCAACTCGACAGAAATTTTTGATTGTTGGTCTGGCCATCGAGCAGGCACCTCAAAAGTAGCCCCGTCTGCATGTGTATTTTGGTCTGTACAGCAAACAACAACCGTATTGGCAGATGGAATGCCGTTAGAGCCTCCCACTAGGATATGCTATCTACTTCTGTGCTTGTGCAAGATGGAGTAGAATCCAAAGTAACAGCAGGAACATAAGCAAACCTATGTTTTCATTAATAATCCACTCATCCGCCTCATCAGCAGTGTTTGTTACATCAAAACTATTAATATTGATTACAAGATGATTTATCTCAAACTCATAGTCTTCTTCATCTGTTGGCTCGGGCTCAGTGTCTGCTTCGTTGCCATTGTCGTAATCCCCTTCGACATTCTTTGCTAATTCTATGGATGCCTCTACTGTATCTCTATACAACATGGCATCCATAAAATAGTTCTCCACTCCCTTAAAGGGCTGCTTGTCGGCGATCAGCGTGTGGACCATTCCTTGATCATCGCAATACTTCATGAATTTGTGGAGAGTAAATGGCACCACCAAATTGGAGTGTATCCAGGGCTGCCCTAAAAGCATATTGTAGGAAGTGTCAGCGTTGATAATATAACATGTTGCCTCGGACTTCAGACTTTTAATCTGGCAGTGAAGCCGGATCTTCCCCAAGGTGAAGCCGGATCTTCCCCAAGGGATGGCTTCCATTTGAGTTAAAGCAAAAGATGCATGTGTTTGTGGGAGTGAGTCGGCTAAGTGAGATCCCAAGCATCTGTATCAATCTCCTTGGGATGATGCTTAATGCGGACCCCGGGTCTATGAGAATTTGGTCCACTTTAAGAGAGCTCATATATCATGTATAATACAAGGGTCTGTTATGCTTAAAGTTTTTGACATGCATGTCATCCGACGAGAAGGTAATGCATGGAACTTGCCTTGTCACTTGGTTACAGTGAAGGCAAAATTCATCTGCGACCACAGACGGCTCTGTAATTTAAGCCAAAAAGGTTTCGGAGTCAGCCAGAGCTTCTCTCAATGCGTCTCTGGTTGTCTTGCACGATCGCAACAATTCATAAAGAGTTATATAGGCTGGGATGTTGGCTTGCTGAGCAAGCACATCAAATTTAAATGACGCACCAGCTAGCTCACTATCTTTCTTTGTCCCCTTCTAGAAGCGGATCCCCTTTTGCTTGGATGGTGGATCTTCATTCGTCACGGTCGGTTTGGCAGGCCAAGCTTTGGAGTAATCTTTGAGATAACTCTTTCCCGAGTGAATTCCTGACGGACCTGCCTCATCATAATGAGTGGCCAAAACCGATACCTCCGTTTCAGAGTTGGTTAACACACTTGCTTCGTTGTGGTCTTCCTCGATGATTGCAGAAATCACGTGGCAAGTTTTTCCTTTACTCTGCTTCTGTTTATTTGAAAAAGACCATTGCTCATCATTCAAAAGATTCAGATGTACCCACATAATTTCACCTTTCTTCGTAGTGACTGGGGAGAGACTTTTTTCCTTCATATTATGTGGATCGTGATTAACAAGCACCATCTTTCCAGGAGGCACCGGGGATACTCTTGCAGGAAATTCGTTAGTTCCAATCGTTAGAGTGATCGCGTTAGCTATCACCCTTTTCTATTCCAACTTTAGTGTGATTATATTGGCTTCAATTAGTGCTTGGATCTTTCTTTTTAATGTATAGCAGTCCTTCGTAGCATGTCCCAAGTTCTGATGATAGAGGCAGTACTTGGAATCGTTAGTCTTCCCTGCTTCCTTCGGCCTTGGGTTGGAGGGAAACTGGAGCACCCCCTTCCTATTGAGCAAATTGAACAGCATCACTATTTGCTCGTCTTTGAAGTCGTAGATGGTTGAGGGGAATTACTTGGACGCCCTTTTCTCTTTTTGATCTTTGAGATTCTGTTGCGGAGGTGTTCCTATCACCATAGCCTCTTTTTCTTTCGGTCGGGAGCTTTGGGGATATTGTCTTCCTGCTGGGGCACTCCTTGTGAAGCGTTGTTCTCCTAAGCGGCGGATGAGGTCTTTAGCTAGTTCACTTTGCTTAACTATCTCTTTCCAGATCTTAAATTCAACAACTCCCATTTTGACCAATATCTTGGTCTGAAGCTTGTGCTTGCAAGTCTCCACCAATGTCTCCTGCGACATGCCATACGGGCATCGTATCGACATCTCATAGAAACACTCGATGAAATTTTTAACCGTCTCACCCTCTCTTTACTTATTTGTCAGAAGAGAGTGAATGGATACTTTGGTGTCGTCTTCGAAGAAGCGAGCTAGAAACTCTTTCTCCATGTTAGACCAGGCATTGATGGTTTCCGGGGCAACTGCATAAACTAAGTGAATGCAGGCCCTCGCAGAGTACTTGCAAATTTTTTATCATCACTAGGTCATTGCCCATGTGGTGACCGGTCTGCGAAAAGAAATAGTACATATGTTGGTTCGGAGATCCCATCCCATCATATGACTCTACCTTGACAGGCTTATATTTTGCTAGAAACGGAGCGAACTCCCACTCTATCGAGTAGGGTTTCGTAATCTCTGTTTCTTGAAGTTCTTTGCGGTGCATTAAGACTTCTATCTGGCCTTGAAGGTTCGCCATTCTTTCGGCGTGAGGATCAACGAAATATTCTTCCTCCTTGCTTTTTTCCCCCAGTGTCTTGGTTAGGTTTGGTTTTATCCTTCTTAGTCTTGTCATGATTGGATTCAGTTTCATCCTTCTCTTTGTTAGTTTTATCGGAAGAGGAAGAACCCCCTGTTCTGTCTTCTGTGTTCTTTGGATTGTTTTCCAAGACCTTCGTGAGCATCGCCTTGAGGTCCTCAATGCTTTTTTGTTACTCCTATATGCAGTGTTCTTGTAGCTCAATCCCCTGTCTCATCTTCGCTGACGGCTCGGCCATATGAACTATCACCCTACCAGACCAAGAGGAAGCATACGACCTCGGCATTGCTATGGCCGAATGATTGCTAAGCTCGTCATATTTCTCATCAAAGCCCCTAACCAGTTTTTTGTAATTGTGAGGAGCTGTCACACCTGTCTTGAGGCGTATGTGATGATAGGTCTTCTCTGCCTCGGTATCAGAGACATACATTTCGACGAATGGCTTCTTATCTTTATTCACCATATTTGATATGAAAATGGGCAATTCTTCATCTAAGTCAGAGTCTCGCCTCTGCAGTCTTCGGAATATGAGGTTCCGGTGCTAACAGTCATTGAATACCGATGTTCTCGAGGCTTCACAGCAACAGTGAGTCGAAACTGCAACGATTATTTTTTTTGCAGCAGCATGACCGATGGGGCTGTGCTGCTTCCCTTTTGTTCGTGAAATAACTTTGTAAGTCTGGAGTTTCTTCTCGTGGTGTAGATATAATCATCTTTTGGGACGGAGCCTGCTTCTTGATTGATGTCTATCGATCCAGATATGCAGTTTAGATAAAGTTAGGGAAGCTATACTTGTCAACCCCTAGACTAGTTCTATGTCCGGTATTGGTTTTGATACATCTTGCATGAATGTGCCGGGTAGCCTGACATTCCTTTGTCCCTACATGAGACTGAGGTTTAATTCTTGCCTCGCGCAATGGACGAGCTTGGCGAACTGATCTAGCCTCGTGTGCTGGCTTAATTGAACTAGCCTCGCGTACTGGCTTAGATTTAGTTTGGTTTTCAAGTTTACTTGTGTCAGGCTAGTGTCTAGTCTTGTTGATGCTAGGTTGACGAGACTGAGATTTGCTTGGTTTTGTGCTAGGCTGGTTAGGCTGAGAAGTGCTAGACTGCTTCTCGCTAAGCTGATGAGTGCTAGACTGGCCAGACTGAGGAGTGTCGGGCCAGCCAGGCTGAGGTTTGTTAGGCTGGCCAAACTGAGAAGTGCTGAGCTGGCCAGGCTGAGATTTGCTAGGTTGCTTCTTGCCATACTGATGAGTGCTATCTAGGTTGGTCAGACTGAGGAGTGCTGGGCTGACCAGGCTGAGGTTTGCTAGACTGCATCTTACCAAGCTGATGAGTGTTAAGCTAGCTAGACTGAGGAGTGCTGGGCTGGCCAAACTGAGATTTGCTAGGCTGACCAGACTAAGGAGTGTTGGGCTGACCAGGGTAAGATTTGCTAGACTCCTTCTTGCCAAGCTGATGAGTGCTAGGCTATTTTTTACCAAGCTGATGAGTGCTAGGCTGTCTCTAGCCAAACTAATGAGTGCTAGGCTGGCTAGGCTAAGAAGTGCTAGACTACTTCTCCCAAGCTAATGAGTGCTAGGCTAGCCTGACTGAGGAGTGCCGGGCTGGCCAGGCTAAGGTTTGCTAGGCTAGCCAGGTTGTTCTTGAGGCTGAATCCTTCTTGCTTCATGCTAGGCTAATTTTTGAGCCTGACAACAAAACGGGCTCTAAGTGCCCTACGATGCGCTCTTCGATTCCGGTTGTGGATTTGGGTCCGTCTTTATGCCGCGATAGGTTCTCCTTTGGTGTCATATGCGGCAAGCTCCCTAAACATTGGGAGAGACCCAGTTTGCTTTGGCAGACCAAAGTTTGAAAATCTAAGGGGCTGTTGATGGATCAATGTCTCATTATCATCCAAAACGATGAATTCGTCCTTTTGTTCGGAGTTAGTCTTTTTGTGCTCATGTCACGTAGATCTCTTGTAGGGTGGACTCAATGAATCTGAAGATATGTAATCTTCATAATTTTTGCTTGTCGACTTCGATTATCAGCATCTCGACCGTCTCTCCAATCTTGTTGACGTCACATTGGACTATCATATCCTCTTCAGTATAAGAGATCTCTCCCACTGTGATCGCCAATCTATTTTTCATAAAAATAGGGGATCTTTCCATTGCCATTGAATCGAGAAAAATTACAGATTATCAAAATTTCTCTTTTTGTTTTTTGATTATAATGAAAAGAAAATTAAAGAAATAGACAGAGAGAACTTATAAATCGTCAGTCTCTTTTTACAAAAAAAAATTATGGGATTCGAGGCAGTTATGGAGATCGGTCCTTTCTCCGTTGACGATCTGATGTTGATGGTTGGAGGCGAGTTTATTCTTCATCTCTTCTATTGTTTGAGAAAGCTCAAACTCTTGCACGTGAGAGAGATCTGGCAAAAAATTCTCTTTGAGTTCTCTTGGGGGTATTTATAGGTCCCAAGTTGTTGAGAGAGTTTCATAGTAGATAGAATCGAAATCTGGTTTTCTTGTAAATAGAATCGAGATCCCTTCGTAATTTTGATGATATATTCGAATCTTTTCTTGATTTGATTTGTTCCAGATTCATTGTATCAGGTCCTGTTTTTGTACCCAAAATCAATTAAATTCAAATTAGAATTTAATTAGAATTTGTAGAATTTTCAAACTCAAACATAATTAAATTAGAATCCTACACCCAAAAATTAATTTGAGTTTAATTAGAATTTACAAAATTACCAAACTCAAGTAAAATTGATTTAGGATTCTTCATCCAAAATTAATTAAACTCAAATTAAAATTTACAAAATTATCAAACTCAAACAGAATTAAATTAGAATTCTGCATCCAAAAATTAATTTGATTCTGATTAAAATTTGGATGTGAATTAGAAATTGCAAAATCACTCGAGGCGGAGCCAAAATATATTGTATGCACGAGACCAGGGTTCACCGCGTGAAACAGGCGATCAAGCGGGGTGAGCGGGCCTCGCCAGCTTCGCCCACGAGGCTGGGTTGTCCAGCCTCAGGCTAGCCTCGCGTGCGCTAGGCTGGCTAGAGGCTAGTTCTTTTTTTATTTTTTTATTTTCATTTTTTAATTTGGATTTTGATTTCGAACTCGGACTCGGATTTTGAATTTGGACTCAGACTCGAATTTTGGACTCAGACTAGGATTCGGACTCGGATTTTGAATTAGTGCGGAGATAATTTTTCTCGTTCTATATAGGGATATGCAAATCAATGACAGTTAAACAGATCATATTCAGATTTTATGTCAGATGTCAAAAACTAAATAGATTAATAATTAGTCAAATATTTGAAACTACTACTGATGGATAAGATGCATGCTATTACTCGTATCGTTTAAGTGTCCATACATATCCGAGATCAGGCCCAAACCCATGGCGCCGAATCATGACGCACCACTATGTGCTGTTAGATAGATTTCATACTGTGAAACAATAACGAATGTAACCCATTATGGAAATTTTAATTATCAGATTATGGTCATTACCACAGATACTGTAGCAATATAAGACCTTAGTACCTAACTAGAAATGACTAACTTGATTCTTATACAATACAGTTCTTATCCATTATGTAGTTTCTATAATCCTCATATCAATGATACACGATACACATGAACCACTAGAAATATTATGACTTGCCAATTCAGATTGTGTACATATCTTTTACTAGAAAATGAAATTCAAGAGTCAATTTAATTCAGAATTACGTACACACGTGTCACGAGAATACTCTATTTCTATGTAATCAAGATATATGAAGCTTATCATCATGTTCCATGAACGATCATGCACATCGTGTATCAGGTATTCAAGAGTTGTTCAATCATGTCATATTTGTTGGGTTTAATTATCATGTATCATGTTCCATACTTTAGGTATCATATTTCATGCAACTATATTAGATATTAGTCAATGTCATGCCATATGCCGTGCATATAAATAGTCATGTCATATAACAATTTACCTGTATCATTTATATCAAAATAAACAAGGACTATTTAGGAACATCATGGTTTATCATATAGTGTACATGTCCAACAATATAGGACGCAGGGTTTAGAAGTCAATGGGCTCTTTTACAAACGTATTAATATTAGTTAAAACCTCTAAAACTTATTTTTTAGAATTAGTAATTTTCTTCCATTCAAATGAATCGAACATATATTATTTTCGCTATTTTGGCTTATAAAAATGTATAACTATTTTCTAAATATTAAAATTTTGCCACTTATATAATAATACTTTTAGAAATTTTTGAATTCCATTCATTTGACTCTTTCACATCTCGTACACTATTCCTAGTCAGTAACCAATTTATTTTGATTCATATCCAAATTTGTTACTCGCTAAAGATTTCCATCCTAGATAAGATTTAAATATTCATTCTTCGATATCTATTCTTATTTTAAAATTAATTTCTACAACCTTCCATTGATTCCAAATTCCTTCCTATTTTAGAAAAATTCGCCTAATCTATAAATCAAGTTTGAACTCAATAAGAATAATAAGAAGTTGTCCTAATAATTATGATTTATTGAATAAAGCATAAATTGAATGGTCTCTATAAATCATGTTGTTAATAAATTAAGAAAAATCCAATTAAAATATTGTACCTGATATAATAAATATACTGTACTATACATAAATGACACTGGGTTGGGGGAGAAACTGAATGATGGAAATATACTCTGTTTCAGTTGTAAACTTGTTAAGTTGTACAACTGAATATTTCGCACACCGCGTGATGATTTGCTAGATCATACCTGACTATAATTCTTGTTTGCCTGACGGCAGGTCCGACTCAGCACCGAACAATCCTGTGACCATTTCCTGGGTTATATAATTTTCTAAAAAATGTATAACTATTTTGGCTTGTAGACTTGCAAAAGGATTGAAGCAATTAAGAACTTATATTATTTTTTTTGCTACTGAATATAATTTTTTTCATTAACGAAAACTAATATCCTCATACCAACCTGTTTGTTTATTGAAGCTATTAATATTATTAAATGTACATGTATATGTGAAATGATGCAATGTTATATTAATATTATATCTTCATATCTTCTAAGTCCGTTTTTGGTCGTCTTTGTCTCCTTTCCATGTTATTGCAGGGAGATTTTGGTGGGTTGGGTGGGTGGGTGAGCGCGCATGTGTTTGAGGTGGTGGGGATCTTCTTTGTAATAACAAATAGTGCACCTACTCCTAAATTCGAATGGTATGCTTGCTTCTGTATATGGATCACTTTTGACATCAAATAAAACTGAAATTCTGTTCCTAGACTAGTAGCCATTTGCTTGTTGAGCCCATACAGTTATAAACTTATATGGACATCCAATATGCAGAAATTGCTATGTTGTTCCAAAGGTTTAATTCATCAAAGCATGAAAAAAAGAATTAATGAAATTGTAAAACCAATTGATTGGTCGCGTCCTGATTTGTCTTCCCATCTTGTCAAATACTTTCGCCATCCTGTCTCACTTCTCGTTTTTTTTTCTTAACAAACACTTTTGTTAACTTTTAAATAAGAACAACTAGCCATTTTGAACTTGACCTGCTATAGGTTTGATTACCAAAAATTAAATAAATAGAAAGCTATATCTATTAAGGCATAACAAAACTAAAATATGCAAAACACAAAAAAGAATTATATCAGTAAGATTAGACTACTACTTTGTATTTAGGTTTAGTTTAAATTTAGTACCGCATCGCCTGTTGAGTGATTTGTAAGAGTTGAGAGGTCTATATATATATATATATATATATATATATATATATATATATATATATATATATATATATATATATATATATATATATATATATATATATATATATATGAAAAAAATGGAAATGAGCTGACAGCTCATGCAAGTTACCTGAGCTGCAGTTCATTTCCACTATCTCCAATAATCTTTTTTTAAAAAAAAAATTAGACTATGATCTAAACCTTTTAAGGTTCACTCATATCCAATTTCTTGGGTTTTAATTTTGATTTGGTTCTCCATCAAGTTAATACAAAATTAACGGTTTTCAATGAATAGAACATTTTGTATGCACTTGATGAAATGTTAAATGAACTCTAAAATTTATGAAATTTAATCTGAAAGAAGTTAAGGAGATAGAGATAGTAATTTTTAAATAAAATGAAGAAAAATTATTGAGTCATTATAATTACACACACACACACACACACACACACACACATATATATATATATATATATATATATATATGAAAATTAATTATTTTACCGTTTCGGCTCCAGTTGGCGATCTTCTAATTTTATCAAATTAACATAGGGCGTAGAGGTCAATGAGAGAAATACTAGAAAATTGACTATTTGTCATTTCGATATCTGGAATGAGAGAAATAAAATTTTGAAATAATTTTGAAATTAGAAAAATTAGAAAATAATTTCGGGCTTTGCGGAAAATTTTTTTAAAAATCATAAATATTAGAAAACTAATAAACGTGAAAACTGAATATCATTTGGAGTTACATATTTAAAGTTACACTCACCAAAAATTATTTCAGTATCTAATTTGACCCACGTTAGCCTTATTCGTCATGATCAAACTCAAAAAAAGAATACAAGTAATATGAATTTTGGAATATTATACCTTATATTTTGCTTTATTTACTGTCATAGAGGTATACATAACAAATTTGAATTGCAAACTAATTTTGACTTACAAACTTTTACATTTCTATCTCGAGCTTTCTCATTATATTTTCTGGTGGAGAAATCATTAACAAAATAATCATATCAATATTTTCTTGATATGGTCAAACATCTTCATGCTTTCTTCATTAGTGCTTTTAGTTCAAAAGTTGCATACTTGCATTAAAACTTATAAGAATTATTAGTATATGGAATATTAGACTTTACTCAATTGATTTATATCATTCCACAACCTACTGAAGTCACAACATAATCTGCATGGTCTCAATAAGGATACCATAATTTAAAACAAACTATAATATTAGTAAAAATAATTATAACAACGTTATTAGAGGGATTTGCCAATTACACCACAATAAGTTCGGTAAAATAATAAAGTTATAGTTACATAGGAAAAGTAACAATTTTTTTAGGAAAATTTAATGAATAACTTTTATATCAGTTTATTGTTTTTTTTATAATTACATGATAGCGAGAGTTAATATCATTGATATTCCACAATAAAGAAGAAGCAACATGCAAAATGCAAATGGTTCCTATCAAGTGATATTTAGAATTTTCAACTTTCATTATATAATTTTAACCTCCAGGTAATTACTTAAGATTTTTGTAGATTCTATTTGTTGTTTTTTATGGATATATTAACAATATTATTTTTAAATATTATTTTTATCAAAAAAAATTAGGAGGCTCTTAACGAAAATTGTAATGTAACGAATCTAAACTATAAAGTGGTATTAAATCATTTTATACTAAGTAGTGTCTGTTGAAAATATTATGTTAATTTAGTTTATACGTTTTGTACGTTATATATAATTTCAGAATTCTAATATTAGCAACCTCAGGTAAATTATATTGTATATGAGGAAATATACAAAAAATATTCTTTGCAAACATTAGTTGTCGTTGAAAAATAGCACTTAGAAGTTGATTGCATATGATGGGTATGATGCAAGACATGGAGAAATTTTTAATTTTCTCTTATGTTGCATTCTATACTATATTTTTATATGATATTTGTCATTGTAATAGCATATATCAAGGATAATGATCAGAGAAAATAAATTTTTGGGGTTTTTACATATCAGTCTCTTAAACCTTTAAAAATTGAATATCGATTCTTGAAAACTTCATATTTTTATTTTAGTCTCACAAAACTTATAAGTTATTTCACTTTAGTACCCCTAGGTCACTTCCGTTAGACAAGTTAACTTTTTGGTCCGAAATTTCCGTTGTAACCCTGGAAGGGAGGGAAAACTCAATTATTTCTCTCCCTTTTTTCTTTCCCTCCTCCTCCGCTCTTTCTCTTCTTATTGGGTTCCTCTCTTCATTCTTCTCCTCTCTCTCACAACCTCTACTTTCAAGAATTCAAAAAAAAAAAAAAAGAAGAGGAGGAGACGGAAATCACCACCTGTGGCTGACGTGTGATGAGTTCTGATAGCCTACCCCAAGTACGGATAAAAAGGCTTAGTTGCTGTTGTTGTGTGTTGAGTTTTGGTACTCTACTGACTACCGTGTGTCGCAGTGAGGTGTCCTGATCGGAAATAATCTATGGGATTCCTGTTAAATTTCTGTTGCCACTTATGTTAATACTCAAATTGTTAAAAAGAGTAGACTAATATCCATCTCAAATACTACAGTATTGGCATTCAAATCACTATAAAGTGACCATACTAGGAGATTAATTAAGCGAAGGCCGGACTCTGGAGGTGCTAAAAATCAATGTGCACGTTCAATGAACTCAAGTTGAATTCTTACCACGCTAAGTCTGGTCCAACCCATATTATGCTGGTTAAATTTGATACTGTTGGAAGTCCAAGAGGAAGTACGTAGGCCTCTATTTGAGTATCAATTCACCTTGATCAGACGGACAGAAAGAGAAGCTGGACTGGTTTGGATGCTCTCTCTCTCTCTCTCTCTCTCTCTCTCTCTCACATCCACATCCAACTGATCTCACGCATCATTGGTATCATCTCTAGATTACTAGCACACCAATCTTAGCCATGATACCCACAATGAGGGAGCTGCTAGTTCCTGCAGAACCTAGCGTCGGGGTCAATTCCTTCATCTGCCACAAGATCACCATGTGACGTACCCTTCTAGTAAGCTCCTTTGGTTCTCCACCGCTTCATTCTTCTCCTTGATCCCAGTACTGACTTTAAGTATTGGAAGAGGTTGCCCTGCAGGGACCTCCTGCATGCTCCGGTGCCACTTGTTCATGTTTGCAGGTCTCCATCACACTTTTTCAGGTATAGAAGTAAGAGAAGATTTATCAACAGGAATGGAGATGGAAGGCTACTTGGATTTCAAAGTTCATGACTTGTTATTAAACTAGTTCAAATCAAGAGGATGAGCACAAGCCAGCACCATGCACGAACAATGCTTGGTACATCACGATCTCTGGCGGGTACCCGAGTATAGCCAGCTATCAACCTTTATCTTCAGCTCAGTGCATTCTCCAAAGAATTTCTTGATCGGATTCTCCATAGTTACCTTTTCGCCCAACTAGAATAGAGGAAAAGGATCCCCGCTGCCATTGCCATGCCACTCCCGTGCCCGATCGTCGAGATCTGCTGCCCCGCCGCCAAGCGCCTTGAAAGCATAGAGAAAGCAAGAGAGGAGGAGGGAAAAAGAGAAGGGTATTTTGGATATTTGACTAATATATAAAAATAAAAATAAATCAAACAGGATTTATTTTCACGAAATAAGTAATGAAAAGACTAAAAAAGTGTAGGTTATAAATTTTGAGGGATTAAAATCAAAATATGAAGTTTCCGATATTCATTTTTTAAAAATTTAAGGAATCAACCGTAGTTAACAAATTATATTTTTATTTAAAATGTTAGATAAGAAACTCAAATTACAAGCCCAAAAAAATTGAGAAAAAAATTCCAGCATATATATAATACCGATAGTAAAATTATTATTACAAGATAAAGTATTCATCTATTTTATTAATAAAATATAATATGTTACCTGTGAGAACAAACTTATTGATAAAGAAAGGATAAGTTAAATAAGAGATTCCAAATTTAAAATCAGGCTAAATCCTCACCTCAAAATAATATTTAATTTAAATAACCTATAATATTCTAATTTTGATTTTCCTTATTCTTAAAAAATATGGCTGTGTTTTGTGTGTTGGAGATGAGTGTTCTGAAGTATTCTGATCATGATTTGGAAGTGTTTAAGTTTGTACTTTGGAGTTTAATTTTTTTATTAGTTTTTATGGATTTCATAAATATGTAAATGGCAAATACATATTCAATTAGAAAAACAAGGAAAGTATGTGGAGGAAACTTGTAACAAGAAGAAGAAGAAGAAGAGAATGTATTTTTGGATAAATAATTGAGAACACTTCAAAACACTCCGATTTAGAGTGTTCTAAAAAAACGATCCGGAACATTTATGCAGATGTTATAGATGTTCTAAGAACATTTCAAAATACTTATCCAAAAACTCATATACAAGTATTCATTCCATAACATGCCTCCGAAAACACCCCAAAACACTTACAATTCTAATCAAGCATTAGATCTACTTATCATAATATGAAATAACAGATTGCACTTAACTTTTTCAAAAAATTAAATATATCCAAATATTAGCAAGCATTGCGTGCGGAAAAAATTATAAAGAGGTTTTTATATATCAGTCTCTTAAATATTTAAAAATTTGACGTCAGTTTCAAAAATATTTATAATTTGATTTAAGTCCTCCAAATTCTTTAAATTACTTTATTTTAATCTCATGGGAAAAGTGAAGTTAACCAGAGGGAGTAAAATGAAATAACTTAAAGAATTTAGGGACTAAAACAAAATACGAAGATTTTAGTATTAAAATCTAATTTTTAAAGATTTAAGTGACAATATGTAAAAACCCCAATTAAATCTGTCCCTTAAATTGTCCCTTTAAAAACCCCAAGTAAAAATAAAGGGGTATTTATAGATCTGTCCCTTACATCTTTATAAATTATAATTTAGTCTCTCAGATCTTCATATTTAGGATTTTGTTCTCCAGATCCTTTAAGTTACTATAATTTAGTCCCTCAGTTTATATTTTGGTCCGATTTTCCCGTTTTACCGCTGATTTTCTTCACTTAATTTTCCCTCTCTCTTCTTAGTTCTTATTAGGTTCCCATTTTTCTTCTCTTCTCTCTCTATTTATTTATTGGGTTCTCCCTCTCTATATTGAGGCAAAATGTATTATTCTCCACTAAATGTATTTGGTTTCAAAATAATATATTTTGGTGGAGAATAATACATTTGGTTTCAAAATAGAGAGAGAAATGAATAGAGAGAGAAGAGAAGAATAAGAGGGGAACCCAATAAGAACTAAGAAGAGAAGGGGAAGAGAGAATGAGAATTAAGTGAAGAAAATAAAGGGTAAAACGGCAAAATCGGATCAAAATATAACATGAAGATTAAATTGTAGTGACTTAAAGGATTTTGGGACTAAATCTAAATATGAAGATTTGGGGACTAAATTATAATTTATAAAGTTGTAAGGGACAGATCTATAAATACCCCTAAAATAAAACAAATAAAAAGAAAAGTTAAAAAACGAGTCAGCCTCTCCGCCGCGTGCTACCTCTTTCTTTTTCTCCTGCCCTTCTTCTTCTTCCTCTTTTTGTCTTTTCACAAATTAAATCAAATAAAGTACTCGGCTACGGTTAGGGTTTTGGTGTCGTCGAGTCCGTTAGCCTTTCATTGTTTGGCTAGGGTTTTGGATGGCAAAATTGAAGCAGACGAAGAGGGTATCATGGCCAACCGATGGTAACCTGTGTATGGTAAAAATCTGATCCACTATAATAATGAAAATAAAGCCACACAATTTGTGTTTTCTTTTTTCTTTTTTCTTTTTTTTACTGATTTCTTGTTATTTATTTTTATAAATTTTGTGTGGTTTGATTTTTGGGGAATCTGTTGATCTGATCGGTTCCTTTGTTTGGGCTTTTTTTGATCCAAATTCGGTTTGGTTCAGGCTCAATGCCTCTCTTTCATCCAATTCGATCTCAATTTATCGCCATTGAGATAGCAAGTTTATCTGATTCCTGATTTGGGTATCCAGTGATGCCTGTATTGACGGTTCTCGCCCGCGTTTCCTCGTGTTTTGTTGAGTCAGATGATTGGGTTGCATAAGAGTTCATCCTAGCGTCGCAATCATTTTCATGAGGAAACAGAAGAGGATTTGTCATGATAACAAACAAAACAAGATATGGAACTTGCTTTAGCACTTGAAAATGGTAAAAAAAAAGAGGAGTTGGGATCCATTATTTTTTTCTTAATTTTTAAAAATATTACGAATATTTTTATAAAATTCAAACTTGTACCGTAACCCTGCAAACCGAAGAGATGAAGCTTGAGAGTTTGAGATGCAGAGGGAGAAGAGAGTTTTGGAGATGTTGTTTGAGTCTTGATCTTGATCTTGGAAGTTGAGAGGTTTTGTTGAGTGTTTTAAATATTAATCTTGAATTTGTTTGAGCCTTGATATTGATCTTGTATAGTTTTTTTTGGAGAGTTGGAAATTAGAGAGATAAGAGTTGTTTAAAGAAGTGGAATTGAAATATGATTTGGGGAGTATTTGTAGGGATGGAGGGGGATTTTGCAACAGAAAATTGCAAATCCCCCTCTCCCCCAAACGGCTCTTTTAGCCTTGGGGGTTGTTTTGCAATTTTTTTTTTTAATGCAAAACCCACCTTCCAACTGCTCTTTCAACCAATTGGTTTCTTCGGGTGGGGGGAGGGGGGAGGTTGCCCAAAAAAAAAAAATTCAAAACACCCCATCCTGCAATCTGTGCTGGGCTGTGATGCCACGTGCTGGCCCAGGCAACGGCTAAAAGCCCTCCAGCTCAGGCTTGCAGCAATGGATCGGCACGCCTCATGGTAGGCTGTGCTTGGGCGTGTGCATCCTGGCTTGCCGCCCGGCACACATGCAACCCCTACAATGGCTCCACAAGCATAAGTGATATTTGAATATTTTAAGTACGTATGACTTTATTGGGTGTTGAACTACTGTTGGCCAGTGATGCCCCAAGCAAGCCCTACAAAATGCACTATTGTAAAGATGAAAATGAAATTGATGTCCATGTGTTCTGGATAGAAATCACAATTAAATTCATAATTATCGTAAAGCTTCCATTCTTATTGGAGATAACATGTGATGCATTTGAAAGCCCTTTGTGACATAAATTGGATGTATATGTATAAACATAAACTTTTAAAGTCTGTGGCATTATTCTTCAAGTGATGCATCAGGTGTTGCTACAGTTAAATCTTTGATGATCATTATGTACAAAAGTACAAGAATTAGGGAATCCTGATGTCACCTCAGGATGAGATTTGATAGCTTATATTGGAGCTGGTCGTAGAAACCACTTAGATGTTTAGATGAGAATGGTATTATCTTTGAAATGTAATAGCTATCTGCACATAACAATTTGATAAAGTGCAGACTGGCTTATATTTTGATTGTTCAATAAAAAGTTTTTAAGTTCTGCTGCACTATTTTATAAGTGATTTATTAGGTATTGTCGCTGTTAAAATCTTTGATGATCATGGTGTACAAGAATTAGGGAATCTTGGTGTCACCTTGGGATGAGATTTGATTGCTTATATTGGAGCCAGTCATAGAAAGCACAGATATGTTTAGATAAGAATGTTATCATCTTCCAAGTGTAATTGCTATCTGAACATAGGCCAAGTGTTAGACTGGTTTTTCTGTCACATAACCCAGTCACCTTTTCACCATCCCATAGCAATCATTGAGCTAGTTGTAGAAACTACCATGATATTTTAGATAATAATGCTATTATCCTCCAAGTGTAATATCTATATCTGCATAGAACAGTATGGCTTAGTCTAGACTGGTTTTTCTGTCATGCATCCTAGACACTTTTTCATCACCTTTGAGAAAATTTTATTTGACTTGGTTTTTTTTGCACATCTGGAAATTTTCTCTGTGTGCAAAACCCGAACTGAGAAAATGTTTTAAAGTGCTTACTCTTTTTTTTGTGACTGCTCATGTCTATTATCACTGCAAGTCTACGGTGCATCTGGAAATTCTACTCTTAGTCCCTTTTTCTGTGTGGTAAATTTTTATGGGATTTTATGTGAAAAGCTGACATTGAAGTTACTACAAAATGGATATATTGAAAATTTGAAATTTATGCCATCCAAGTATGCATGCGTCATTCTTTCCCGAGGTCTTTGGTTGTTGTTCTTTGGATTTGTACTCCCTAATTTGTCCCAAATTAATTACTGCTATCTGGCTGCTTTCAAATGATTACTTTCAGCAAGTTGGTTCTCTGTTTGTTTCCGGTCAGTTTTTCCTCTCCAATTTTGTTTTTCTCCACCCTTGCAACATTGCTTATTAAATTTTACGAACTATACCTCAAAAGATTTCTCTTCTACTGGTCAGGTAAGATTATTTCTATCCGAGGATTCTCCCTTGCAATCAGGGCAGAGAATGCAAGATCTTCTTCAGGCAAAAGCTGCATGGCTATTGCCTGCAGCAGGCTTGAAGTCTGAAGATTCTCTGCTGCCGGGTTTTGAAGAACGACGTAGAGACCAACACCCTCAAATAGAAATATTACAAATCCCTCTCATTAGGTGGCAATGCCCTCCCCGAGTAGGTGTCTCTCCTAACCTTCTGAGTTGCAAGCTTTAGGAATTGGCTTCTTATTTTTATTACCCTTTCTGCAGTTAGTCTTGAACCTGGACTGGCGAGTGGTTGCCGGAGAAGAAAGCAAGGAGTTGGCTACTGAGAGCCAGAGGCAATTCGGAGTGCTCGAAGCAATCTATCCCCGCTCATCTTCCATTCCTCCAAAGTAAGTGATCGTACTTCCCCTCATGTCCATCTTTATTGCATTCTTGGCCAAATTCTCTATCTTACACTAGAAACAATCCAGCCCATTCATTACTCCTGACATTCAAGCTGCTCGCCTTTGACTCCTGCACTGCTCTCATTCCTATAACTGCCATTGAAGATGAAGATGGAATAGAACAGGCGTCTACATCATTGCTACAAAACCATGTAGCCAACCAACTGTCCAGTTTGTCAATTGCTGGATCCCTACAGAACTCCATACCGGACTTCAGATTCATTTTTAAACAATTACAATCACAGTCCAATGCATTGTCTTCAATGCCTAGTATGTCTCGGTTAGAGCAGCCGCCATCAGCATCCATGATGCCCACTACCAGTGGTGCACCACTTGCAGAACCTGATGTTCTAGCTGCTGCATCTGCTGCTTTCACACCATTATGAGGAGCTCCGAGGAAGGAAGCATGATCGACCTGGAATTGCTCATCTTGATCCTAAGCGATCCAGTAATGGTGCAGGGGCTTCTCTCAGAGTATGGAGCCCAGAAACAAACCCCAGTATTGCCACCACCACATCCTGTTGTTACCGCAGTCGTAGCTCCACCATCATGGCCACCAACGCAGCCTGTCGTTACCACAGCCGCTGCTGCACCATCACGTCCACCAGCGTAGCCTGTGATGACCACAAACTCTGCAGCACCCTTTGGGCCGCCAACGCAGCCTGTCATTACCCCAACTACTGCAGCACCATCAAGGCCCACCACCATCCAAATTGCTCCCAGCGACCCCTTGTCTGCTCCATCTTCGAAAGTCTTTCATATGCTCAATCATGTGCCCCCTCCAGCTTTGAATCCTCATCATCACCCTCCTCATTTGCCTGCTCTGCCTCCTGTTAGAGCTCCTCCAGCTCCCGCAGTAAAGAATGTGTCTATTATAGTAATTTGATTCAGTTGCATGGGGCGAAGATAAGCAAGAAGGTCCAGATCAGAATCCTGTGCAGTTAGACAATCTTGGCGATCCTGTTGACTACCATAATAATATGACTGGCATTCGCAACGGTATGGATCCAATTGGACCTGGGTTGCGCTGAATGAGCAATAATGTGGATCCAATGGGGCTCAACGGAGGGAATCAAAGAGATCGGAAGGCAAAGGTTCTGAAGCGATGCTCCTACTTCAAGGCACGGAGCTAGCTGCTTGTTCCGGCGTGATACTTCATTGATCCCTCAGCGGATTGAGCAGCAGGAAGGAACAACGAAGAGAACCAAACTCGACGGTGTCTTCGGAAGAACTTAGTGTTGCCATCTTTATTTATCATCCTATTGTTTCCACCAGTTTTGTAAATATTGTCTGTTGTCGGTCTTTACATTCATTCTGTTTGCGAGGGTGCACCAACAATTGTGTTGTTAATACCTTTCATGTGGAGAGAATTTTTCTCTCTTGAGTTGAAGTGCAATGCATTGTGCTAACGATGCTTCATCTGTATTGGTGGAAACATACTATAAGGAGAATAATGTATGTGCACTCTTGTTCATAGTTGAACTAAAGTGGGTGCAATACATTGTGCTAATCATGTTTCATTGATATTGAAGAAAATATAACATTGTAAAGATTATAGTGTATGTGCAGTCAGCAAAAGAAATTTACTTGTGCTAATGGCAAAAAAGCTTGTTTTCTTGGCAAATTAATTGGGTTTTCAACTTTTGTATCATTATCTACATCTTTAGGTTTAAATGAGGACACAGACGCTAAGAGGTTTAAATGAGATCATCGATGTGATCAACACAGTGCAATTCTCATGTAGCCTACCCCAAGTACAGGTACTTAGGTTAAAAGGCTTAGTTAAGGTACTTAGGTTAAAAGGCTTAGTTAAGGCGTAGTTGTTGTTGTTTTGTATCTACATCTTTAGATTCTTTAATACAAAAAATTATGATTCTAGGGTTTATTTTTCATTCCACTGAATGAGTATAAGATATTCTATTCACATGTAGGCATTAAAAAAAAAAAGGTTCGGAGATCAAGAATAGGATCTACAATCATGAAGTCAAATTTGATTCAAACTTGTACAATAATATTAACTTCAAATCCAGATTTGGTTGTTGTTGTTTTGTATCTACATCTTTAGATTCTTTGATACAAAAAATTATGATTCTAGGGTTTATTTTTCATTCCACTGAATGAGTATAAGATATTCTATTCACATGTAGGCATTAAAAAAAAAAGGTTCGGAGATCAAGAATAGGATCTACAATCATGAAGTCAAATTTGATTCAAACTTGTACAATAATATTAACTTCAAATCCAGATTTGATTGTCATACAACTTAAATTGCCAAATTCCTAATGGAAGAAGTTCTCTATTGAGAGAGATTATAGAACACTTGGTCTTCTTTCTATAATTTTTGAATCACCTCGATTATATTTTAAAATCAAAAGTTATGGATGTTGTATTGGACTGTTTCATGCTGACTCGAAAAAGATCCATCGATGACACTTTTTAACCATTGTTCATAGTTATCAGTGACACCCGCCAGGTTTGCAATCCATTTATAATCAAATTTTATCAATAAAATTATGAGTTTCTTCCCTTCTGTTTTTTTACTTTTCAATTTTTTTGGTTATTATAAACTAAGTGAAAACAAATGGCAATTGAGTTGGAGAAAATCTCTTCCATCATTTAAGAAGTAGAGCACAATCCGTCGATATGATATAGATGCCACTGTGGACATTTTGGTAATCCAGTTTGGTCCCTCGATAATTCTTTGTGTTTTGGTTGTATTCGATAATGCATTACTTTTGAGCTTCTAGATGATAATTTTACGGTTGATTATTTAGCTATTATTTTTTGCTCTAGATTTCATTATTGTGTATTTTATAGCCATACATTTCACATAGCTGCTTAACCTGGTTAAGATATATTTACTTACACAAAGATAAAATGTGTACTTAAAGGAGGGGAAAGATGAAAATCCCTGTAGCAAAATTCTAAAAAAATAAAATGAAAAAAAGAAATTAATTCATTTCTTCAATTACAACTAAGGAGAGTGATTTAAATCCTATCTAGAGTGTCAACTTAGTAAGTACAGTTCAAAGTGTAATTATCAATTGTCCATTAAGTTAGTGGGTGATTAAACTTTTTTTCAAATTAATACACATCATATCTTAGAATTAATATGTAACTTATAAGAAAATTATGACTAATTTAAAGGACAAAATAAAATTGCATTTTTGTACCCAACTCTCGCCCGCTTCGGAATTTCTAAACGACCACACCATTCTTTCAAGTGAGCACACTTTTCTGCGCAGAGACCACGAAATGAAGGTGGTAAATTTGTAATTATTTACAACTTCAGGAGGTGTGCTCATTTAGAAATTCCCCATTTCACCTGCATAACTAACTAGACACCGTCTCTTTCGGCCCCATCTTGCAGTCTTCAAACAGAGCCTTCCCAGATCTCAGCCCCCAAAATGGCCTCCTCCGATCCCAACAGCCACGAGCCCGCCGCTAACGGGGACAAGCCCAACACCCCCGACGAGGCTCAAATCCCCGCATCCATCCGGGAGAAGCCCAAAGTGGCCCTTCTCACGGGCATCACGGGCCAGGACGGGTCCTACCTGACCGAGTTCCTGCTCTCCAAGGGCTACGAGGTCCACGGCCTCATCCGGCGGTCCTCCAACTTCAACACCGCCCGCCTGGACCACCTCTACGTGGACCCCCACAACCTCCACAAGGCCCGCATGAAGCTCCACTACGCCGACCTCTCCGACGCCTCCTCCCTCCGCCGCTGGGTTGACCTCCTCCTCCCCGATGAGGTCTACAACCTCGCCGCCCAGTCGCATGTCGCCGTCTCCTTCGAGATCCCTGACTACACGGCGGATGTGGTGGCCACGGGGGCCCTCCGCCTGCTCGAGGCCGTCAGATCCTGCACCAAGAAATCCATCAGGTAATTGAATTCTGATTGATTGAGAAAATTGAACATCGGCTTGGAAGTTGCTTGTCATTTAATTTACAGTAAAATATTGAAAATTGGAAATTAGCTTTTTATCTGGGGAGCTTATCATTTAGCATTTTGGGATAATTAGCATTTAGAACATTTGTAGTGTAGTGGTTGCATCTTATTCCGTGCTGGACACGTCATATCTTGCCAAGTGTCATTGGTGTTCTATATGTATTTTCTCGGAATTTGTCACATGCTGGTGGTAGTATCATATCATAGACCCGTAGCTGTGCCTCTATGCCTGTGTGAGCCTTGGGGTTGGGTTATACTAGCATTTCTTGATTTGTAATGTAAAATTGGTAATTTATTGAGGAAATTGAAAATGACTTGGAAGTTGCTCATGCTCTGGTAGCATTACTGGGAAATTTAAAATGGAAACTGTTTATGCAAATAAAGCATATGGCCTTAGCAGGCGGGATGATGAGAGAGGTGGACTGAGGATACTCCTTGGCCTATCTCGAGCATGTAACTTCCCTAATGACACTTGCAGTGAATACGAACGTCAACAGGGTCGAGTCTGGGCCCCGACTAAAAACCCTTCGATGCTCAAGACAACACTTATGTGAAACTATATATAGTAAAGCAAATAGCTAAAAATGAGAGAAAGATTGTGATGTTAGATTATACTTTTGACCTATTTATATGAAAGTGGAAGGGTAATTCGACCATTTATGGTGAGATCTATGTCGTTGGATGAGGGCCAAGATAGAGTTAAGCACGAGAAATTTCAATTCGGCTTCTTATTGGGACTATAGTAGGCTTCTTATAAGGCCTGATTAATAATTTTTGTTCATTTTTATGCATAACAACTAGTAGGTTAAAGCCTGTTTGAGTTGGGTTTGGGCCTTGGTAAGCCTAGAATTTTCTTGTAATGACATAAGCCCTCAATTCTCTGAAACAATATGTATTGTGTTGGGAAATTTTGACAAGCGTAAGTTTGTGAGAGTGTATGATTACCATGACGCTCTGTCTGTGCTTGTAATAAGTATTTCAACCGCTGTTATATAATCGACGCACGTCTATGCAGTCAACAAGTGATTGTTGCATGTTGTATTACTGCATTGTCGACGTGCACTGCTACATCGATGCACGTTGTTGAGTCGTTGACTTGCACTTGTCAGATTATTGGTTCACACTTTGATCCCAAAAATATTCAAGTTTCATTTTATATTTATTCTGACTTTTAGAAAATTTTTGAGAATTTTAAAATTTTTTTTGAAATACAATTGTGTACGCAATAGAGAAGAGAAGTTGTTACTATAAAGCATGTAACAATGGAGGAGGTTACTGCTGTGTCAACGAACACTGTTGCATCGATATGTGTGTCGCTACATTTAATACCCCCCGTTGCACTTTGTGGATATTATTGCATTGGCATCAGTTTGCATTGTTGCATTGATGCACACTACTGCCCTCAGTGAGCATTGCATCACTCATGTTGCTTTATCAAGCATTGCTTTGCTTGGGGGGTGTTGTTGCTACCTCGACATGTGCTGCAATGCATACGAATCCATGATAGAAATTTTTTTTGACTCTCAAGTTTTGCAAGTATATATTTTCAAATTTTAGGAAATTTTATAGATTTTTTGGATTTTTTTACAAGTATTGTTGCTTGAACATTATTGACGAGAAAAGACCGTTGTTGTAGCATGCCTAACAAAGTAAGGAGTTGTTGCACCAAGACAATAATAAAAAGGAAAGCAAAAAGGGGTTATTGCCACTACCTCTTTACCTCAAGATCAAGTGACAAGTGTGTGCAAGAAGTGAGAGGCAACCCTTCTGCATGCACTTTTCCTTCTTTTCTAAGAGAGGAAGTGGGAGGGGCGGCAGTGCCCCTTCCTACATGACTATCAAGTAAGGAGGGGTGGCAACCTCTACATTAATTATTTTTTTTTTTTCGCAAGATAAGGGAAATAGGAGGGACGACAACCCTTTCCTACATGATAGTAATTTTACATAGAACTTTGGATAAAACGAATCATAATGTGGACTTTAAGTTGGTAGAAATGACCAAGCAGTATTTTTCCATGACTCCGATCTAGAGTAATCTCCTATTAATCTCCTATTCACTGATTAAAAAAATGACTATCAAAAATGAATTAATCCTGTAATTTTTTTTTCCAAAGTACCCTCTCTCTGGTGATCAAGTCGTTCATTCTAGAGTTTGATAGGCCTTTTTTTTGGAAAATTGATTAATCGGTCGAGAATAAAGAGAGTCATGTTCTACATAAGGCCTATGTTATAGAGTATATAACTTTACTTGTAGGGATCAATTTCTGGTCGCATATTCATAATAATTCTGTAAAGTTTCCACATAATATGCACATTGCACGCGACTATGAAGTAAGGAGTGGTAGCAGCCCCTCCATTACTTCATTATAATTTTTTTCTTCTTTTCTTCTTGATTTTTTTGGCTATTAGGATTCTCTTTTGACAATTTTTCCCTAGGGAGATGAGATTTTCTTGATCCCTAGGTTAAGTGGAATTATTTGTTCAAGCTCTAAAAAAATTTCGTTTGTCTCTCATCTGTCTAGTCAACATATTTGGGGTATGGCGATGTTATTGCGTAGAGTGATCTTCACGTAGTCATAACTTTTAATTCGAGAGGAGTTATGATGCATGCGAACTATCTATGCGTAGAAGAATCCCGTGCATAGACCCTTTGCACAAAAATCCATTTGTCTTTGGGTGCTTCAGGTCCTAGAATTGGACCGCCAGTGATTGGACTTTATAAAGTTGTAACTTTTTAATCGGAAGGCATAACTGGACGTGTGACCTACCAAATATAGATCTCCCTGAGGAGAATCCTTTAACTTGACTTTCTTACCTAAGTGTATCATTTTGAGGGTGCTTTGGGACCGGAAGCAAACCATCAATAGTTCGAATTTCTTGAGGTCTTAATTTTTGAATCGAGTGGATTTACAGGATGTATGACCTACAAAAAAAAAATGTAAGATATCTTCGTCCATTATTTGATGACTTCATAACCTTAGGTTGACTGAACTTTGATTTATTTTATAAATTCGTCATTAATTGGTAAAGTTATAACCATTCAACATTATGTGTTATTTGACTTTGTAAGAAAAGCAAGATGGTTTATCTTTCTCGTGAGCCCCCAACACATTATAATTACCACTATTTATGGAGTTAAACTTGTTCTTTCCTTTTCGAGCATGCTGACAAAGAACTCAGAAAATAACCAATTCTAGAATTCATTATGTGATAATAACGAATTCATTATGTGATAATAACGAAGAGTTTATCTACTGTAGTTGATAAGTGGTAGCATGTTAGTGATTTGATTGTCTCAGTTCATTTGCAAGTTAGTTTTTGTTTACTTGCCTCTAGCCAAGCCATAACATGGGGGGCAGCTCCCTGGTTCAATTGGATAGCTTACGAACACATAAAATTTTACCTTTATGAGAAGAGTTTTGGCTAAGTCTCCATTTCGCTTGATAACGAAGAGTTTGCGGATGTGCAAGTCGTTGACTTCGTAACTCGTTGCCAAGTCTTTATTGGCCCGGTGCATAGCTAGGGTATAACATTCGCTGGATGGCCGAATTTTCTTGCTTGGTTTGTAGTCAGGTTTTGGTGCTCGATAATAAGCATACGCAATGCAATTCTTGGCCTTGCACAAGAATGATTTAATTCACATGTAGTGCAATTTCTATCAGGCACGTACACAATACTCCTCTCGAGAGTGCACATAATGCGGCTTATGCCCTCGTGCATGCATGGTACTAATCTTGGGAGTGTGCGGAGAGCGAGCGTCTTGGCCATGGAGCCTTGGAGTAAGTGCGAATATCTTGAATGTGAGCATGAGACTTATTGGCACGAGGGCCTGGGGAATGGGCATTTGTCATATTGAGGTCTATGAAGTCAGCATTTGCTTCAGTAGTGTGGGCTTTGAGAGCGAGCAGTCGATTTAAGCGAGAGTTACTTGCACGTAACTGAGACTTGAGTTGCATGGCATGAAACCAAAGTTTGAGTTGCTTGGGCATATAACTAAGGCTTCATTTGCTTGGTACATAATTAAGGATTCAAGTTGCTTGGCGTGAAACCAAGATTCGATTCACAACCAAGGCTTCTTTTGCTTGGTGCATCACCAGAAATTCGGGTTTTTTGGCGCGAAACCATGATTTGAATTGTTTGGTGCGTAATTAAGGCTCTGTTTACTTAGTGTATAACTAAGGTTTCAAGTTGCTTGGCACGAACCAAGGTTTGAATTGCTTGGTGCGTAACCAAGCTTCACTTACGTGGTGCGTAATCAAGACTTTTAGTTACTTGGCATGAAACCAAATTTGAGTTACTCATTGCGTAACCAAGGCTTCGCTTGCTTAGTGTGTAACTAAGGGTTCGAGTTACTTGGTGAGAAACTAAAGCTTGAGTTGTTTGGTGCATAGCCAAGTCTTTGTACTTTAGAGGGGCATCTGCCTTAGGCTCGAGGGCCTTGAGACTGCAGCACCAGGCCTTAGGCTCATGAGTCTATAAAACGGGTGTCTATCTTAGACTCAAGAACCGATGGAGTATATACAAGGCTTTAGGAGTGCGTGCAAAGCCTTAGGCTCACAAATTTGTAAAATGGGCATCTGTTTTAGACTCAGAAACCGTTGTATTGGGTCCAAGGCCTTAGATTGGGACAAGGCTCTAAGTTCAAGAGTATGTAAACTTGGCGTCTGCCTTACACTTATAAACTATTGCAGTGGCAGAAGACCTTAGAGTGGGCATGAGGGGCTTAGGTTAGTGTAAAGCCTTAGGCTCGTGAATCTGTAAAATGAATATTTGTCTTAAACTCGAGAACCATTGTAGTGGGAACTGTTCGCATCAGAAATTTATTTTCCTTCCATTGAATACAACTTAGATTACAATGAAAGTGAATAAGAAAAAGAACAAACAAGAGGATTTATAATCTATCGCTCTCTTTTACAATATATTGTGGGATTTATGTGGCGATGGGATCTAACTAGGATGATCTGACGACGATGATCTTCTTGCTCTTGATGAAGAAGATGCCGGCCGATTTTGGATGATCTTCTCTGGTCTTGATTCGTTCAAAGCTCTCACGCGTAACTCGAAGTTCACCAAAAACTTCCAAAAGATCCCCTAAGGCTTCCTCAAGAGGGTATTGATAGCCTTAGGTCCATATGAGAGTTTCTATCTAAATAGAATTTGTATTCATCAAGGATTCCAATCAAATATCTTAGTTTTGATTTAAATCTCTTGATTTAGAGTTCTGATTGGACTTAATTTAGGTATTTGGATAAACCCAAATCTTAATCTCAATCAATTTATGATTCTAGTTATCTGCTTACGCGGAGTTAATTGTACGCGGAGCTAAGAAATCAGAACGCGAAGCTATTGATTAGCTCCGCGTTTTACTCATACACGAGGCTAAGATAGTCAGGCGCGGAGCTACAGAGTTAGCTCTGCGTTCTGTTATGGAAAACTTCATTTTACTTAGAAATTTTCACTGCCAACAGAAACCCCTCCAAAGTTTTCAAAATGGCTTAGAATTTAGCAAATTTTGAAATACTTTGGATTTTTAAGCTGGAAATGCGGAGTTAAAATACCAAGTTATCTTTGCGTTATAATCATTTGCGCGGAGCTAATAGCTTCGCGTTTCAATGGATAACTGCTTCAGTAATTGCTCTGATTCTCGCGCTGAATACCAAGGGGCGGATTTTCTCATTTAAATAGAGTCTTTAACTCTTCTTCTCCCTCACTTCATTCGAAGAGATTTCAAGAATTCAGGCGACTAGAGCTCAGGCGACCGGCGATTCTTGCAACCCAAGCAGTTTTCGTCGATTTCTCTTTGATTTCTTCAAGATTAATGGCAACCAGGAGGAACACCTCATCACGCGCCGCTTCTCCATCGGCGGCCGGCGCTAGTAGTGCCGGCACCGGCCGAGGCAGCGGGCACAGCGGCGAACCAGTTTATACCGCGCCCATTGGAGGTAAAAATCTCAACTTTTTGGACTCTTTAGAATGATTTTGGGGTGATTTGGCTCGATCTTAACCGGCCAATCATTCCTTTACCGGCGAGATCACCGTTTTCCGGCCGTACGGCTTGGAGAAGAAGAAAGGTCTCTGGCCTTCTTCTATGCGAAACTATCGCGTTATTCTCGCGTTGGAGACGCGGGGCTATTCTGACTAGCTGACGCGTTTCAACGCGAGACTATGAATTTTAGCTTCGCGTTTATAAACGCGAGGTTAGCTTTTTAGCTTCGCGCGTGGTTATTTTTAGTTTCGCGCGAACTAATTTTTAGCTTCGCGCGGAGCTATTTTTAGCTTCACGCGGAGCTATTTTTTAGATTCGCGCAGAGCTATTTTTAGCTTCGCGTTTTTATACTTCGAAGATTTTTCCAGATTTCTCAAATTTTTTTCTAACTCTTGATTCTTCTTTTGCAGTGGGGTATTCAGTGGATGCTCTCCCCCATAGGCATTATTTTGGTTTTGCTAGGGGTGCAGATCTGACAGCCCAATTCCGTTTCACCACAGTTTTGGCTGCATACAAGCCGGGCCTGAGGGAGCGCAGGGAGAAGCTGATTAAGTGTCATCCTGCTACTGCACGGGAGATCAAACCGGATGCTGCCTTCGAAGCCACCAACCGAGAAGTGTTGAAGAAGCCCGCATTTCTCTTTGGAGATGCAATGGGGTATTCAGACCAGATCTTCTTTGAAGAGGAGTACATGTGGCTCTACCAGTCTGGCGATTTGCTGCTGTTTCTACCCAGCATGGAGCGTAGCTATCCCTTGGTCTATTTTCAAAGGCTAGCCATGCACCAATTTTTATCAGCAAAAGTAACTCTAAGAAAGCCAGAAGTATATACTTTACATCATAGTTGTAAGTTTCAAGCTCTGGCTCCAAAAGGTAAACTTTTGAAGGAGTTACAAGAACTCTGCGACAGTTCATTAAGTTTTCTTGAGAACCATTTCTGTTAGATGACAATCTCTGTCGCTTTCCAAAGTGAGAAATGAAGTATAAGGGCTTGTAGCATGTCGAATTCAACTTGTGCATCTTCATTAGGATTCTTGTAGCAGTATTTTCAGATGATTCACTAAGAACTTTAAACAGATCATAGTTGACATTTGCAGAGGAGATCTTTTGCATGTGAACCAGGGAGTTGAGCTGGAAAAGCATCTCGTATGGCACAGTACAATCAACAAGATAGTTTAAAATAGGAGGGTATAATAAGGAGCCGTGCTTTTGAAGAATCTCATCAGCGGTTGATCCAGTAATTCGTATTAAATAGTGATGACTTTTGCCAGCAAGCTCAACACTCCATGGAGGAAACTCGTCGTCGAATTATTGATGAGTCGATGAATAGGTTGAAACTTTTGGGAGAGCTATAACTCCCTCTACTTTTGTAACTTCTTACTTTATGAATAAAAACAATTCTTTTTATCTGTTGGCTACAAAATTTACTTGCACAACAAATAACTTGTCATCAAAATAGTTCATCATTTTGGTAAAACAATCCAAGGCTCATCTGCGTAATTTAGACTGTTAATACCGACCGGGTCACAATTACAAACCATGGTAAAGCCCTTTGAACAGAGTTAGGATGATCGGGTAAGGATCATTAAACTTAGATAGAGGCGCCTAATTGCACATGCCTTAGTTTGGTAAAGAAGTTCAAGTGTTCATATGCGTAATTTGAACAGGTGGATACTAACCGGGTCACAATTACTAACCGCGGTAAAGCCCTTTGAAAAGAGCTAGGATGATCGGGTAAGGATCATTAAACTTAGACAGAGACGCCTAATTGTACATGCGTTAGTTTGATGGAGGCAATTCAAGTGCTCATATGCGTAACTTGAGCAAGTGGATGATTATAATTTTAGGGATATGAACCAGATGTGACAGTCACTCTGTCATCATTCTGGTTTATTTAGGCATAGTATTTTTTCAAAAATTTGCCGTTGATCGGCATCATCATCCTATCGACATTCTGGTTCATTAAGCGATAGGCTCCACTAGAGTATACCGTCTCCATAATGAACGGTCCTTCCCACTTAGGTTCAAATTTACCCTTAGTTTTGTGGGTTAGAATCATTGGCCTTTTAATAGGCAGAACCAAGTCTCCTTATTTAAAGGTCCTTGGTTTAACGTTCTTATTGAACGCTTGCGAGATTCGCCCCCCCCCCCCCCCCCCCCTCTCAATCTGTCTCCTCGCATTGAGATAACTCAGGGTGTTGATTATTCGCACTCTCGTAGGATGAGTAGTCTGCTCATATGTCAGGCATCCATCGATAACAGGTTGGATAGAATTTGCTGGTTTTGAACCTTGCCCAGGAGCATGAGGACCCTTACGTATATGTGAGTTGCCTCCCCTACGAGATTGGTTATTAGCTGAACCTTGCCCAGGAGCATGAGGACCTTTACGTATATGTGAGTTGCCTCTCCTACGAGATTGGTCTTGAGCTGGAAGCGATCATCAACATGCATTATTGCTTGCATCATGAAGTGCTGAATGAACTCTTGAATTGCTCAAGAGTGGTGAAGCCCCTAGATTGTCTTAGGTGAACTGTCCCGACACCTGTGGTTCCGCAGATTGGTCAGCTCCTTTTCTCACTTGTGAGATGACGACAACTCAGTTGCGCTCAGGTGTTAGTTATTTTAAAAGATGTCCCGTCAGTTTCCTACAGGCGGGTGGGCCAATGTTTATGCAAATAAATCAGATAGCCTTAGTTGGCCATGAGAAAGGTGGGCCGACGATGCTCCTTAGCCTACCCTGAGCATACAACTTCTCGAATAACATCTGCACAATGAACACAAACGTCCGGGGGTCAGATTTGGGTCTTGACTGAAGAGTCCGACTTTCAGTAAAACCAATAGCGAAAAATGAGAGAGAGAGAGAGAGAGAGAGAGAGAGAGGTTATATTATTTCTTTGGCCTATATATACGACAATAAAAGGGTAATTTGATTATTAATTGTTGTATCCATAGTTCAGGTAGAGTTAAGCATGAGGGATTTCAATTGGACTTCTTATTGGGACTGATAGTAGGCTTCTTATTGAGCGTGATTAATAATTTATTTATTCACTTTTATGAAAATAGCTATTAAGGTTAAAGTCTGTGAGTTGGGCTTGGGTTGGTAAGCACAGAAATTTCTTACGGTTATAAAAACTATCTATTTAGTTATTTATGTTCCAGCATGTTGGTATAAGTTGTATTATTTCATTGGAAAATTGGAAATTTCATTTTGAGGTGCTTGTGATCCAACATTTTGGTTGTAGCAGCATTATCCGATTTATAATATACAGTAAATAATTGTTCCCAAATGTAATAAATGAAATCAGATAATAATGAATATGGATTAAATAAAATGGATTCAAACTGTATTTTACGAATATTCATTTCTTTGTCATCCAACTTTTATTTTCTTACTAGTACTATGGCTCAATGGCTCAATCTGTGGTCTAAAGTGAATAGTTCTAAATAAAAATATTTACTCTTTAGAAACAATATGCACCTTCCTCCAAATGATCAGCAAGCAGGAGTGGTTTTAGTTGCGGATCATATCGATCTAAATTTGGTAACGTTGATTTAAAATATTCATTTACAAACAATGAAGTTTACCCAAAACAGTACTATGTAATTTATACAAAAACAAAGAATGATGATCCATGTTGTGCCTTTCGGTTGCTATGCAACAATGAAAGGAGAAAGTTTTCAGACTGTATCTTCTTGTTTTATTTTTGGAATTATGACATTTTTTGTGTGGCATTCCTTATTTTTGTAATGTAAAGTAATAAACTTACTACTATTTCTTAATAGGTATTACCAGGCTGGCTCCTCTGAAATGTTCGGGTCCACTCCCCCACCACAGTCCGAGGACACCCCCTTCCACCCGAGATCTCCTTATGCTGCTGCCAAGTGCGCGGCCCATTGGTATACAGTCAATTACAGAGAAGCCTATGGTCTCTTTGCCTGCAATGGGGTCTTGTTCAACCACGAGAGCCCTCGCAGGGGTGAGAACTTTGTGACCCGAAAGATCACCAGAGCGGTTGGGAGAATTAAGATCGGGCTGCAGACCAAACTGTTTTTGGGGAATCTATCAGCTTCAAGGGATTGGGGGTTTGCAGGGGACTATGTGGAGGCAATGTGGATGATGCTGCAGCAGGACGAGCCAGGCGACTACGTGGTGGCCACGGAGGAGAGCCACACGGTGCAGGAGTTCTTGGAGGAGGCGTTTGGGTATGTCGGGTTGAATTGGAAGGACCATGTGGAGATTGATAAGAGGTATTTCAGGCCCGCGGAGGTGGATAGCTTGAAGGGGGATTCGAGCAAAGTGAGGAAAGTGCTGGGCTGGAAGCCGAAGGTTGGGTTCAAGGACCTGGTGAAGATGATGGTGGACTCGGATTTGGAGGTGGCCAAGAGGGAGAAGGTTCTGGTGGATGCAGGGTATATCGACGCGCAGCAGCAACCGTAGTAGAGAGGAAGCGTATGTATGATCATTTGTAATTGAGATTAAAGTTTTCCCTTTTTGTTCCTTTTTTTTTTTTTTTTTTTTATCATCATCATGTGGCTGTTCTTCTTGTTATTTTTGCTATCGCCACCGTCGAAGATGTTGTCACTGTTGATGGTTATGATTCATTTTCATGTTGACAGTGCCATATATACTACTAATTAATATAGTGGTTCTTCATCTATTAGTTATCTGGTTGTTATTTGAAAGGAATATTGTCCGTCTTTTGTGCTTAGAGGATTAAGTTCAGTTTGAAAGTTCTTCAACTCATACTTGTGAAATTTGGTCGAATCTACAGCGTTTCAATCTTGCATGGTACACTGTGTAGACTACAATGAATATTCTACGTTATCGTTGCTAATGAAGTTTTGCTGTCATTCAAATTAGTAAGAGGTGGAGACTATTAAGGATGACAAAAATAATAGCTAAAATATAAGGAAGTGAGGTTATATCCAGAATAATTATATGTCGAGTCTCTTTATAAGATGATGGAGGCTTATTTGGTCATTTGTGATGGGATACGTATCCTTAAACACAGAGAAGTGAGCTCACCAGGAAAATTGGTGTGCTCCTTTGAGAATTCCCTTGTTTCTCCATGCAATATGGTTTGCATCTATAGAAGTATGTAGCTATGTATCATTGTGGAGTTATTTTTGGTGTAGGATGCTGACTCCAAAGTTCTTTATTTACTTGAATGGAGATGTATTTTCTTTTAGTCTTGTTTGATGTCGATCTCTTTGAAAATTCAACCAACTCTTATAGGTGTTTGGTGCTTAGTATGCATTACGATTCGACTCGCTGTCCTACTCTTGGAAGGAGTTGTCGTATCGCTTGACAGGCATCGATGCGCTATACCAAGAGTAGGCATTGTGCATCACTTGGCCGGTGTCAATAAGCTATAGTATACTTCTTAGGCGTGATGAGTGACTTGACCAAAGTCGACGCACTATGCTACAATTGATAGGAGTTGCGTATCCCTTGACAAGCGTAGACGCGCTATAATACACTTGTCAGCAATTGTGTGCTACTCAATCAGTATCGATATGCTATTTTAAATTACAAAATTAGATCCTGGCTTCACCTTTATCAATTAGAAAAACTCTCTTCCACAGCCGACTCTAAATACTTGGAATAAAATTCTCAGTTATTGTTGTTGTAGAAAAAAATCTCTTCCACTTCTATTTATATGTATGAATGGTAATGGATGCATACACAGATCAATTTTTTGTTCTCTCTATGCAAAATTTTGAATTAGAAAAATAAAATTTTCATTTTTAATTTAAAATTTTGTACAGGACAGACGTGAAAATTGGTCTGTGGATATATTCATTATCATCCCTATTTATATGGATGTAAATGAACAGAGATTGGTTGGATATAGACTTTACAATATCCATATATATCCGAATTTAGTTACCAGACATGAATTTAGATACGATAATATTCAAAATGAAATATCTTTATCTAGTAATAGCTGCTTGGGATATCAACTTGATAGACAATGTTTTAAAAGGCTTCAAGGTTTTTACACTTGATCCATATTTCTTTTGGTCAAGGCAATGTCTTGTAGGAAAACATGCCTCACTCCGTGCTTTTGCACGAACAAAACATAAGCCGCACTTTGAGAAAGCCGGAAATGAGAACTTAATATATGTTGAGATATTCCCAAATCCAAATGCTTAGGACTATTTCCATCACCCATGATCCTAACAAAAATATGATTTTGTTTTATTGGGATAAGACTAACTAGTAAACAAGCGCGGTATATGAGAATAAGGGTACAAGATTACGTGTTTAAGAACTTATTAATATATTGCCTAGAACAAGATATCTTGTACCCTATTACAACCCAAACAAATAACATATATTGATTGATATACATAATCACATCCGAAAGTATATGGATGTGGTTTCGAATAACTTGAATCCTATTACAACCTATCCTATCAATTTAGGATCTCATAGTTGATGTCTCTTATCAAGTGTAACTAAGCTAGTGAAAATGTAGTTTTTGTTTTGCAAAAAGGGAGAGAAAATATCGACATAGCTGGTGTTGGGAAATGAAAATGAGGACAAACGTGTGTAAGTTATCCTTATTAGTAGGGATGTTTAGTCGGTTGATCGGTCGGAGATCGGAGTTTTTCCGATTGGATCCGATGGTAGAAACCTCCGACCGTCACTGGAAAATTTTTCCGACTGAACTCATACTGATTTAGATCGGAGTCAGGCAAAGTCGCTAGAGTCGGTAGTGAAGTTCGTTTTTGGATGTTCAGTTAGTTGATCGGTCGAAAATCGGAATTCTCCAACTGGATCCAAGAGTAGAAGACTCCGACTGCCGTCGGAAAATTTTTCCAACCGAACTCTATTCATCCCTACTTATCCGTTTCTAATCATAAATATTTTTATGTAGCCGAGGGACTAATATAAAGTGAGTTTTTTTTTTTCTTTTCCCGAGCATAGCATAATCCTTCAAATCTTCCATATTCCTTTGTGTAGAGAACAGCACCAAGAATTATTCCGGCGACTAGGCCCATGTATGCTCATATTGTCCAATGGGTAAATAAATTGGAAGAGGCAATTCAGAAGAGAAGCTCAGTATCATTGTTCAAAATATCTATCGAGAATATAAGTGATATACCGTTCTGCCAAATTATATAACAGATACCAGACGGAATATCGCGATATTACTCTAAATATCGGAGTGTCATATCGGTATCATACCAACTAAAGAATAATTATATAATTGACTTTATATAACATATTAAACTATATAAAACAAGTTTATGGTATTTATTTTGGCTTATTTGCATTAAACTTATGAATTTATATATACCGTTTAGAACACCCATATATGCACAAAATGATATATAATCATAAAATTAAGAAAAATAAATTTTCAAGAAACAAGAAAAGTATTTTTACAATACAAAAGTGATATAATTTACAAAATTACAACATTGATTTTTAAATGAACTTATCTGAAATATGCTAGAAACTTTAAACATTCTAATTACTCATCACTCACAAATTCTCAATCAAATTCATTTCAAAATCTCTATATAGCCAAATAATCCCAACATATAATTATCTGTTCTTCACTGTCACTATTCAAAATTATTGTTCGGCCACTGAATTCAATGAATCAGTAGGTTAAACACTAATTCAGTGAACTAAATCAGTGTTTGGCCCACTGATTCAGTGAACTGAATCGGTGTTCAGTCCAATGATTCATTGAATCAGTAGGCCGAACTTCACAATTTGCCTCTAATTGCACCAAAAAAAAAAGATTTTAATATAAAACACAATCAATTTAACTTAAATAGCACAATTATAAGAGAAATTGAAGAAAATTATAACCTTAATTATAATTAACATGAAAATAATCAAACTTGACTTGCCCACTGAACTGTTCGACGGGTAAAGTTGAGATATAGCGTAAGAATCGGCCGGCGAGCTCCTGTCGAAGTCGAATCGACCGACAAGCTCTTGTCGGAGGATCAGAGAGTGGGAGAAGAGCAATCAGAGAAGAGCAATTGGAGAGTGGCAGAAGAAAGAGAGAGGAATTTTGATTTTAAAGTTAGGATTGGACTCAATTGATCGATCGCGGGGGAGAAAACGAGAGAGAGAGAGAGACAGAGGGAGAAGAGTCGGAGAAGCGGAATCAGAGAGTGATTTGTGACTGTATTTGGGAATTAGGGTTAAGGTTTCCCACCAGGGAGTAGGAATCGATCGCCTCACAAGGGAGAGAGAGAGAGAATGCGCGATTTTTTGCATTTTTTTCTCCCCTCTCGATCCATTTTTTTTCTTCCCTCTCGATCCATTATGGGCGTTTTATTTGTTAATGGGTTGGATTTTAACAGGTTAATGGATTTAATCAGCAATCAAAACCCATTTCAATCTAAACCGATATTAACTAATACCGACCGGTATTTTTTATACCGTTACTGGCCGATATATCGCCGCATAGCCGATATATTGCCCATACCAATTCAAAAGAGAAACAGTAAAAATTCTATCTTACCGTCTCATTTCTTTTTATTTTTCCGTCTCATTTCTTTTTATTTTTCGATATACTGTCCGCAGTATACCAGCTGATATCTAAGTATACCAGCCGATATTAAAAATACTGTTCCCTGTAGAGGACCAATGCCAATTCAGTGACTCCTGAGCTGCTTCCTATTGGTCAGTGACTCCTGAGCTGCTTCCTATTGGACCTTAACAAAAGAAAAAACAGATAAAAGAAAAAAAAAAAAAACTGCCACCTATCACGCCACATAGTTATGCTCCCCTCTAATTTTTGGGTACAGGATGCTGTGAGAGCTAATAGCACAGAAAATCATGAGTAATGAATGACTAATAAGGGGACGATAGGCGTAACTGGTAAAGACGAGATGTTGAAATTTAATCACACATCATGATATAGTCCCACATTATTATATAAATTTGTGATTAAATGTATTTAGACTCATAACTCCATCATGCGTTAATCAAAATTTAAAACACTATGCCACTAAGCAATTAGCCAGAAATAACCACACCAACTATCAATTTCGCATTCTACCATTTGTGCAAAACAAAATTTTCTGATCATTTGCCAGAAAATAATCAATTACACGTTCTGTTGACCGATAACTGGGTCCTAAACACGTTATGATTCCAAACATTGAGGATCTCTTTCCCATGTCCAGCTATGAATCCAACTCTGTGCTTTGTGAAGGCAATTATTTCTGAAACACTTTAAACCATACACATCAAAATAATTAAAGTTCCAGTACAGTAAAAAACACCTGAAGCAAACAAAGCTTGAAGAACGGCTTCACTAATACCTGGAGAACAATTCCAGTATGCATGCTAAAATGTTAGGGAAACAGACTACATAAACAGATCCAAAACATGAATCACAACAATGTCTAGACTTGATAATTGATTGTTTATAGGCAAGAAATTGAAGTTATAGATTGAAATACAACAGTCTTTGGGGGAAGATGGTATAGAGCTACCCTCTTTTACCATTGCCAGGTTAGGCAGTTCCTAATGTTGAATTTAGATATCTCACTTGTATGTTAAACCATTTAAGATCAGAGATGAAAATTTTAAAATGAAAACCTTGACGAGATATCCAATCTACCAATTCCAATTCCCCTCCAAAACGCAAAAGAAGAATGTTTTTTGAGTTAACGTCGTAGCCCTTGGATTATCTACCCAGCCTTTCTTGGACGGCCTCTCCCGCGGCCAGAGCTTTTCTTCTCTGAGGATTTCGGACGACCTCTCCCACGGCCTGAACTCTTCCCTTCACTAGCCCCCTTTCTTGGACGTCCTCTACCTCGTTTCACTTTCGTCTCAATCTCGTCATCCAGATCTTCTTCATCCTCCTCCTCGCTGCCTTCATCTGCTTCCTCTTCAGAATCTGATGAATCCTGCTTCTTCTTTCTTTTATTAGCATTTGCAGAACCCTTCCTGGGCGCAGTCTTGGCTGGTGGTACAGTGCCATTCTCATTCTCTTCTGTGCCAGTATAGCAGAAAGGATGCAGGCATATATCAATTTAGAATTAAATTGAAATTTAAAAAAAAAAAAAAAAAAGAAAGAAGAAAACTACTGTATATGGTACTACAAAAACTGATTACAAAAATAAGACTTTTACACCAAACATGCAACTCAAAACAAGTCACCATACATTGTCCAGGATTAAAACTTACAGCGACAATATATAAGAAGGGTTATTTTGGTTTTTATTTAAAATTGAACCTGCAATATGTTCTGGTATCTATATTAAAACGCATACAAGGAACTACAATAATGTCAGAACGAAGGATTACAGCATCCTTCTTGTCCACTTAAATTCAAAATCTTTCTTTCCGTTTTTCCATGTGATACTGGTCCCTTTTCCCTTTGCCTCTTGTATACCGTTTGTTGATTCCACAATTCACAAGATCCTTCTCTTTGATGATTAGAACAATACAAGAAATTAATCATCACAGGCTAGAATTAGGAATCAAATTCACTTCTTTTTTCCAGCATGTTCCATCACTCCGGCTCAGTTTGACATAATTCACTCTATTCCCATCTCATATAAAAATATATCCTTGTTTTTCACATATAGAAGAATCTGAAATAGCAGAACGATCGAGAAGACGAACACGTTAATTTTCAATAAAAAAGGTGATAATAACATTCTTCACCTTGTACATGATTTAGAGGTGAATAACGGCATGCACAGTTTGTACAATGGCATTCATAAACCGACAGAGGGGTAATATCCAGCTATTGGACATGCCAATTTTGGATAGGATGTGTCCTACATATGACAGGTATTTAACCTTTCCTTAATAAACTAGTGTTGTTTTTCGATAATATTGTTTAAATTTTGGATTATGTAATGACGGTTTCTTGAAATGAAAAAAGGCTTTATTATCATTATGTTTAATTTGCATGTCATTACATGTACATGCGTGCCCTTTATTTGTACACATGCACAAAATAATAGATATACATAATTATGAATATGACCTTATCAATGCTCCAGAGGGCAAGATGACCTACAAAGTTGATCTGATTAAGCCTACGTCTTTATCAAAATGACCCTAGCAATGCTCCAAGGTATGATGACCTAAAATATGGATCTGATTAAGCCTACACCTTTGCACCTCATTTCAAAGTAGCATACACATACTGTACAACGAATCTGGATGCCATCCATGTTATAACTCTATGGTCTCTGCCAGAACTGGAGTTAGCAGGACCTGTACGACCTGTATTACAAAAAATGATTTACAGGCACCACAAAGTACTAACATTTAATAAGTTGTAAGAAAAGCAGCATGTAAAAGTTCAAGTAGTCCTAGATACTGAGTGTGAACACATTTCTATAGATCACTACTGCATGCACATATCAGCTAGCAAGGACCATAAAAATAAATTTCCCTAGTCCAGTCCAACTACCACATTGTGTTCATCATCCATTTACTGTCTACTTAAGTTAAAATCCGGATTGGGGCTATTTTTTAGAGGCAACTTCAAGCCTGGGCCCAAGTTCAATGACGACCAGCCAAAACCAGTTGTAGCTTTAGGATCCGACATGATGAATGAATCAAGTGAACATTTTGGCTGCATAAATTACATGATCATCAGGACTTTGTAAAACCATTTTTATGCTGATACGGATCTTCCATTAAACTTTCTAAAAGAACAATGCACTCAAGCTTCAACAAATCAAAGAAAACGTCTAAGGTTGCATTTTTTTTTTTTTAAACATAAACTAGACATGCTAGTTCTGGTTCCTTTAGAGAGAGAAAAACATGATATGCAGTATTTCCAATTCGCCACAACACAGCCCTGATTAAAGATTCAGATTTTTCCTTCACAAAGAAGAATAATTATCACCTCATATATTTAAGGCTCATTAACTATAACAGTTCTTACCTTTGAAACCTGTAAATTCACTGAAACTTGTTTCACAATGACAATCCAGCAACAATAATTACTTGCATCATAACCAAACAAGCAAATTGAATAGAATAATTAAGATACACATACCTTCAACATCATCTACCCCATAAACTTCAAGCTGTAAAAGGTATAAACCATTAGATTTGTGTTACATTAAACCATTAGATTTGTGTTACATAGGGAAAAAATAAGATCAATCCAAGAAAGTAGAGATTCAAAATTCTCATATTTAATATGCTTGATACAGAAACACACAATGAAATGGACAGAGTTAATGATTTCTAGTTAGTGATTTCAGGTCAAAAGAACCTATCTATAAAAAAAACCAAACTAATACAGGAGTCACCTTGACCCAGCTACTTGATGTAAGTCTGGGGATTGTTATCTGCTTGCTCAGACTCGGATGCCATATACCCTTGAGCATGTTCTTTAAAAAAGCAAATGTTACATAAGCTGACACATAAGATTACAGTAATTTGCTTTTAGTAGAAAGAATTGGACACACTGATGGAGAGGAACATGCAATGGTCTTGCTGAGCAAAGGTTTCAGAAGTGCAGGGGACACTTCTGAAGTTTGCAGTAGGGCCCTGGAGGGGTTCCGCTCTACCCGATGCAGATGACAATTCATTTACCTAGGCTTTAAGTTAAACCCAAGCCCTTGAGGCTACCACCCCAGCCTAATTCAAATGAGTTCTTATTACTATGTCCCTAAATTAGCAGCCCAAGTTCTGACGTAGATCCAAGATAATGGGATGTAATAAGTAATCAAGCAATTGTATGCCATATTAACTAAGTCAGGTTGGCTCTAACATACTTAATGAGTATACTATAATCAGTATCATCTCGAGGATAGAGTCGATAGACCATTTCCAACAAAGAGCCAGAGAATATATTAAGTCAGGTACAACCAACTGCATGTCTTTAATCCATCCGACTTTTCCAGAGTCCTACTTGAAGGTTCAGAACTTGCAGTACTCAAATACAACTTACAAAACTAATTATCAAACGTAACAATAAATTCCATGGACATGTCAAAGTGAAACATTATGAGGACTTCTAAACTACAAATTGTTCAAATCTCAAATTTAATATTCCTGTGCAGACAGGTAAGAAAACAGAGCATACATAAACTCATCCCAAAGTATATAGACCAATTCTGGTAACCTGAGGCTGTTCTGTCAAGAAGTTTGGTCTTTTCCCAATATTCTCGATCGCAAAATAATGTCCTTAAACTGAATATTAAGGAACTTAAACGATTTAAATATAAATAAAGAAAATGTCAATACAAAATAGCACATGCAATGAAAACTGTCTTTCAAATTACTAAACAGTACCTGTTCCAAGCGATCAGCAACATTTGTTCTATCTACTACAATCAGTGAAAAACCAAGTCCACAAGCCACACTACAAAAGGAAACTCAAATAAAACCTCCAAAAGATATACTACGTAAGCTAGTTAAAGAAAACGGATTCTCAAATACTCACCTTGTGGCGTGCATTCCATCAAGAGCCTCAACCTTTTTGGGATTTGCAGAAGATCTATAACAAATACATACATGTATAATTGCTACTAAAAATTCAAGCATGTTGAAATACTATTGCCAATTTATTTTTAAATAAAAAAATCTGAAACACATACTTCGGCCCCAGGGGTCCGTATCCAAGCCCCCCATATTGTGCTACACCCCAACTTATGCAGGAATTATCAGCACCAACAACATGATGCATATTACCTGAATCCATGCAACGGATATTCCAACCACTAGAAAACAAAACAAAACATATAAGAAAGAGAACACATAAAGAAGTGGTGAGATACTATGTAAACAAAAAACTAAAGGAAAAATAAATAAATAACACAAGTAAACATACAATTAAAGCATGAAACAAAACAAACTAAATGATGTTGGGTTTGTGTCTCGCATCCGTTGAGTATCCAGATATGATCAAGAATTACAAGGAGTCTCAGTTGGACTTGGGTTAGAAGACCAGAGTTCTAATTGGATTGGAACACCAATTAGATGGTGATAGTGCTATTCTAATGGGATTATGATAACACTATATATATCTCTTGTATGTGATATGAAAGATGAGAGTAATTGAAGAGCAATTGGTTGAGAGATATGATTCTATTATTATGAGAGATGCGCGAGGCAGAGAGATACTTGGATCTCTTCTTGTAACATTTTTTTCTCATAATGGATATTTCTCTCGTTCCCGTGGACGTAGATCGAGCTTGGTCAGCCGAACCACGTTAATTCTTGTGTTCTTCTTGTGTTGTATTGTTTTCTTTATCTTTACGATCTCGATGGGGGATTCAATCCCTAACAAATGACAGGATAGCAGTCAATTGGTAGTTACATATCCTTCTATCCCTGGTGTCAACCAAGCATGTCCACCACCCACCTTAAAGTTATTCTAACAAGCCTGAGTACAAGTATTTTAAAAAGATTCTTCCAAAAGTTGTCCAACTTATCTCCAGTTTCCAATGTTGCCAAGTTGTTTTTAGAAACTGCTCCTGATTATTCGCATAATTTTTCCTATATGATTAGGCTTTTTTAACCTTCCAAAATTTTGTTATATTATGTTAAAGAAAAGGAAGCTGATGTTAATCCATTCCTCCGCCAAGCATATGAGTGCTAGCAAAAGTCAGACTTTTAGATCAAGGTTGCTGCAAACCTAACTGCAACAGCAGATATTGTCTCACTGAGACTAGACACGCAAGATCAGAAAAGGGAAAAAATGACAAAAATGGCATGCCTCAAGTTATAACCACTGTGCTAAACTATAACAGCAGCTAACACTAAAGAACTAACAGGTGAGAATCACTTGCACCATCCAATGATGTTGTAAGCCAAGGATTGGATGTTCAGAGGAGGGGTTATCAATAGAATTAGTATTACTAATAAACCAAAATCGGATGTCTAATACTGAGATAAGAGATAAGTGGTTTCATCAGTTAGTTCTGTCTGCACATTAAAATATTGCTGATTTACCAACCTAACCAAATTATAATTTTTTACTATAAACATTTCTTAGGCTACAGCTTTCATTCAGAAAAAAAAATTACAAAAATTGTTCAAGTTGATGGAAACAATTATAAAAAAATCATTTCATTTCCTTTTATTCAAACCACATCAAAAGACAAAGTAGGTACTTTAACTAAAAACGCTAAACAAAATACAAACCTTAAATCCATAACTGGCTTAGGGTACATCCAGTCATCACCATTGTTCTTTAACTTTCCCCACATGTACAACTGACCACCTCCTAGGGAAGGCATTCACAAGCAAGGTAAGGACTAGTAACAGTTGCTGGCAAATAAATTTGATGGAATAAAAAAACTAGTATGTCAAGCATATTCCGATTTCCAGGACTGCAAAATGGCATAATACTCTGAAGAAAAACAATAATAAATACTTTAGAAGTTAAAATACAAGGAATAAAAAGTAAACAAGATCTACATAAGCAACATCATAAAGGTTACGCTACAATTGTGTACATAAGAATAAGAGGAAAAGACAATGCACCATTATCAATACACAACAAGTGGCCAGTTCTGCTTTAAAAGAATAAACATGCTGTGTTTCTCCACCCAAATGCAATAATTTTTTCAATTTTAGATATGCAAAGAAAGAAGGTTCATAAAGATCTCAATGCTTTCAATCTATGAAGCATAGACATTCCGAGGTGACAGCGTGTACCCCTCTCAAGAAAAACACAGAGAACACTGACAATTGCCTGTTTCCAGTTGCATGATGGATTTTAAAATACCAAAGATGTAAAAGTTAGAGTGATGGCACATTTTAAGTGCTAGTCTTTTAGATGATTTGTTAGGTTGTTAGATGGTTTGCTAGATTTCTTTTAGATTGTGGATTCAATTATTATTCACTTGTACTCCTATATATTTGTACCTACTCTCTATCAATCTAATTAACTTGTTATTCCCTAACATGTCAGAGCAATCCAGGATCTAGGAATCATCAACAAAACTATCTCGTCGGTACTGGGCTATCATCGTGCCTACCCAGTTCACAACAATTCGGCAATTCCAAGACGATCAAGATCTCCATCATACCTTTGTTACTCTTCTGTTGTTCTGCCTGCCTGCTACTCCATCTTTCATAAAGGTTATTCGAGTCATATTTTTCCACATTATCTGTGATCTCTATTCCATATTGTCATCTATCTAAAACTGCCACTATTCAACTACAACTATTGCTTGATAAAAACTCATCGACTAATGCTTATTAAAAGGTTACTGCTCCTACGTGTCAAAAGTGATGATTCTACTACTATTGTTATTTTTATTAGATTTTTGTTGTGGAGCAATTTCCTATTAGAATAATATTGTTGTAACAAGTAGTGCGCATTTGACATATGCTCCAGCTTGAGGGAGAGTGTCAGTCTTTTAGCTCAGTTAGGTTGTTAGATGGTTTACTAGATCATTTAGATTGTGGATTTAGCTACTATTCGCTTTATTACTATACATTTGTAGCTGTTTTCTATCAATCTAATTAGTTTGCACTTCCCTAACATCAAGAAGTTCTAATGGGCGTATCAAACATAATTAAACTGTCACAAATTGCTCAAGAAGACCCCAGAAAAAAAAACAAATATTTTTGGCATAAGAGGGATACTACGTTAATTCTCAGAGAATTTACACACCACAAATATGCGAGAAGCCAATAGAATTGTATTAGATGAGATATTGAATTGAACTCTTAGATTTCATTTTCTTTAATTTAGTACCATGATTAGAATCTATAGGTTAGATTTTGTTTTTCTTTCTACTTATAATAAAACAAGTCCTCTTTCCTACGGCTTTAGATGTGTTTTATAAATGTTAATCCTGTATCGGCGCAAGTTTCACAAACATTATTGCTGACAAATGTATTCTTTGTTCTCACACCTTTTCTTGTTTTAACTTTTCTTGTTTGTTCAGTTTCTTCTATTTTATGGTTTATCCAGAGTTTTTGCATCTCAAATCACCAATTTTTCTTTTGTAATATTTACTCTTATTATTTGCTTGGTTGTCTATCTTCCCTCCTTGTAAAATATTTGAATTATCTTGTTAAAGTTTTATTTCTTTGTTCTTTCTATTTCACTAATTCTTTTTTTTTTTTTGTTTCTTTCCATATTCTAATAAAAACATATCTTATTTTTTGTTTTTATTGATGTTCTAATAATTTAATCTAATTCTTGATTCCAATTTTTTTGTTCTTTCTATGTTCTAATAAATACACGTCCTATCTACGATGTGTTATGTATTATAAATGTCAACCCTATTATAGCTAGGGGTGGGCCCACCTTATGCCAAGATGGGCAGCCCCCTCCCACCCTCCCAAAAATTTTTAACTGTGTCTACAGTTATGAGTTCTCAAATTTATAAATCTACACCCGTCAAGTCCGAAGAGTCAAGACTAGAGCCTGTTTTTGGCCCACCAATATTGCATGTTTCCAACTCCCTCTGTAGAAACTCTTTTCTCTAATCTGTTGATAGAAGAAAGGTCATCTTTTATCCGCCAAATAATGGTCGGTTCCATAACATATAGGTATTTTTTCTTTCATTTTTTTAAAAAATTAATAACATATTAGTCAATATCAAATATCTAGAACAATTCATCAGATTATGTCTTGAGCATGTATTAAGTTGTAAAATTATAATTTTATCATCAAATTCATATTGCTATAATATATAATTTTTCACGGTTAGGAGGTACCCCTCTACACCCCCGACGAGTTGTTTGGACAACTCCGCCCCTCGATTTGAATGGGTGGGTCCACCCGTATTACAGCTGTTGCTTCGTATATATCATAGTTGATAATGCACAATTGTATATTTTTGCTTTAATATTCTCACTCCTATAATTTTACCTTTTCTTGTTTCCTCTGTTTCATGATTACCCTGTATTTCTTTCTGTAATCTCTTAGTCCAGTCATCATTATTTATTCTAATTTATTTGCTTCGTTTTCTTCCTTAATAATGCTAAATCAACAGTCCTGACTCCCTGAGCACCTAGGCAGACACACAAGCAAATGGCTAGTCCAGTAACTTTGCTAAATTCTTTTCCGTTAACCTGCTATTTAGAGCCTGAAAGAAATGAAGACTAATGTTCTTACGGCAGATTTCAAAGAGACATGCATCACTACAAAACTTAGATTGTGATAAATCTAAAAAGCATGATAAACTGTTATGACAGAACATTCACATGCATAATAACATACAATGGAAACAGAAATAACTGTCATATACACAGTTATGAGAAAGGATATCAAACTCAGTTTGTGATTGCCAATGGATATCTAGTCAAAGATAAATATTGAAAGACAAACATAAACTATATAATGAATATGAAGGTTGGTTTGGGTATGCTATAGCTAATGCATTCTCCACCTAGTGAGGTTACAAGAACTTGGTAATGGATTGAATACCTCAAAGCAGCTTTAAAAAGGAGAGGTCCTACTTATCCATGGATCCTGGGAGTTGCATCCGTTGGAAGAAGTTGCTCTTCACAATTTATTTTCAACAATATAAAGGATCCAAAACCCAAATGTCATCTACTACAACAACCCAACTAAGGGCTACAGCAATGCTTGTTCGGTTTGACCACCCATGACTGTAAAAGACTCATTATCATCAATGCTTAAGACTTTTCCCATCAAAAAGCTGGATCCACCACTGGCACAAGGCTTCACGAAAGACTTGACAATTTTTTATGTAAGTGCCTCTTTGATATAAGAACCTTCCAAATTGGTCAAAAGGTAAAGAAACTATAGAACAAAAGAGAAGCCTTCCATAAATCCTAGAAGGCCAGCTCACCCTAGTAGAAAAAACTAAGACATATGGATATATAAAATCAAGAAAAGAGGAGACATGATGGGAATTACTTCTAAAAAAATTAAAAACAAAAAGCAGGGAGAAAAGACAAGGGCAAACTAGACGAGAGAGAAGCAATGGAAAAAGTAAGTTCTGTAATTGCGGCATCATTATAACTGTACCTATCTCAAAATATCACAGCATTACATGACTTAAAAAGTCATCAAATGAAGTGAAAATAACGTAAATAAAATTTGTCAAAGGAAGCCAGTAATCCACATGTGCATTATGATGGAAACAAAACACCACAGAGAAGCATGTCATAAGTCAAAGAACAAAAACTACAAACAACGATTATATTTAATTTTTTTTAAAACTTTCTAGGAAGTTGTAACAGAAACCATCATCCAGAGAATCAATTAATATTGTTTGGATATGTACATGTGAGAGCAAGCTATGGTGCAGGTAAGATTGTGCTTATCATGACCTGGCCACAGGTTCGAATCAGGAGGACTCTTCAACAAGCAGGGGTTAAGGATGAACACATCAGATCCGCTCCATAAACCACAATGTTGGGAGTCATGTGCACCAAGCAGCACATGTACATGTGCTGCTTGGGAATGTACATGTGAGAGCAAGCCATAGCACAGGTAAGTTCATGCTGTCATGACCTGGTCACAGGTTCAAGTCGTGGAAGTCTCTCTGACAAGCAGAGGTTAAGGACCCACTCCATAAACCGCAATGTCAGGAGTCACGTGCACCAAGCAGCCCTCATTTTTGGGGTTTAGGAGAAAGTCTTTTATAAACTCTTCTCAATCCAGTAAAACCACCATAATACTTGAATGACAAGTTTTAACAGCTCAGAAGGCAAATTACTCATCTCATAATCAAGTGATCTACCACAAGAACCGAAGCAACCCTTATTTAACAAGGCTTTAAACCAGCTTAGCTAGTTAAAGGAATCAACAGTTTAACACAGTATGTCTTTTAATATATTTTTACATCCTGATTCTCATTATAATTCTTATTTTCTTTCTTTACCCCGTAATTTCTTATTGACAAAATGACCTTTTCGCTGAAGCCAATCACGTCACTCTAGCAATTATATCAAAACCAATAACCAGTCATAACACGACACTCAGAATTGGTCAGCTCCCCTTCATATCTGGAAGGTAGGAACTAGGAAGGATAAAGTACAATTTGCGTCACAGATATTCGAGGATAAAATTGATGATGTGGCAGCTAAAGTGCAAACATAATTCACAGCAGAAGATATTGATCTAAAAATCATTTAAAAGAAAACAAGATAACTTAGAAGCAATTCACAATGTATTATCGAAATACAATGAAAGAGTAAAAGCATACAGAATTAAGCCTGCAAAGACCAGCTGTTCAAGGACAGTGCTTGTAATAAAATTACATGAAACAGGAAATAAACTCAAAGTTGTTCCCTTATGGTTACCAGCTATAATTAGATTATGCTTAATCAGGACATAACAGAACGTACCAGCAGTACAAGCAGAACTTACAGCACCGGCTGCGACTACGGCATTAGGTGGCAAAACGTTATGCCTTTGGAATACTTCAACAAGACGAGGAGTCCATTCATCCTTTTGTTCTCTATGACCCAGCCTAAACGGGACAAGCAGTATGGAGAGTAGGTGCAAAGATCATAATAAATAACAAACACATATAGGGTAAGTGTTGTTGTATATATGTTCCACACATTAGCACCCACAGATCCAAAGTTAAAGGATCTAAATATTATGAGCATGCGTAGATTGTATAGAACCCAAACAGTGGTGCATATATATACCTTCCATATCCACCATATCCCCACCTGGAAATAGACAAAAAATTAAAGAAATTAATAAGTCATTAGGTTCCAATATTTATAAAGTGGATGACTTAGAAGCAGAATATAACCAGTAAAATTGCACTCAATTGAATTTAGAGTACAGTTTCTAAAGATAATGTACAGATAACTGAACCTAAATATAAACAAAAAATGTGCGATTATAAAGCATAGGTTTTAAGGTTATAGTACATACGTGTAGAGAGAGCCACTTGAGTCAACAGCAACTGGATTCACAAGTGAATAAATTTAACAATTAGGGCTCTAGATAAGTTTACTCATGTACATTTATGCATAACACTACAGTGTATGTTGAAGGAACAGAGACAGACCTGTATGGTTTGTGCCACAAGCAACTTTGACAACAGTTTTATCTGAAAATGCAGATATTGCACGTGGACGAGGCTGAGCTTCATAAGCTAGCTTTACTGAGCTATCCTTACAATTATACTGAAAGTTGACATACTTCTATTTGTTAGCAAAAGCAAGAAAACAATAACCATCAGATAGAGTAAATTCTGCTAAACCTCATTATCAGTTCCATGTCCAAGTTGCCCATATTGTGGAAGGCCTGCAGTTCTGCAGACGACTGTAATCAGTGAAGGAGCACAAAAAAAGTTGACGTAATAATATCCAAGGCATGTAACCACGCCCACAGGTTTCTGAATAAAAGTCCCTAAAAGTTATGAATAGATAATCCTAAGAGGCATACAGTATAGAAGCGCCCTCAACTGATGACAGCCATACGGTAAATTCAGCCCCACAGACAACATTTGTGGCTTGTGACACCAAACAGGGAACTGGAGCTGGCTCAATTTCTGCAAGAGTTATAGCAAGAGGACACAATAAGAAAATATGAAGCAATAAATCAATAAAATAATTAAAATTTTCTAGCCTGAAGCAACTATATTTCACAAGGACTTGAGTATTTAGATAATAAGAATCTTAAAAGGCAAACTACGCAATATAACACAAAAGCAACTTTGCTTAGGAATGCACTTAGGCATTGGTGGACACCTACGCAAGGCCAGAGCCAGGCATCACCCTGAGTGCCCACACCCTCTCAATACGTTTTAAACAAGGTTCTAAATCTTTGAATAGACACTAGTATCAGATTGGCTTATAATATCAGAAATCGATAATACTAGACGTATGACATCGGCAATATCAAAAATACAGAGAGCATATTGGCAATATTGTTACCGATATTGCTGGGTCAATACTGTAGCGGATACCTATAATTCAATTACCATATTAACAATGTGTATCAGCATCGACCAACATTTAAGACCTTGATTTTAAAAATACTACTTGTCACAAAATTTTAGGCAAAATTTCATAAAAATAAAGCAACATTTCATAAATATCAAGTAAGCCAACGCTAAAGAAAATGATTGCTATTTTTAGCATCTTCCGTCAAACAACCAATGGAAAATATAAAACCTAATTATGTACTTTAAATTCTAACTTCCAAGAAAAGAACAATACAGATGCAGAAGGGAATCCTTGGACTCTTTTAAACCAAGAATATCAAAAAACGCATTACATGACAAGGAACCAACAAAATCATTGTTACAAGGGCTTTATTTTTTGTTTTATGCTATCCCATGAGGAACTAACAAGTTATGTAGAATAAATTCATGGTTAAACAGGCTTTTTTTTTTCTTGTTTTTGCTATCCCATGACGTGCTTGTTGAAAAGAATTAACAAACCAGATTACTAGAGATAGTGAATGCTATAATTTGATTCTAAGGAACTAGGAAGCACAGATATGTAATTGAGAACAATGTCCGAGTCAAACTCGTGTCCAACGAAGACACATCACAGACATGGCAAAAACGTGTCTGATATGCCACAGTGTATGTCCAGTAAAAAAGAAAAAACAAGGATAGCATAGCCACGAACAGATGGACGATATACCACTGATACATTGGTGACAAACTTATAATTAATTAAAAAATTCCAAAACAAAAAGACCTAATATGAAGTTCTTCATGGCGATACAATGTTTAAGTTCTTCATGGATTCAGGTGATTTATTAACTTCTAATAAATGTAATATAACTAACGTTTAAGTCCAGCATGAATTTATATTTATTTTGTTATTTTGTGCTTATGAAAAAGCCTATGATAAGATACCACGAGAGATACTTTAGTAGACATTGATAAAAAAAAGAGTTTCTATCAAGTATATTGACATAATTAAGGACATGTATGATGGAGTAGTGGCCAATGTCAGAACATGTGGTGGTTTAACAAGTGATTTTTCTATTACAATTGAATTGCATAAAAAATCTGCATTGAGCCCGTTCTTATTTACTATAGTGATGGATGAGCTTACTAGAGCTATTCAGAATGAGATACCTTGGTGTATGTTATTTGCTGATGATATTGTCTTAGTTGATGAGACAAGAGCAGTGGTGAATACCAAGTTAGAATTATGACGGCACACATTAGATTTTAAAAGTTTTAAATTAAGTAGGTCTAAAACAGAATATATAGAGTGTAAATTTAGTAAACGACAGACCATAAATTATAATACTGTAAAACTGAATGGGCAAGAGATACAAATGAGCAGTCAGTTTAGGTATTTGGATTTTATTATTCAGAATGATAGAGAGATCGATAATGATGTTGACCATACGATACAACCTGGCTGGTTGAAATGTAGGAGTGCAACGGGAATTTTATGTGACCGTAACATTCCATTAAAACTGAAGGAAAAATTTTATAGGACTGCTATTAGATCAACTTTATTATATGGCACGGAATATTGGGCTATAAAAAAACATCATTCACAGAAAATAAGTGTAGCAGAGATGTGCATGCTCCGCTGGATATGCGACAAACACTATGAGAGAAAAAGTGAGAAATAAAAATATTCGTACTAAAATAGGTGTATCTCCTATCGATAAGAAAATGCGAGAAAATCGCTTGCGATGGTTTGGCCATGTGCAATGTAGGCCTACAAATATACCAGTTCGACAAGGAGAGTTTTTCAATATAGGACAAGTTAAAAGAACAAAGGGAAGACCGAAAAAAACATGGATGGAGGTGATACGAAAAGATATGGATTTTAGAGGTTTAAATGAGGAGATATTACTTGATAGAAATAAATGAAGGACTATCAAAGTGATCGATCTGGCGTGATTCTTTTTTGGTTCATGTAGCCTACCCCAAATACTTTGGATAAAATGCTTAGTTGTTGTTGTTGTTGTTATTTTGTGCTTGAATTTTTTTTCTTGGATATTTGAGTAGTAAAAATTATTATTAAAATAATAGAAAAATTATTTATATTTTTCCGTATCATTCTTATGTCTACATCCTCATTTTTAAGAATATCATATCATGTGTTTGTATCTATATCCATGTGTGTATCTGTATTTCCTAGGTGAAAAAAACAAAAACAATTGAATAGAGTTAAAATTCAATGTCCAACCCCGGAGGGTACATTGTTGCTCCTGACAAAGCGAGACAACACCTGAGAGGCAAAGCTGCATCCTTAGGTTGTTTTACACAGAGGACCTCACTTCCACCTGACTGTATGCATTGCAAAGCCTTGCACCCTGCGCAAAAAACACATGAAGCAAACCCACTAACCCTACTTCTTGAGTGCAGATTAGACATGAAAGCCCATAACATATGAGCTTATATAAGTACGCCACACATTCTCAAATTGTTTGGTGCTTAGAGTTCTTACTCCCCTTCCCTCCTAACCCCTCTCCAAACGATGTTGACTAGATTCAGACAATAGGATTTCTGCGGTAATACACAATGGCAAGACTCCAGAAAACTTTTGGCATTGTAAGATTTGCTTTTAGTTTTCCAACTCGAATTGAATGTTTTTCCTTATGCAACTAATCCTATGCTACTACTCTCTTCTACACTCCATCCTTCTACTCAGTGTCTTCCAGCACATCTTTTTCTTCCTTCTGTTGCTGCTTCTTCCCTGTGGTTGTTGCTTCTCTATGCTGCTGGCTGTCTGCTCTTGCAGTTTTCAGACAGTGATAAGGTACTTCAAACTCCTGTCATCATGACAAGTATACAAGGAGTATAACTCATTGCACCATTTATATGTCATACGATTGTCAAGAAATTTATTAAGCATTTGCAAAAACATTATACCATCAATACATCATAGGGTTGTGTCTCACAAAAGTGATGCTTGCACAGCCTCTTGCACTTCATGCATATTAGGCCTGTTGTCCCAGCTTATGCACACTAATAGCATTGAGAGAATGCGAATAAGGCATTATGTTGTAATAATAATTACCCATCATTATAACCTTACTTTTTAAGAAAAAATTATGTGTACAATTTGATAGAATCTTTTGAGCCTTTGGCTATAACTATTGCATGTTTATGCAGTCACAAATATAGTGGTAATCTTGTGGTTTTTGGGATATGTCCAGTATACATCAAGATTCATGTCAAACATGCTGCTTCTGTTAACCAGCATGAGAATATTAAGTTCATGTGAACCACTACAAACAAAAAAGATAGAGCTAATATAACCAGCAATTTATTTGTGATCCAGAAGCATCGTTTCTAAATAAGAAGCAGGATAGCTGAATCACATGAACTTGCAATACATAGCTGACCCTTTCGTTCTTAACATGACCCTAATTAGAGAACCAGAACAGGAATATTTAAGCTAACTCATTAACAAGGTGTTATGGCAGGACTCTATTACCAGCTCCACTGGCCTGCAAGTTGACACCATCATGAAAAGTTGAAAGTGGGTCACAACCATTCAGTCAGCATTCCTTTCTCAAGCCATCTCAATACTATAGTGATGACTTAGAGCTAACCCATGACAAAAAAAAAAAAAGTTTGCTCGAAGGAAACCCAACTTAGAAGGTTGAAAGCAAGCCATAAAACTTGGTCAATTCTTTGATTTCTTCTTTAAAGGTTAATAATTTAAGAAGTTATTCTGGCTTTATCTGTGATGATCCCACAATGATGATAATCATGAAATGTTACTCTCATGACATCTTGAATGGCTTGGAATTTTATTAGAAATTTATGAAGTTAATATACAGTCATAATTTAAGTAGTTGGTAATAAGGTTTTAAATAGCGGCCATAATATCAGCCAATAATATCACACTATCAGCCGATATCACGGTTTAGACACCTAACTGCTAAGATATTGAACATCTCATGCGATTATCGTTCTCAAGAAAAAAAATCACTGATGTATAAAGTCAAACCTACTCGACCGCAATATCAGGATCCAAATATTGCTTGATATCCACTGATAGTAGAACCCATGCAACTAAACAAAAAATTATAATCTTAAATCTTGTTTATCGTTTCTTGGTTACTTGAGTAAATTGGGTATCTAATTGCCTCTATCTAAACTTTGAACTAAATTGTTTCTCTATAAATCATTATTTAAAGATTGATTTATTGATTTACGGGTACAGACCAGTGATTTTCCAATGAATTACAGTAAAATTGTGGTTGAATAGCAAAATCAAGAAAATTACATCAAACTATAGTAAAAATGACAACTACAATAACACTAATTGGCTAGTGTCTTCGAGATTATAAATTCATTGATCAAATACAAGTTACTGAGATAAGTATATCCAAACATGTTTTACATAGCTTTATATGATGTATGCATGTATTACCTTTTCATATTTATTTTAGAATAGGATATATACAATTATAGTCCGCTGCTGCCATCCAATATTTGCTAAATATCCCTAATATCCCTAAGGAGACATAAAAAAACTAAGCATAAGTTAGATACTAAAAATAAGTGGTAGCGATTAGAACGTAATCAAAAAAAATTTGTAGATAAAGTAGTACAAGAAGCAGATTGGAAAGATGATGATCCCTATATAACATGAAACAAAATGACTAACTGCATTAAAAGGATAGCTAAAAATATATTTGGTGAGTGTCGAAGGGTAGTGTCTCACCATATAAAGATACATCATAGTGGAATGAAAAGATAAAAAATACTATTAAGATCAAGCGGAACATTTACAGAGACTTAAAGAAGAACAGTGACGGAACAAGTTTTAAGAAGTATAAGCTATCTAAGGAGCAGGCTAAGAAAACTGTTTTGGATGTAAAAACTAAATTATACAAATAAGTGTACGAAAAGTTGGCAAAAAATGATATATATAGAATTTCTCGAATAAGAGAGAGAGAAAATCTAGAGTTATGTAGTATAAAATGTATTAAAGATGAGGATTAAAAGGATCTACTTCGAGATGAAGAGATTAAAAAAAGATGAAGAGATTATTTTGACTGTTTAGATAATGGTAGTTTTACTCAAGATTTGGGAGACCTTACTGTTAAATCTGAGGATATGAATCGTAGTTTTATACGTAGAATTGAAGAATCTGAAATAAAAGAGGCTTTAAAGATAATGAAATCAAGAAAAGTTATTGGTCTAGATAAAATTACTATTAAGGTATGGAAAGAAACAAGGGCATTACAAAGAGTATGTAAATAAATTGTGTTGGTGTTAAACGTGTCACATGAACAATGAATAACAAGATACGCAAAATTATGTATTATTTGCAAATAGAAGGTAAATATCATGTAAAAATGACAAGTCTGGGTCACATTCTTGTTAGCATTTAAAACTAAATGATGGATAAAATGGCGCACAATTTCCATATTGTACAAGTGCACATACATATCCGAGACTCGGCCCAAAGTTATGGCGTTGAACCATGACGCACCGCTAGGTGCTGCTAGATAAACCCTATACTGTGTAGCAGCAACGGACGTCACTCTTAAGGCAACTCACTTATCAAACTGTGGCTCAATACCATACGGTATTACTGCAGTATAAGTTCTCGGCACTTAACTAGAAAATAACTAACTGGATGCTTATACGATACAGTTCTTATCCATCATGTAGTTTCCCCTAATCCCCATATCAGTGATACATGATACACATGAACCAATTATTACAACCCCACACAAAGTTTTTTTTTATTTTTCTTGTCCAATTTGAAAATAAAATAAATTTAAGATATTATTAAAATAAATTTTATTTAAACAAAGCAATATTAAATTATTCAGGATTTTGGAATAATGTAAACCCACGCAAACTTCGGTGACAACTATGCTAAGGCAAAGATAATTGCCTTTTTCTGCCTATAATAATTACATAAATTACCTAATAAGAGTAATGCATAAAATATTATTATCTTATGTAAATAGTCATGGGCGGTGCTGGCACCTAGTACTATTATAGACGGTAATAATCAAATACCAATATAAATTTCATATATGGTGCTATTAAATTACGTAACTACGTATATAAATTCATCTTTAGTAATATGAACTTTTAATGAGTGATAGTACCGCCTATGACTATTTACATATAACAGTAATTAATTTCATGCTTCTGTGTTTCATGGGATTTAACAAATAAGAAAGCCAAAACTAACGGCACTTGTAATAATATTTATTACATGCTCTTCTGATAATTGGGGTAAATTAACCTCGTTTGTGAATTAATGGTCCAGAATATGAGCCGAGCATGTTCACGAAATAATAGTCCAAATTATGAGCCGAGCATAAAATAAAACAAATTACATACATAAATATAAATTAAATAAATATTCCAAGAACAGAACAAGAATAGCAGTGTTACAATCTTGAATTTCCTCTTTTTCTCCTTTATTTTCTTTTCTTTATCTTCTCTCTTTCCTTTTGTTTTGCCCATGAACAGAGAAACTGTGTTTTTGTTTTAGCCTTTGGAAAGAAATTTATCTTTAAGAGAATAAGAGTATACATATTCGAGAGCATTTTTGTAATTTCACCATAATTCTCATGTGCTCCATGCATCCCATGCAAAGGCACATACCCACCAAATGCCACACTAACTCTCATTTTGACAACACATTACCGACTCTTTATTAGGGTGTGCCCTTAGAATAATTTAGTACCAGAGCGCTGAGTAGGAGGCCGCAGTGGAGAGATTAACTCAGTAAAAAGAGCTTTTAATGGAGATGCAAAGAATGGAACTGGAAGTAATTTTAACAGGAATACCAGTACAACTTATGGAGATACAATTACAATCACCATTGATAGAGCAAATTAAGTTCGAGTTGGAGATAAAAATTTCCGAAGGTTAATAAATAAAATAGAAGTGGGTAAGAGGCCAGAAATGAAGATGTACTTAGATAGGGCGATTAGGTTCAAGGAAAAGTTATGAGTGCCTAAGAGGGAGACAAGAGATAGGATTTTAGAAGCTCATAAATCAATATATTCCATTCATCCCAGAAGCAATAAAATGTACAAGGATACGCAAAAGTATTTCTAGTGGCCAGGCATGAAGAAAGATATTGCCAGATATGTAGCTAATTGTTCCACTTGCCAGCAAGTGAAAGCTGAAATCAGAGAATCGCTGGATTGCTCCAACCACTAGCAATACCAGAGTGGAAGTGAAAACAAATATATTTTGTTACAGACTTACCTAAAGGTACCAGAGACAATAATACAATTTTAGTTATGGACTGGCTAACCAAGTCAGCTCATTTCATTTCATTTAGAGTTGGTCAGTCAAAGAAATATTAGCAAGAAGATTCATGCAGGTGGTGAGATTATATGAAGTTCCAGTCAGAATTGTATCAAATAGATATACAAAATTCAGATCACATTATTGGGAGAAATTAATGGATGCTCTAGGAACACATTTGGATCTGTTTTCAGCTTATCATTCACAAACAGACGGTCAATCAGAACGGACTATCCAAATACTTGAAGATATGCTTAGGACATGTATTGGATTTTGGTGGATCTTGGATGGACTATTTGTATATAATAGAATTTTCTTATAATAATAATTACTAGGAGAGCATCAACATTGCACCATTCGAAGCCATACGTGTATGATTGGAAGTGCATATCTCCATTGTGTTGGGACGAGATTGGAGAACGAAATATTTTGGGACCAGAATTGATTACTCAAGTAACAGAACAAGTGAAGGTTATTATAGAACATATGAAGGCAGTCCAAAATAGACAAAAGAAATGAGCAGATCAACGCAGGAAACTACTAGAGTATAAAGTAGATCAAATTTGGCAAGAAGCAACCTGTAGCGATTATCGGCTGACGAGAGAAAGTTCTAAAAACAAAGTGATATCGTTGGTCCTCATTTCCTGGGATGCATAATTACCAAAAGATTCTACTTAGGAGTTTGAAAAAACATCAAGATAAAGTACTCATACATTTTCTCATGATCAGCTATGTCAATTAAATTTATTTTTATATTATAATACACATATATAATGTCATGTCTTTTGATTTGGAATTTCGAAAACGAAATTCTTTTGTTAGGTGGGTAGGATGTAATATTCCAAAATTTGTGCTACATGTATCCCTCTTTTGAGTTTGATCGTGCCAAATAAGGCTACTGAATTTAAATTTGCTTACAAGCCCGAAAAATATTCTCAAATTTGCTAATTTAATAATAGGGATTTTTACATATCTGTCCCTTAAATCTTTAAAAATTAGAATTTAGTCTCCCAAATCTCCATATTTATAATTTAGTCCCCAAATCTTTTAAGTTACCTCACTTTAGTCCCCCAGCCATATTTTTTGTCCGAATTTCCCGTTATACCTCTGAGTTACTTCACTTTAGTTCTCCCTTTCCTATTCCTCCTCTCTTTCTCTTCTTATTGGTTTCCCTCTCCTTCTCTTCTCTCTCTTCCCTCTTCTTATTAGGTTCCCCTTAGTTACTTTACTTTAGAGATTAACTGGGAAGGAAGAAAGAGAAGAATGGAGAGGGAAATCCAATAAGAAGAGGAAGAGAGGAAGAGGAAAGTGAGGACTAAAGTGAAGTAACTCAAGGGTATAACAAAAAATTTAGGCCAAAAACATGGTTGGGGACTAAAGTGAGGTAAGTTAAAGGATTTGAGAGACTAAATTATAAATATGAAGATTTGAGGGACTAAATTCTAATTTCTAAAGATTTAAGGGACAAATATGTAAAAACCCCTTAATACTATTAAATTATTCTTCTAATTATTTCATAATTTTATTTATTTTATTCCGGACATCAAAATGACAAACGAACAATTTTCTAATATTCCTCTCGTTGAGTATCACATCCTATATAAATTTGATAGTATTTGAAAAATATTTACCAGAGCCGTAAATAATAAAATATTAAATAAATTTAAAATTTATTTCTATACACCTCAAAAATTAATAAAATTTCTAAGGGCACACCCTAATAAAGAGTCGATAATGTGTTGTCAAAATGAGAGCTAGTGTAGCACTTGATTAGGGACGCATGGAGCACATGAGGATTATGGTGAAATTACTAAAATGCTCTTGGGCATGTGTACTCTTATTCTCTCAAAAATAAATTTCTTTCCAAAGGCCAAAACAAAAACATAGTTTCTCTGCTCACGAGCAAAACAAAAGGAAAAGAGGAGAGAAAAGAAAAGAAATGAGAAAAAGAGAGAAAAATCAAGAAATCCGAAGGAGTTCGTTGTAATTAACACCGCTAATCTTGTTCTTTTCTCATAATATTTATTTAATTTATATTTACGTACGTAATTTATTTTATTTTACGTTCGGCTCACAATTTGGACTACTATTTCGTGAACATGCTCGGCTCCTCATATTCTGAACCATTAATTCACAAACGGGGTTAATTTACCCAATTATCAGGAGAGCATGTAATAACTATTATTAATAAGTGCATTAATATTACCTTTCTTTTCTACAAAAATCCCATGAAACACAGCAATATGGAATTAAGTATTATTATATGTAAATAGTCATAGGCAATACTATTACTCATTAAAGGTTCATATTACTAAAGATGAATTTATATACATAGTTACGTAATTTAATAGCACCATATATGAAGTTTATATGGGCATTTGATTATTACCGCCTATAATAGTACTAGGTGCTGCTATCATAGCACCGCTCATGACTATTTATATAGAATAATAATATTTTATGCATTACTCTTATTACGTAATTTAAGTAATTATTACGTAAAAGAAGGCAATTATCTTTACTTTTAGCGTAGTTATCACCAAAGTTTGTATGGGTTTAAATTATTCCAAGATCCTGAATAATTTAATATTGACTACGTTTAAATAAATTTTATTTTAATATCTTAAAATTATTTTATTTTCAAATAGGACAAGGAAAATAAAAAAAAAGTGTGTGGAGTTGTAATAATTGGTTCATGTGCATCGTGCATCATTGACATGGGATTAGGAAAAACTACATGATAGGTAAAAACCGTATCGTATGAAAATCTATTTGGTCATTTTCTAGTTAGGTGTTGAGAACTTATACTGCTGCAGCACCGTGTAGTACTGAACCATAGTTTGATATGTGAGTCTCCATAAAGATGACATTCGTTATTGTTACACAATACGGGATTTATTTGGCAGCACCTAGCAGTGCGTCATGATTCAGCACCATAGGTTTGGACCAGGTTCTGGGTATGTACTGTCATTTGTACAATACAGAAACTGCGCGCCATCTTATCCATCATTTAATTTCAAATGCTAACAAGAACATAACCCAGACGTTTCATTTTTACATTCTATTTACAAATGACATACAGTCTTACTTATCCTATTATTCATTATTTATGTGACATGTTTAACACCAACACAATTTATTCACTCTTTATCTCTAGTACTGTGATACTACATATATCTTTCCATTGTGTTATTTGCTGGGTTTAATCCCCTGCGTTTTGAACCTAGATTTGGAAGGCAGAGGAGAACCAGTCCCAACTGAAAACCCGTACTTCATTGAACAGACTGAGCAAAGTATCTTCTGGAAAACTTCTGTATATTTTGTTTATATTTCCTTTTGTCTGGCACTGCTTTTCTCTTTTGATTTTTTTGTGTTCATATTTAGAGCAGTGCACCATCTTATGTAATCAACTTTTTATGTAAATGAAATCTTTTCAGTTTTAGACATGTTATTTATCAATCTGAATGTGGTACTAGTTACGGATATTCCAAAATCCCATGACTATTGGGTTATCTATTTTTATTTTAAGTAGCATCCTCCGTTTAGGAAAGCAGCTCAAAAACGATGGTGTCACATTTCAATTGTGTCCCAAAGTCGGTTTTAGTTTGATTATAAAAGACATACGCTGATGTCCATTATGACACAGAATCTGCCAGTATTATTTAGCAAACATGAATATGCAGCATAGTCTTCAATGCTCGATCACTAGCATTCACAAAGGCAGTAAACAGAAGTACAGATGCTTGTCACAATTTGGCATTAGATTTAAAGGCTCTGTGAAGAGGGAAAAAATCTTCACAAAAATATACTCCTCTATGATTTAAATAAACACAAACTACAATTTTTATTGTTACCCTATGCATCATGTACCATGTTTCTTCATTCTTCCCCTAGCATACTCCAAGGATGATGCCCAGCCATCCGTATTTTTGCATTAATCTTTTAATGCATTAATAAAACAATCGAGGTACGGCTTGAGAGTAATAAATGGATGATTTGGATGGTAATGTCGATAGGACATGTCCTTCCACAACATTCAAATGTTGGTTTATGTAAAAATGAATGAAAGTAACTTTTTCAGATACAAGAAACAGAAACGTGACTAAAACATAGGCATATTGGAAATATACATCACTATTAAACAAAGAAATGAGAAAGAAATAAATATAACTAAAAGCTTGAATATTTGAATAAGTTAAGGATTTCTAAATGACCAAAAACATGTTGTGATATGAGTTCCTAGTCAGTGGATTGTTATGTTCATCAATGCCTATCCCCTCCACGAACTGCCACTTTCTAAATGTAAATAGATCTAAACATATTTTTGAGAGCCTTACAATACATATACAATAACAACAACTAATCCTTTTATCCTAAGTATTTGGCGTAGGCTACATGAACCAAAAAAAAATCACGCCACATCGATCACTTTGATAGTCCTCCATTCATTTCTATCAAGTATTATCTCCTCATTTAAACCTCTAGAATCTATATCTTTTCGTATTAGCTTCATCCATATTTTCTTCGGTCTTCCCTTCAGTCTTTTAATTTGTCCTACATTAAAAAACTCCCATCATCAAACTAGTGCATTTGTAGGCCTACATTACACATGACCAAACCATCGTAAGCGATTTTCTCGCATTTTCTCATCGATGGGAGGTACACCTACCTTACCACGAATATCTTCATTTCTCACTTCATCTCTCCTAGTGTTGCCGCATATCCAGCAGAGCATGCACATCTTTGTTACACTTAATTTCTGTGCATGACGTTTCTTTATAGCCCAACATTCCGTGCGATATAAAAAAGCAGGTCTAATAGCAGTCCTATAAAATTTTTCCTTCAGTCTTAATGGAATGTTACGGTCGCATAAAACTCCCATTGCACTTCTCCATATTAACTAGTCAGCTTGTATCATATGCTTAACATTATTATCGATCTCTCCATCATTCTGAATAATAGAACCTAAATACCTAAATTGACTACTCCTTTGTATCTCTTGCCTATCCATACAGCATTATAGTATATGGTTCATCGTTTACTCAATTTACACTTCATATACTCTGTTTTAGACCTACTCAATTTAAAACCTCTAAATTCTAATGTGTACCTCCATAACTCTAACTTAGCATTCATCCCTGCTCTTGTCTCATCAATTGTTAGCAAATAGCATACACCAAAGTATCTCATCGTGAATAGCTCTAGTAAGCTCATCCATCAATATAACAAATAAGAACGGGCTCAATGCAGATCCTTGATGCAATCCAATTATGATAGAAAAATCACTTGTTAAACCACCACATGTTCTGATATTGGCCACTACTCCATCATACATATTCTTAATTATGTCAATATACTTGATGGGGACTCTTTTCTTCATCAATATCCACCAAAATAGCTCTCGTGGAAATTTATCATAGACTTTCTCTAAGTCAATAAATATCATATGCAAATATCTATCTCTCTCGTCGCTTTATAAATTGACTAAGTAAATGAATAGCTTCTGTCGTCGATTGCCCCGGCATAAATCCAAACTGGTTCTCTGATATTTTAATAGTTTGTCGCAATCTATATTCAATTACCCTTTCCCAAAGCTTCATAGTGTGACGAGTTTTATTCCCCAATAGTTAAAACTTTGAATATCACTATTATTCTTATACAGAGGTACTAGAATACTCTTCCTCCATTCATTTGACATTTTCTTAATTTGCCAAATCTTATTAAGATTTGTCAGCCACCTCACACCAATCCTCCTAAGTATCTCTATGCCTCTATAGAAATCTCACTTGGACCAATAGCTTTTTTTGATTCCATCTTCTTCAAAACCTTTTTTACTTTAGATTCTTTAATTCTGCACATAAAACTACGATTCATATCCATATTAAATAGTAAGATCTTCCAAATCTTGAGTAAAACTACCATTATATAATATATCAAATAATCTTTCCATTTTTCTTTAATCTCTTCATCTCGAACTAGAACCGTCTGATTCTCATCTTTAATACACTTTACAATAATAAGTCTCTAAACTCTCTCTTATTCGAGCAATTCTATATATATCTTTTTCTGCCTATTTATTATCTAACTTCTCGTACACTTATTTATATAATTTAGTTTTTGCATTCCGAATAGCTTTCTTAGCCTCATTTACTAGTTTATATTTCTCAAAACTTATTCCATCATTATTATTATTATTCTTCAAATCTCTATAAAGGTCTTGCTTGATCTTAATAGCATTTTTTACTTTTTTATTGCACCATGATGTATCCTTACATGGTGGAACACCATCTCTTAGCTCACCAAATAAATGTTTAGCTACCCTCTTAATGCAGCTAGCCATTTTGTTACATGTTACATTAGGATCATCATGATCCCTCCAATCTACTTCTTATACTACTCTATCGACAAAAACTTTTTGATTATCTTCCAATCGCCACCACTTAATTTTAGGATCTAACTTGTACTTAATTTTTTCTAAGTCTCTTTCTAATCTAAATATCTAAAACTAAGAGTTTATATTGGGTAACTACTCTCTCACCTGACACTACCTTACAATCGATACAACTAACTCTATCTACCCTCCTAATTAAAAAGAAATCTATTTGGCTCGCACTCGATCCACTTTTAAAAGTAATCAAATGAGAAACTCTCTTTTTAAACCAAGTACTCACTAAAATCAAATCATAAGACAAAGCAAAATTTAGAATTGAATTACATGCTTTATTTCTTTCTGTAAAACCAAATCCTCCATGTACACTATCAAACTCATTACGACTAGTTCCTACATACCCATTGAGATCATCACCAATAAATAATTTTTCTCTAACGAGTATTCCTTTTACTATCTCATCTAGATTCTCCCAAAATTGATATTTATTAAATTCATCAAGTTCTACTTGTGGTGCATAGGCACTAATGGCATTAAAAATCTCTATCTAAAATAAATTTAACTAATAAAATATATCCCCCTTCCTCCTAACCTCCACTATATCTCCAAGTAATTGCTTATCGATGATCACTCCTACCCCATTATGTTTTCCATCTCTACCCGTATACCAAAGTTTATAACCCCATAGCTCTATGACTTTAGTTTTCTCACCTACTCACTTAATCTCCTGCACACAAAATATTAACTATTTTTCTAATCATAATATCAACTAACTCTGCTAATCTACCTGTAAGGGAATATATATTCCACAATACCAACCGAAATCTATATTTATGTTTATGAACTAACTTTTTTACCCCCACCTGCTCATTAAGATGTGGGAACCCTCTTACATTTGACACCACATCCGGACGCCGACGTGACGCGTCGCTTATGGGCAATGACCTAGCAACCCAGCCTTACAATACATATATTTCAAATTATAGTTGTGCAGAACTAGAATTAGTAAAATCCCACATCACAGTTTTTTTGAACAATGCACTTCTTGAAGAAAGGAATGCTGAGAGAGTTGCTCTTCAATTTTAATGTGCTTCATTATTAGTTACATGATGCCCTTTTTCCATCTTCATATTAGTTTAACAACACTATTTAATTTTTTTCTAATGCCCAAAAAGGTTTAAGCTATTAGTTGTTAGTGCAAATTTTGACTTAGCTAACATGCTACCCAAACACAAGACCAATTCTTTTAAATTTGTATCCTTGCATCTACAGTTGTATTTCATTTCAAAAAAGCATTAGTATGTGCAGCAAATAATTCAGCCAACAAATTGTTAGCTTTAATTCAAATTCCAATTCAACACAAACAACCAGGAGTATCAGCATCCATGTTGAAGATAATGCATAATAAAATTTAGTTTAAACACTTTGAGAAAGAATTATCCTTGGATGAGATTTTTCTAGGTTTAATTGTTCAATCAGATAGTAGATGTTTGACATACCATTCTTTATAGAACCTGTTCCCAACTGCCCATGCTTATTCATACCGAAAGAGAATGATTTGCCATCATCAGTTACCACTACTGTGTGGTTCCTCCCAGCGCTCGCTCTAATAACTTTGTGTCTGTGCTTGCAAAGAGCATTTTGTTAAAACAAAGATATTGCTTAAAAAAGGTACTTTGACTGTGTAACTTCATGCAACGGTCATTTCTTTAGAATCTTTAATTAAATAGGTTTATATTTCGCACATGTAATGGCAGAATCAGTAGAGGAAAAAACAACCTAAACAGGCATTGACAACATCTTTTTGAAATGTTCAAATGCTATGTATTTCCATGTAACAAACAATCAGATAAGTCTCCACTTCTGTAAAAATGATACTTATAGCATGACATAATCTAACCTCTACAAGCAGGGGAATGCATAATCTTCGTTTTTTTTTAAATTAAAATGCAGTGAAGAAATTTAAGCCTTATAGAAAGCACGTAATATTAACAGACTCACTTACAAAATTTTCAAATAACAAATGAATAACTTGTTAATGCTTCTGCTCCCACAAGTAAATGATTCATTAGCAGGCAAGTAGACATTCAATTAAAATGCAACAAATTTCAGAAACTTCCATTATAATCCTAAAATGGAATATAGAACTGTTACAGCATTAAAATCCAACACGCTCCCCAGATAATTCTCATGTCATAACAATCCCAAATTATCAAGACGGACAAGAAAAAAAAAATGTTTAGGAAATTGAGTAACTTAGAGGGCTAGAGAAAATGACAAAATGTAAAGCTTGATATAAAAAGAACAATGTCATAAATTGTGTTTGTACACACAAAAAATTCTTGCGTTTACCATCTCTAATGAATAAGAAAATTACAAAAGAGTTTCTCATAAAAAAAGAGTAGAGAGTATGAACCCTTCTTCTCCTTCGTTAAAGCTAGGGTTCGAGATAGTAGTGGACGACAATCCTGCTTTCTATTGACAATCTGCTCACAAAATTTCAAGCCAGAGAATGATCTCCAAACTCTTAGCTTCACTTTTAATAAAAAATAATGATCTCTCAAGAAGTCTTTCTTTCTTAGGCTCAAGTTAAAAAAAACTCAATTACATTCGGCCCTTTTAAGAGTTATTTATAGGAGTTTTAGCCGTCATAATTTTCGTGTAACTAGCCTCTTAAATTCCTCCTCAATAAGTTAAGTAAAAAAGTGAAGTATAACCTCCATTCTAAATGTCGTTGAATGCAGGTCTTGCATTGAGACTTGCGTTTTATTCAAAAAATGCGAGGGTTCGAGAGAGATGTGTTTTAAAAACACAAGGATCAGGTTCTACAGCTGAACTGCTGCAGCATTGTGATGAAACGAAGCCTTCTTTGGTTGCAAAAAATTAATTTTTGTATTTCTCATAAAGATGCGCCATGGTGCTATACTCTTCGTTCACCTAAACATAACTCAAACTTTAGCTTCGCATATTTTGATAAGAAATGCAATCCAGGCTTCTACACTCATGTTGTCTTGTGTAAAAAATGACACAAATTTCTAACATTGTGTTTACTTATGAGAAACATGACTTTGACATCTAACCTAGTGGCTTTTCAGTTCAAAATTTGAACCCCGAGATTCATGCCATGAATCTCGGCCATTCATTTTCCTTTTTAAGACCATGGGACTTCTTTGAAGAGTCATGGTTTGACTCTTCTTCCTCGAGCCTAACATCCGAATCTCAGGGAGATTTCTTTCAGTTTGTTGATTTCAGATAAATCATGTTTCATCAAGGAACTCAATCAGAGAGACCAAACTTGATTCCCATAAGATCAACATGATCTTCCACCACTGAAGTCACTACTGATGTCAGTACAGTCCAGCAGCGACTAATTTTAGGCAAGGAAACCCCATTTTAGCATGTTTTACTTACTCCAATTTTATTAAAGCTCTTGTTCCTACAAACTTTTAGGTGATTAATTGCTAATTAACCTAGCTCTGGCAAGATTTAAAGGACTAATCATTAATTAAGAATTTATCCATTTAGCTTTTTTGAGGCTCTAACAAGCAACCACACGAGTCTCGTTTTGAGACTCGTGCAAAGCTTTTGATATGCGAGTTTGGCTGCTAGAATCGAGTTCGTATCTTTAAAACGTAAATCTTGTAAACTTCGCATTTTGTTCTTTAAATGCAGGTCTTCTACTGGATCCGTGTTAGCTTTTTGAACCACGAGCCTCTCAGTCAGACACAACTTTTATCCCAAAACTTAAAGATTTTCTAAATTTTAATTTTTAGCTATGATGGAACTTTGATCTCTTTTTGCAGTAGCGTATTCTCCTGACCAACATCCCGAAAACCCCACTTTATATATATATATATATATATATATATATATATATATATATATAATGTAGACCTGATGTTGAAATTTATTTTTAATTCAACGAGGAGATTCTCATATTCACCATCAGCAATAGTCATAAGTAAAAGGGCTGACTCATGAATCAAAGGGAGATTACCTTTCAAAAAATCACCATGAATGCTCCATTCGTAGGCAAGGGTCACAAAGTTACATAGAATCATATTTTGCCTAGGGACTTTATTCACAAATCTGATGATTGCCTATACGACAGAGCACAAGTGGTTGTGTCATATTGGTGGCGACACTTTTCTTGCAACCCTGATATGGAGCATTATTGCCCCCTTCCATATTTGCAATCACAGTCTATGTAGATGAAGATGAATTAGTCTTCCCAAAAGTAAAATCGGTGTTTTATTAGGGAATTTTGGAAGCTGTGGCATTTTCCCACCTGGTTATAGTATGCATGCCTCATTGCCTCTAGACTGCTTCCAAGCTCATGGAAGAAAGAATTTCCATTAGATGAATCTCCTCGTAGAGCTAACACATTTCAAAATCAGCTTATGATTGCTAGAGGCAACTCTCCATCTCAAAACTAATGATCTTTAGGAAGGGCACACACATATGATAGATCCTGGTGATCTCGAATGACAATTTCATGCCTAATAACTTCCACGAACAATAGGAAAGGTTCGGACTTTATCATGCACTTAAGGCCATGAAATATGCCTACCTAGTCATTTACATTTCTTGTGTCCTGGAGCTCTACAATCTGAAAAAAAGCACTTTCTTTACATGAAGTGGAGAATTAGGACTCGCTTTTCATGAGACATGTGAAATTTCTGGTCTTCCAATAGACGAGTTACCATATGAAGAATACATACCTAACAACAAGGAACTTCACATGTCGGTGACTCGAGATATACTAGTTTATAACAAATTGGGAGTTAATGTGTTATTACCATATTTGCACCCAAATGACTGGACTTCATAATCAAGGTATTTGACAGAAGGCGTAGGTCATAAATTATTTCAGAACCTAGACAACAGTGATTTAGAAGTCTATAGATTATCTCCATGCACCGAAGAAGTGATCAAGGAATGAACTGAACATGGCATAAATACCATGTCACCAAGACGAAAATATCTTCAAGACAGGTATAGAGTTTGAGTTTTATTACCAAGCTCAGCCTCCTATTTCTGATAAGTCTTTGCTAGCTGGCTTCATGATGATATGGCTAAAGCAAAGTGTTGTACCACGATACCATCTACTCCTAAAGAAGCCATTGCAGCGGACCTAGTATATCTTGTTGTGCTTCTTGCTCAAGGTCGACCGTAGGCTTACTTCCAGCTTTATTTTGTAGTTTTCAGAGTGGATTGCCTTAATTAACAAGACATTGTTGTAGTATGAAACTAGTCAAAGACAAAAACGTTAATGAGAAGCTCTTTATCCTCGTGTCAAACTGCCTTATACGTATTTAATGGCTTGGTTCATTATGTATTATCCTTCACTAATGACTTTGTTTCATCCTCTGCCTGATCATGCCTGATCTTCTCGTCCCGATAATGGAACGATATAAACACTCTGCTTGGAAAGCAAAACACAGTTGTAATCCAAACGGCTCTTCAAAACCACACCATCATTTTTTTTGGTGTTTTCAAAACTACCCAAATATAGATTATGGTGAAGTTTGCTGGTTTACCAAGTTTAGACAATTTCACCTATTTATCCTCTTTATCCTCTATAACTGCTTTTCGTAGTTAATTAATATCATGCCTAGACATATAGTCTTTCAACAAGGGAATCTATGTTATTAGAATCATATTTGCCCAGTCAATTTGCGCGTCAATTTGGATATGATCAGCTATATATTGGTAATCCCAACTCTCAACTAAGTGACGAAGGGAACCTTTTTACAGGAAAATAGGCATGGAACCACTATGTATACTCATACAAGATTTGATTTTCCGCAACAAACTCCAAACTTGTATTTCTCTGAGCTTATGTACTTGGTATAATATTAGTGATTCTACTGTAGCTGGTCATAATAGTAGCATACTTGTGCAAAGAATATTACGGCGATATTATAACAACATTGGAAACACCAAATTACTAGGGATGTGTGGATTCCATGAAAGTGAGGGAGAAGTGGATTCACTTCCCATTTCCTGGAAACATAGAGCCTATTGAAGCCACTGAAGAAACTGCGCTTGAAGGGTAAATTCTATTGATGGAGTCGAATCAAGCAAAAAGGATAAGTTTCCAAACGTCCTTGATCGCACGTTAGAGTCGAGAGGGGGTTAGAAGAAAGCGCAATTAGGCTCTAAAATCTAATCGTCCCTTTAAAAGTGCAAGCATAGAGGGAAGCGTCAACTTTTGAATATGTTCCCATTATGGAATAACTAGTGGCGAACCTAAAACCATTGTTGGTTCAGCAGGTCGCGCTTGCAAGTCAGCTCCTGTCATCTCTAATGAGTCTCCTACTGCACCCTCAATGACCAAGTTGTTGTTCCTTCCGCAGGGCCTACTTGCTAGATGACGAGAAAAAAGTTTGAATATTGGGTGAATCTATCAAAGCTTATTCCCCAACTATTTTGATGCTTTCAAGTCTCTGCCTACCGGTCTGGCTACTGGGCTTAGTGATTATAGGCCAGTTCCCTTCTCTATCGAGTAGAAATTGCTTTTTTACTTTTTTTTTTTTTTTGCTCAAGCTTTCTTCTATTAAAGGTGTTATGACAAAATCGGCTAAGACTTCAACTGCAACAAAATCAAAGGCTTCCACTGCAACGAAATCAAAGGCTTCCTACTAATTTGATTACTCTAGAGATAAGCTCGACGTTGGCAATGATTTTCCACCACCTCTTGATCCTAGCAAGTAGCAAGTTCTCTCACTTAGACAAATAAGGAACTTGTTTCAATATCACCATGCCTGAAAGGACTGTACTTTTCACTTCTGCCATTTCAGGAGGCATGATCTAATATTATACATTCTAACCGTATAATGATTTTTCTTTTAATATTCCCGATATCCTTGGTTTATGTACTCCAGGAATAGGGGCAGGGTCAGGGTCAAAAATTCCTTCTCTAGAAATACAGATGGTTCTTTGAAACTGTTCTTCCCTCATCAACAATGCTGGAAGCTATGGATGTCAATGACCCTTATGCAGTAGATGAGGGGGTTTCCCTATTGTTAAGTCAGTCAACAATAGCTCTCACCGCCTTATCAACAATTTCTTTGATTCCTCAATCAACTCAAGACTCCATTTAAATTACTGAAACGTCAGCAACAACTTTTGAGCTAACTACCATTAGGGGTTTTTTTTTCCCCTTAATATCATCTTTAGCTCCTCATCTATCTCACTGGAGGGGAACAACAACATTGACCATATCTACTTGGATCACTCCTTCGATGTTGACAAAAAGAATTGAAGATAGATCTGCCTTACAATCACCTCTTCTAGTTGAAGTTTCAGACATAACCGCTACTTCATCTGGTCCATCGAGACTTCCTGGATTATAAAAGCCTACTTTTTACTCCATCGATGATATAAGTGGTCTTATTTGTGATACAATTGATGATTTCCTCTCCTTTCAGGAATATTACACAACTCTAGTTTTAAGAGGGAAAAGTTCATTTGACTTTGTTCTGTCTTTGCTTGACAACTACGTAATATAGAGCGAACTGGTGGTCTTGAATGAGCTATGCCTTACAAAGTTCGTTTGGAGCAATTGAAGCAGAAACCAAGTACGGCAAAAACTTCAAACCACCAACATATCTGTTGTTGAAATAGAGTATGCTTGTATGCTTGCTAAGAAGTTGAGGCTCCAACACAAAAGTGAAGAAAAGGGAGAAGCTTGGGCCCTTCAAATAGCTAGCTGAATTGAAGACATCCCATGAGGTTGTGCTTACTGACTTAGAAAAAGTTGCTTTTACCATCAAGAGTCAGGATAATATAATACCCCGTATTAAGAAAGCTATTGCTAAGACACTAGTTTTATTATATACTACTCGGCAACAGCGTAAATAGACTATGAAGCAGATAGAAGAGCTATCTTGAAAATGCAATCAATTGCACTAAGAAACTAGTGTGCAACAGGCTGAGCTTGAGGCTATCAAAACCAGGCTTTAAGAAGAGACAGATGTCAAAGAAGCAAAGGCGTGGATGCGAGCTATATCTACGATGGAAGAGACTCACCTATTTAAGAAAGTTGAAGACGAGACTAAATCTGTCCTTCGTCCTTAATCATCTTTGCATGGACATTTTTTGTACCCTCTTTTGAAATCTTCAATAAAAATGGATGCATCATTTCTGCACTTTCAATAAAAAAATATATTCTTTTGCATCTTTTTCCTTTATTCTTTCAAGTCAATTATCAATGTAATCCAATCAAGGAAAACTTTGGAATCGTGTAGTATTGAATTCCAAATATTTTGAGTGTCGGGTTAATAATTAGCACACTAACCGTTAGAAACAAGTCTCAAGATAATCATTAACTTAACAAGTAAGACATATATTTGATGAACAAAGGTAGTTGTTAACTTAATACATAGACTTGTTCTAAGTTTTTCAGAGGTGACTGTCAATCTGAAAATAAGACGGTCCGGATCAACCATCTAGTATATCTGCAATGTACAAACAAGATTACAAAATTATCTAGTCAATGCCAACAAATTCAAGGAAACAATCTCGACAAGAAGTCCAAAGAGACCTACGTGCATCTCATAACAAGGCACATCTGTGCACAAGAAGGAGACCATCACATTGTCAGGTGTGTCTTGCAACCCTTGTATTTAAAAAGAAAACGGGAGTCTACGACTTGCCTTTACAAAGAAAAGGCAGGTCTTGATACCCTTGCATTCGTAAAAGAATGTGAATCTCTCAACCCTCGCACTTATAAAGAAAATGTGGGGTCAACCCTTGTGTTTGCAAGAGAAAAGCACGTCTATAACCATCACTTTGCAAAGAAACCGCGAGTCTCTTCATTTGACTCGCACTTTGCATGTCTTTGGCTACTTTTCATGCAACAATTATGGTGGAGATTTAATAAATTTGATCATGTTGGTTGTCTTAATTTCCGTTAGAGGGATAACTTCAATCATTTGTAGAAACAATTAGTTAAACCTTAGATAAAATGAAGCGCTTTTGTCGATGATGGAGTGATAGGCCAATAACATCCATTCTCCACATCTCATATGGCTATGATGCTACTGTTGGATGAAGATACTCCATCACTTGATGCATAAAATCAACATGGAGTTGACATACTCGGCACCGTCTAGTATACGCATTGCATCAGAAAATATTTTTGGCCAATAATAGCCAAGTCTTTGGAGTCGATCCGTAGTTTTGGTCCAATGGGCTCCACATGTATTATCATGGGCTTCTTTAATTGCTTCTTGTGCTACTTTGCATGAAAGGCAACGAAGTAGAATCCCATCATATGATTTGCGATACGTATATATGGTTGAATCATAATAAAATCAAGTTGCTTTCCTTTGTGTCATATAAGACTAAACAATAAAAGGAAAGCACCAAATCGAGGTTCGAATTTCACCTCAAATTCATTAACTTCAAGTTCGTACAGAAGATTTCTTAACTATCCATTTTGACACATTTGCTTGATTTGACTCTAATGTAGCTACCAGTGAAACTAATGCATCTGCATAGCTATTTTTGTGGCTTGATAATAATCAATATAAAATCCATCCAAGGTATGAGATTATCACGTTTGACCTCATATTCTCCTTTAAGCTGGTTCATAAGTTTTAAATCACCATAAGCTTTCAAGTATTTCACCCTAGTTGCTTAGCAATCTGGAAACCGATCAAAAGTGTTATATTCTACCATGCTCTGCTAGCGAAACGCAAGTGAAAGTACGAGGTTCTATGGAGAGATGAATACTACCCCCCCCCCACTCCAACTACTATTCTCCCTTTAAAACTCGTCCTTGAGGCACCATTGGAGCAGACTTCCTCCTTAGAAGTTATATTAGCTTCAGGGATTTCATCTGAAATTGGAAGATCCTGGAAAGGGATGTTCACTAAGAAATCTACTATAGCTTGACTTTTTACAACTTCTGCAGTATAAACCGCATATCACACTGCATATAGAATAGTTTAATTGGCCAACCTGGAATTTAACAAGCTTGACTTCATCATGAGTATCCTTAATGATTGACTCATGAAAATAATATGGATTATCTGGCCCATCAAGTAATATTGCATCTTCTAGATAGCGAAGATTAGAGCTAAACGTTCCTTCTCCACTGGATTATATCGATATTATGCTCCAATCATAGTTCTACTTAAATTGTAAATGGTTTGTTCATAGCCTCCTAGCCAGTAAAGCTCCTAGTAAGTGGTCCATGACTTTCACATATATCAAGAACATTTTTCCTTGGTAGAGAAGCTACTAAGACATGAGACTTTGTGAGATATTTCTTGATTTCCTACAAAGCCTGTTAGCAAGTGTCATTCCAAACCAAGGACACTCCTTTTTTCATTAATAGGGTACATAGCTTGATAAATTCAAAATGAACCTCCAAAATAGATACTAGTCTTCTTTGCAATCCTCTAAGTTCTTTAAGATTTCTCAAATATTGCATGTCTTGAATAACCTTTATTTTTATCTGAATTGACATGGATTCCTTCGGATGGAAGAAAAAACACAAGGGACTTACGGCTCAAAACTCCCAAAAATGACTTAGTTGGATTCATTTTAGTTAATGCTTTCGTATTATATTGAACGTGGTTTTAAAATCCTAAAAGCAATCATCTTTGCTATGACTTTTGATGACAAGATCATCAAAATAACACTCCCGTCTTGACTAATTGTCTATGGAAGATTGTGTTCATGCTACGTCATTACATGACACTTGTATTCTTTAATCCAGACACATCACAATATAACAATACACAATATAACAAAACATCCCAGAGGTAACCTGGAAGATGTATGTTTTTCATCTTCAGTATATATCTTAATTTGATTATTCCTGAAAACTCATCCACACCAAACATCCTTTCGTGACCACGTGTTAATCATGACATCGATGATTGGAAGTGGAAATTCATCTTGTATCATGACTTTTTAGGACAAATGGCATTCAAATCTCAAAAGTCAATGCACAGTTGAATCTTCTAATATTGTGACAATACCACCAAATAGGGATACAGGTCTTATTGGATGAAGCCTAACTCAAGGAGTTTCATTACTTCAGCTTCAATTGATTTCATAATTTCCAGACAATTCATGTATGTTTTTCATCTTCAATAATTATCTTAATTTGATTATTCCTGAAAACTCATCCACACTAGACATCCTTTCGAAATCCCATGTGTTAATCATGTCATCAGTGATTGGAAGTGGAAATTCATCTTGTATCATGAATTTTTAGGACAAGTGGCATTCAAATCTCAAAAGTCAATACATAGTTGAATCTTCTAATATTGTGACAATACCACCCAATAGGGATGTGGGTATTATCGTATGAAGCCTAACTCAAGGAGTTTCATTACTTCGGCTTCAATTGATTTCATAATTTCCAAACAGAATCGTCGTTGTTGTTATTGACAGGTTTTACATCTGGATTGATATTGAGAAGATGCATAGCAACTAGTGGATCAAAATCAAGCATATCTTCATAACAAGCAAAGACATCTATATATTTCATTATTCGGGATATGATACCTTGCTTTTCAGATGGATGACAAGCTTTAACTGATAAAGTGGGTTCGGAATTAGTTTCACACCCATTTGCATTTAGTATCTTGAATTCCTAATTCATATGTTACATTCACTGCTGCTGTACAAGCATCATTCAATACATCAGTCCATACAAAAAATTGTTATTTATAAATGCCTACATAAAATGATATTGTCATGTCCATGACATATCCGAATCATATATTTTAAATTTGCTGAGTGTAAGTGCATTCATGTCAGTCTTATCCAAAACAGTCATCATTTGTGAAAACAGCAGATCAAACTGCAATAATGACAAATGACGATGTTAGATTCCACATTTTGGCAACAAGAAAAAGCAATAATAACAGCTAACAGTGGTAGCCTGATAGGTTTGAAGATGTATTTAAACATTTAGCCGTGGGCAATAAATATCAGATTTAAATAGACTAACCATATAGATAGAAAATAACATCAGAAAAGTAGCCCTTTGACAGATCATAAAATATGTCTTTACCTTCATTGTTTCCTAGGACTAATTAACTGGTATAAGGAAGCAATAAATATCAGATTTAATTAGACTAACCATATAGATAGAAAATAACATTAGAAATGTAGCATTTTGACAGATCATGCAATATATGTCTATACCTTCAGTGTTTCCTAGGACTAATTAACTGGTATAAGGCAGCAATAAATATCAGATTTAATTAGACTAACCATATCGATAGAAATAACGTTAGAAATGTAGCAGTTTGACAGATCACGTAATATATATCTTTACCTTCATTGTTTCCCAGGACTAATTAACTGGTATAAGTGAATGAATTATCCATATCCAAAAAAATGTCATAAGATGATTAGAACAATAAAGAAAATTTAAGACAATCTGAGGATGAGGAATATTAGACCTACGAATGTAAACCAAACTATACACAGACATGTGATGCTTACTTTGATAATTCAGACACAATTGTTGGCATATTGCGTTGGCGGGTATCTCCATGCCCCAACTGCCCCTTCTGCAAGCATATTAATGTATGAGAACTTAGCACATGACATATTAAAATAAAACTCTATACGTCTGATCATACCTCATTTCGGCCCCATGTATAGCAATGGCCTTCAACATCCACAGCTACACAATGGCAAGACGCTACAAGACCATCAAATTTTTTAAATGAATAAGTATGAGTTCCACTTATAATAGTACCACAACATAAAAAGCAAAAATGACAACACATTAAAATTATCAACAGTATATGGATCTCCTCTTTTATACATTTAAACTTTCTTCATCATGCCCACGACCATCGCTCTGAAAAGAATTTAAATAGTCAGAGAAACCGTATGCAGCAACAAGGAAAAATACAATCTGTAACAAAGCCTATATAAGGACAATGGATGGCACAAAGGTAGGGAAAACTGGTGGTGAAAATGGTGGAGACACTAAAAAAAATTGAATATAAGCAAGAATACCCAAAACTTATCATAGTTACAAAAGCTGCCTCAGTTTACTACGCTTTGGAAATTCAGTGACTTGTGCCTATCAAAGGAAAAAATTGCTTCATATCTCCTGGCTAGGGTTCCACTAAGATCCAAGTTTAATGAAGAAGTAGACTAATGAAACAATTCATGCTAAATTCCTCCAAGCGTTCACTAGAAGCAGCCATATCATTTCATTGAGCATCTCATCCTTGGATCATAAATTAGGGAAGTAAAGGCCAATGTTTAAAATAACGATAACGGTAACGTCACGTTTTGTCTCTATTAGATTATATCGCATATGTATAATGTAAGTTATGCAATTTTATATTTATTTAATAAAAATAAATATAAAACTATATAAAATAAATTTTATAATTTAAAAAGTGAATTAAAAAAATTCTAAATGAAAAATATAAAAATATCTTATATCCCAGTATTAATTTTAAATTTCTCCAATAAGTTTCACAATAATTTTCCATATTTATCTTCATAATTAAATTGCATTCACCCCCGTAATTTCAGTCATCATTTAGACAAGAAAACAAGATTTCAAACTTATTTTTAATTATTATCAATATTGTAATTTATATTTTATAATGCTCAATTTATATTATTTCTAATTGTTTATTTTAGATTAGCTGAGAATTCAATTTAATCAACAAGTAAAATTTCAGTAATTGAAAAGGAATTATATCAAGTAAATAAGGATATAATTACAAACTAGCAAGTTAACAATGCCATAAGCAATCAAATAAGCAACAACAAGTCATCAAGTGAAAAACTGTAGCAATTCGTTAACAATCAAGATAAATAACCGACATCAATATAAAAATTATTGTAAATAACGTAACATAACGTAATGTAAAATAACGTAAAATAATAAAAAAAAACACACTGTTACGGTGCATTGAGTTATTTTCGACGGTTAAATAACGTTGGCTTCCTATTAGGTTTCATAACGCAGCATAACGGGTTTCATAACGAGTTATTTTCAACATTGGAAAAGACTAAAGAAATGTTGACAATTTTTTCAGTGGAAATGGAACTACAGAGGAAATAGCATCATGCTTTGAGCAAGCAGCATAATGGAAGTTCTATTTGAAAAATTTGTAATAGTTCCAGTCTTTGATCAAACACAAAAAAAAAAAACGATGTTAGAGGCAGTTCAAAGTAATAGATCCTCATATAACAGAAACAAATGCTAGCAACTGCATCTAAGGAAGCTATTTGAGTAACATAGTATAAGGAAGAAAGGTATTTGTCGCTTTGATAATTAAAAATAGTGACCAAACACAATTCATAGAAGTAAGAGTCAAAAAGCAAAAAATATTTCGCAGAAAACCGACACATAGTAAGTAAACTAATAAAATTGATGGCACCATGAGAAAATATTATTGTTCCAAATATAGTTGAACAGAGATACTAATAGCTAAATGGTGTTACATTATAGCACTGATCAAAAGACTAATTAAAACATTTTGCCGCAGGTGATCTCCATCTTTATGAGTCGAGTTATATAACAGGGATTTAAGGATAAAATACATGTCTGTGACTGATCCACCGGCAACTCTAGCATTTTCAGTATTGTGAGATTTCATATGTGAACTGTGGCCATGCACTATAAAAGTTTCATAATTTTCTACGACTGCCTTCAACATATAATCATCAAGCAATAGCACCAATCACTTAATATGAATTTGCATATTAGAGAACTATACAAGCATTCTTCAAAAGATTCATGCTACCAGTGCATAGTTCACCAAGGAGTCAAGGGCTTTTCTGAATGAATACATTTACAATTCAAATGTAATTTGTATCTTAATTGATTGCCAATTCTCCCAATGTTAATCCCCAACAACCCATCAAATAATAGCCTTTTATAAAAGAAAAGGAGCTATAATGATAAAATACAACAGGTCATCTTGTGCTTCAGATGGCATTTTAGTTAACAGGCACCTACTTTGGTTGCTTGCGCCAGAGAAAGGATGTGGCTATTTGATTGAAAATAACTGTTTTGGAACAGTGATAGAACTAAAAATGGACAAGAATCCCATGTTTTATAACCTCATTAGGTCCTCATTACACCCACCTAGACTAAGAAAAAGGTTATCAAAATGCGCTTTCAACTATAAAAGTCCAAGTGTAGCACCTAAGGAATCATAATTTCCATTGCACCCTTTCATCTCCAAATTTGCATTCAGAATCACACAATTAAGTGCATGCACATTGTCCCTGCCCTTTTCTATCGCTAACCTAGCTAGCAATGTCAAGATACAACAAATTCCACAACAAGAAGCTTGGGTTTTATTAAACGTAGCAAAAAGAGTTCTATCTCATAGCAATTAACTTTATCTAAGCTGGAATATTCTGAGGTCTTGACCAATGGTAAAAATTCTTTATATCATATGAACTTATATGTTTTTAGATCTAATAGATCATAGGCATATGATTGGATTTTAATTTTTGGTGTCCTAACTCATGTTTCAACCAGAGAGGTTTTAATTCCTCTCCACAATATCACAATCAAACTCTATACACACACATGCGCATGGGCGCGTGCGCACACACGAGAACAAGAGTAGCATATGACACTGGAGAAAAGTTTCCTTCAATAATGGCTAAAGTCCACCTCTTTTACCTTTTACTTCGATTTGGGTCTCACCATATTATTCTTCAAACCATAGGATTCCCTAATATTGGAATCATATAGTATAGTGTTTTTTTGGCTGTCCATCAATGACTTTAAAAACATGTTTTTGGAAAACCATTGATTTTGTACCCACTAGATCAACCGTCAAACCTAATATGTCCACAATTTTAGTATATGGGGAGACAAAGGATAAAGATCAGTATGGCAAAGCCAATAAAGTCAAAAGATAGGAAAAGATGGAGCTTTACCCAGCATTGTAGGAAATTTTTCTCCAATATCATCTGATACCAAGTTTCTCAAAATCGATTCATATCAGATGGGGTTTTTAATATTAGAAAGTGGGATATCGGACAATATTTCAGAAATATAATCCAACACCGAGCTTTTTTTATCATAGTGGCAAACCATCCAAGAATGATATATCCCATGAGATATTGTTTGTAGTGTCCGATTTTTACAAAGTGTCAGATACCAGCTAACATCTATATAAATACATACATATTTATATATAAACACATACATACTTGAATCCTTTGGATAGGATTTGGAGGTAAATCTTTCCAAATCAAATCAATGATAGGACATTCTAGATTAAAATCCACTCCAAGTTAATCTACATCTTCAGGAATATAAGTCAATACTGGGCTTTTTGTATCGTAGTGGCAGACTATCAAAGAATGATATATTTCATGATACATTGTTTGTATCAGCCAATTTTTAGAAAGTGTCAAATACCAGTTAATATCCATATAAATACATATATATTTATATATAAATACATACATACTTGAATCCTGTGGGTAGGATTTGGAGGTAAATTCTTCCAATTCAAATCGATGATAGGACATTCTAGTTGAAAATCCACTCCAAGTTAATCTACATCTTATAGAGGTCATTTAAAGAAAAAATCATATGATTATAACTTTTTGATGTTATGCATCAAACAATCAAAACACAAACAACCGACATGCAAGTAAAAATTTCTTAGTTTAATGGTCAACAATAAATGATAAAACAAAAATTACTGTATAAGGGTTATATTTAGATCAAGACAAATTTGTTGGATCAAGAAATATATGCTTAAAAGCATATATCTTTAAAAAAATGCTAGTTTCAATCATCTATTTAGTACCCACCTGATGCATGATCAAAATATATTTAAATCAAATTATTTTTGGTCTTAGCAATTCCAGTAATATGGATCAACTTGAACGACTTGGGTTTCTCATAGGAACGGCCTAAAGCTAAATTTGAATGGGGAAAGATTTTGCCTCTAGACCTTTTTGAAAGAGCCAAGTCCCTCCCCCCCTCCTCTCTCTGTGCGTGTGATGTACTTGCTACCAGACATGAAAAGGCAGGCACATTTCGGTCTTGACACATTTATACTTTCAAGTTCACTCAATTTTCAGGCTCAACCATTTGTTTGTTGATAGATCTTAGTCCAAGCTAAGTATGAAGCGTCTAACAGAAACTACCCATGAGCAGCTCATTCATTTGATGGCCCTGATTTGCACATTGCGTTATAGAACCTTTTTCCAGTTTATAAGTAAGATAGAAATAAAACAACTACGCATCCAATCCTGATGTATTACACCATACAACATTTCCAGCCGCGAAATCTCAAAACTTTGAAAACCGAACTGACTTGAAGACAAAGCATCAAGCATCCTCTCCTTTTCTTCCAACCCTCCAACAATGACCAAAATTGCAAAGATGGCCATACTAACTATATTAACACATACTATTTCATAACTCAAACTTTATTCAAACTTATCAGAAATTCACAAAAAGCAAACATCCACTAGCTTTCATGATTCATGCTTTACACCCAGGGACTCACGCAACACATTATCTGTTCTTTTAACTTGTTTTAAAAATTAAGGCCCTAACCTGAATAATAACCCAAATTTAATCCCCCGATCAACATCACTGGGAAACAAAACTGGAACCTCTCTCTCAGTAAAGAGGGGTGTGACCGGCTGGGACTCGCAATTTTTTTCGCAATGCATTATACTTTAGCTATAATAAAGAATTCCTAAAACCACCAACACCTTCCCAATTTGAATAAACTATCTAATATCATAAAGATCAAAACTTTCTTACTCTCTCACATCACCACTGCTTCATTTCACCCACGAAAACAACAGAGATTTCACAAAAGCTCACTAAATTTGAAAACCTAAATCTACGAGTTGCAATCAAACGAGGAAGAAAAATTTAAGAAGAAAGGATCCTCACTGCATCCCGATGCGACGAATCGAATGTTGATCCCAACCAGAGGCTTAAGCCTCGTCGGAGACACGAGGATCCCGTCAGCGGGACTGCCCTTGCGGCCCATGGCCTCCCAGTTGGTGCCGCCGAAGTAGAGGAGCTCGCCGGCGACAACCTTCTCGCCCTCTTCCCCCTTTTTCTCGGAATCGGCGGCCGACATTTTAGATAGGGTTTTGGTCCTTGCCCTAGATTTTGGTGACAAGGAAAGGGTAGGGATTTAAAGGGGGACCTAGTTTAATTTTTCGAACAAGCGAAGCAAACTGTGGGATAGTGAGAGGAGATTTGGACTTTTGCAGGGCTGTATATAGGCAGGGGCAATTTTGTCTTTTGAGCATGTCTCGGGAATCATGCGGCAGGGGACATTCTATTTAAGCAGAGCAATTTACTCAATCCGCCTTGATTAATCTTTTAACGCCAAACTCACATTTTGAAATACCACCAATTTATTTTTGCGTTCAAATTGTTTTTCAATTCTAACCCTCTCCCATTCCCTCTAACTAACTCTCTCAAATCAGGGCTCCCAAAATTTCTAATCATACCTTTCCGGCCTACTAAAGTCTGCCACCACTCCTAAATTTCAGAGCGCACCTATTGTCGCCCACCCTACACATCTGTGGCAACCCACGCCTTCATGTACCGGCCTCCTCCTCCATCGCTCCCGACTTTATCGTCCATCCTTCACCTTCATCGACATCAAGTTCCAAGCGCTCAGTATTCCGAGCTCGAGAAGTCTGATGTTAGACTTCCTCAAGAGATTGTTGAATGGTTGGAAGTCAGAATTGTAGTGTGTCGATTCATCGAGCACATGATAACCAGTCTCAAAAGAGATCTTGAGATGAATCTTGCTAGAAAATTTCGACTCTTTCTTCTTCCCTTCTCCTATAGCAGCCTCCTTTGCTTCGCTCGGCCTCATCAAATTCAGCCACCGGCTATCGGCAACCTTGTTAATATCCGCCTTCTTATAGGCCACCATCATCGGAAAAAGACCTTGCCAAGCAACTCGGCCTTGTTCGGTCCCATCTGGTCCTCGACTAATATAATCAGCGGCTCGTCATATGGTTCACTAGCTACAAACATCAGCTCCTCGCCGCCCCAAGATGGGTTAACGATTCTCGAAACTCAAGTCGCCCACATCTAATTATCGAGCTGGATCCTTACCACAGGCTTCGGCACTCTGTTCCTCTCCGATGGAACGAGGTCCTGAGCTTCCAGTACCGCCACTCTCAAGTAACAAAGCTTCAGCGAGAAGTAGACCTTGGACCGAGTCTACTGCAATCCTTCGAGCCCAACATTATGTGCGTCCGAATGTCACACCTCTGGGAATGCCTCGTCGGCTAGAGAGGAAGAGAAAGCATGGAGCAGTCTATGATTATCTTCATGATCTTATTTTGTTGTTATTAGGACTGTGGTGGAGGTTCGGTTGAGTTGGGAGTGAACTTTGGAGTACAGATCAACCTACGAGTTGCTGTGAAGGGTGCAAAAGATTTAAAATTAAATCAAAGTAGCTTTCCTTACAAACTGAAATTGGAGTCGGGAGAGATGGAGCATCTTAACGACCAAGGACGCTGATGTTGAGTCCAGCTTGGACGTTGGCTTGTCAAGGAATAAGACTGTTGGGTCAGAGAAATAAGTGGCAAAATTTTGAGAGAAAAACAGAGAAGAAAGACAATGAGTTATAGTTCCAAAATTTTAAGAAGTTTTAATTTGGATTTAAAAGGGTAACTTAGTTAAAAATAAATAAATGGCAAATTTGTAATTATTTACAAGTTTTAAAACCATACATGAAGAGTAAATTTCCGTGTGTAAATAGAATTTTCCTGGGGCTAGGAGAATTTCTAAACTAGGACACTATTGGTCCTAGTGAGCGCACCTTTCTTAGCAAGCCCATCCACTCTTTTAAAAAGATAGTGTTTTTCTTCGTGAGCCTATTCTTTTCTCCCTCACTATTCCTATCTCTTTTCTCCCTCATCTCTCATATCTCCTTTCTCCCTAACCCCTCACCTATCTCAACCCCACCTCTCTCTCTCGACTGTTTTTCTTTCTCTCTCTTAGATATCACCTCTCTGTTTTTCTTTCTCTCTTTCTCTCCCTCTCTCTTGTTGGGAGAAGTGTGATGTGTGGAGTAGAATACAAATGTAATTTTGATTTAAAAATAAATTACAAATTCGGAAACTTTTATAAATTCAAAAGATGGTTTTACTAAGACTAGTGCTATGCGCATTTAGAAATTCCCTGGTGGACCTTGACATTTTTGGATATTTCACCTCTTTTTGAATTTTTCTTCTAAAAAACTTGCAGCTAGAAATGTGAGGGGAAATGGGTCCAGTGGGACCCAGGGCCTGTTCGTTTGACGTTTTTGGGCATGGATTTGGGAGTGATTTAGTGTTCACTATGCATCAAAACTATCAAAACCGCAAAATCCATTTTTCGTTTCAAGGATTTCATTCTTAAAAATTGACTGACATGATAGGCAAAAGTGAGAGGTAGGGTCAATATGATCGCCCACTCCGATAGTTTCGTCCGACTCTGACTGAAATTGATAGGAGCTCGGTCAGAGAAATTTTTCGACGGTGGTCGGAGTCTTCTATTCTCGGATCCGATTAGAGAACTCCAATTTTCGACCGATCAACCAACTGAACGTCCAAAAACAAACTCCATTGTCGATTCCGACGACTTCGCCTGACTCTGACAAAAAGTGGTCGGAGTTTGGTCGGAAAATTTTTTTGACAACGGTCGGAACCTTTTATCCTCGGATTAGATCGGAAAACTCCAATTTCCGACCGATCGACCAACTGAACATCCCTAGTGAGAGGTACAAAATCCCCGCAAAGTGCGAGAAATTGCTCATGTTGGCGAGGTTTTGTATTTTTTTATTAATTGCAAGATAAAGTTATTTAATCATTTTTACTAATATTTTAAATAATCTTTTTTTAAATAATATTTGACATTATTATTCTAAATCCATACTCATTTTTCATTATCTAAATCCAAAAAACAAACAATGAAAAACATGGAAATATTCTCATATCATCATATCCTTATCTATTTTCCATTAAAAAAAAGGACAGTTCGGTGCTACAAAGCTCTTGCTATGCGCGGGGTCCGGAAAAAGGTCGGACTACTTAAATCTTTTGTACGCAGCCTTACCTTATTTTTTTTCCTGCAAGATCTATTTTCCATTAAACAATAAAAAAAATAAATAAAAAGTAAGAATTTAGTTAGCTGTCATATATGCATTTTCCAAATGCTAACAAAAAAAAAAAAAAAAAAAAAATCTAGCAATGAATAGCATGCAGTACATATAGCCTTCCATATGCTTAGAATGAAAAATATTCATTAAATGAAAGGATGAAATAACTTGTCAAGACACATGAAATATGTGAAACGAAATAAATGAGATATAAACCTTCTAATTTTGTCAGATAAAAATGACAAAATAATTAAAATAACATGTCTATGTGAGTTCCTTCAAATGATAGATTTATTAATCTACCATTTTCAAAGATTAAGAAATAATCATTTTATTTATTAAAATTTTTGTTTAGTATTCACTCTCTAGTTCTCTCCCGCCCATAGTTGATATAGTATAACCATTAACATGGTTCATGCCATTTTTTGATGCCAAAATTTCATTGAGTTTGTCCACCGAACCAATTGAAATGTCAACTTGAGGGTTAGGCTCAAGAGAGGCTCAAACAAAGATACATTTTAGAAGTTGATTTTCGACATGAGAAATTTTGGATGAATAATTTGCAAAATTGGCATGAGAAATAATAATAATAATAATAGGAAGAGTTTTCTGTAGCTGCTTATTGAAGACACGAGTCCTGCATAGATTTAAAATCTAAGACTTTCCTATTTAAACAGATTCTGATTAAATGACATATTTTTTGTTATTTGAGTGAAAATGAGGAGTTTGAATTATAACTGATATGTGTTGATCGATGTACTATCAAGTACAAGAGATTATTAAGTAGTTCTCAATGGAAGGACCAAATCATTCTCTGCATGGACGAATTTGTCTAAAAACACCATAGAAGCAAGCCATGCGATTGAATAAATAGTGAGTAAGTAATAGTACTAAAAGATATAGTTATAAATTAGCCGAGGGAATATATCAGCTACAACTAGAGAATAATCCCATATCTGTCTCATGGTTGGTAAAAACTTCTTTGATTATTTCAATTAAGTTGATCATTTATGTCAAAATATAATCGTGAAGTTCTTTTTTAATATTTTCAAAGTATAAATCTTATGAATGAGATAATATCCATTTATTAAAATATTTGTGAGATACTCTCCAATATAATTTATGCTACTATTAATGTGTATAAAATTCTCAAACCCTAACAGTAATCCATGTCTAGTTGATAATTTTTGTCTAACTTAATTGAAAAATAAAATTATGAAGTTCTTTATCTATTTTTTTTTTTTTTTTGCCAAATATTGGTCTTATTAATGAGGCAATCTTCATTTATTAAAACACTTGTGATGTCATTTGTATGCTAATCTAAGCATACACTTGTAAGCTGCATAAAATTCTCAACCTTAACTATAACACATGTCTAAAATATATGCAATATTAAAAAATATATAAGATCTAAATTCTTAATGCACAACATATCAAAGAATTCAAAATTAACTCTTAACATCTAAAATAAAAAATAAAGAAGAACAATTAAATCCATATAATAAAGATGAAATTTTTAGCTAATTCAGGAAAGGACTAGGGGCGTCATCACACTTTTACCAAAAAGAGATTCTTGTTCATGATTTGAGAGAGAAAATAGTCTTTGATTTCATAAACATAATTTTCATAAATGCTTTTACAAAATAATCACTCAATCGCAGTATAAAATTCAAGAAAAAATGTAGAGAAAAGATAAATAATAGTGTCTCAACAATAATTTTACATGATACTCATGCAACTTTAACTATCGTGAACGAGCTACACACGCCACAAAGGACCATCTTTGTGCTTTTGTGGTCGACGTAGTGAAGATTAATCAGATGAACGTATCTTGTCTTTGATAGTAGTTGACGCAGGACGGAGGCGAAATTTGGTTTAGGGTTTTGAAAATTAGGATTTTTAGAGGAATTGGGAAAGAAAAAATAGTTTGGGAAAACTTACAGGATTTGGGAATCCACCCGGGCCCATGCCCACTCTCCATGAAATCCACGAGGAAAGATTTACTCAAGCGAAATCCACGCCATAAATTTCTCAAGAAATTTTCAAAATATTATCCCTCTCCCCAATACTTCATACAAACCCATATATATATGCAAACCCTAACAAATATAATCCTAATAGAACCCAAATTCCTAATCCAATCAAATATCCTAGTAAAATCTAAATCCTAATAAGATCCAAATCAAATCAAATCAAATCAAATTCTGATCTCCATCAATTCCCCCCGGCTTCAAAACATGAACCTCTGGTGAATGACGAAGATGATAATTATCGAGCAAATCTGGGTCGAGCTGCTGGACTTTTTCGGTGCGCAACCAAGTACAATCTGAGTTTGGACATCTACGCCAGCACACCAAATAACGCTGATATCCACCATCAGCAATCGAAACAATCTCATCATCCAGAATGTCTTCAATCTGATCTATATGATGCTTTCTTGGAGCAAGAGGAGGCGGTGTACGGATGGGAAAATATCGATGTTCAGGCAAAGCAGATGATGGTAGATCTAAAATAACTGCTGGATAGTCAAATAGAGCACGGTATGGAGCCAGGTCCTCGACGTTGAAAACTGGATTGATCCCGAGATTGTGGGGGATCGCAAGCTCATAAGCATTAGAATCAATTCTCTTTAGAACTCGGTAAGGACCCATACGTCGAGTATGAAGTTTCTTCAAGGTTCCTGGCAGGAACATCTCTGGACGCACTCTAACCATCATCTCATCATCAACTGCAAATTCCTGCAATGTTTTGTGCGAGTCTGCTGCAAACTTGTAGTTATTATTACTAATTACTATTTGCCAAAGAATATGATCATGTAAATCATGCAAATGCTGTGCAAAAGACTCGGCTGAGGCACTAGGCCTATCACCTATGGGGAGGGGAAGAAGGTTTATAGGTTTTCTAGATTTATAACATGTAACTATCTCAAATGGATTTATCCCAGTAGACCTATTGACTGAACTATTATATGCAAACTCTGTTATAGGTAAAACAAGATCCCACGTGGTTAAATGGTCGCCTACTAAACATTGAAGCAAGTCACCTAAGTTACGATTGACAACTTCTGTCTGACCATCTGCCTGTGGATGATAAGCAGTGGAGAATTTAAGTGTGGTACCCATTTTCTTCCAGAGAGTTCGCCAAAAATGACTTGTGAACCGAACATCTCTGTCAGAAATAATTGACTTAGGAAGGCCATGCAAACGAACTGCTCTTTACAGAATAAGTGTGTAACATGTGAGGCATCCGAAGTCTTGTGGTAAGGGATAAAATGTGCCATTTTGAAAAATCTATCCACCACGACTAATATTGCATCATGTTTCTTAAGTGTGCGAGAGAGTCTTAAAATGAAATTTATGTTAAGATGCTCCCAATGTGCAAAGGGTATGGGTAATGGTATGTAGAGTTGTGTATTCTGCTTCCTATCCTTAGCTACCTGACAAACTCGACAATGCGACAAACCTCGCGCAACATCACGTTTAATACTTGGCCAATAAAATCGGTCCTCTATAAGAATGATAGTTTTATCTCGATCAAAATGACCAGCGATCCCTCCTGCATGCATTTTCCAAATCAGATGATAGCGCAAAGAAGTATTGGGAATACATAGACAGGTATCTTGAAATAAAAAACCATTAACAATGGTGAAGGCATCTACTATAGTAGGAGGATCTTGTGTCAGAGATGAATAGATATTACCAAAGTCCTGACAAGTAGGATAGTTTTGAATGATGTGCTCAAATCCGATAACTTTTGCACTCATCGTCTGTAAAGTGCAAATTTTCCTACTTAATGCATCAGTGGCTTTATCTTCAGTTCCGACAGTGTTTGAGTACAAAATTGTACTCCTGAATAAACTCAAGCCACTTGATGTGTCGATACCCTACTCTCTTTTGGGAATTGATATAGCATAGAGCTTGATGGTCTGAGTATAGAACAAACTCTTTTGGTAGCAAATACTGACGCCAATGGTGCAAACATTGCACTACTGCATAAAACTCTCTATCATAAATATCATAGCATTTTTTCGTCTCATTCAATTTTTCGCTAAAAAAACGATAGGATGATTTTCTTGGCTCAAAACGCCTCCTATATGTACACCTGATGCGTCACATGCTACCTCAAAAACCTTCGAAAAATCTAGAAGATGAAGGACCGGAGCAGTAATCAACTTCTCCTTAATCTCCTCGAAAGCATGAGTAGTAGATTTAGTCCATTGAAACTCCCCTTTCTTAAGACAATCAGTGATCGGAGCCATAATGGTACTAAAACCCCTAACAAACCTCCTATAAAATGTGGTTAGACCATGGAAGCTCCTGCCCTCATGGATCGTACGAGGAGTAGGCCATTCTCTTATGGGCTTAATTTTGTCAGGATCTACTGCTACTCCGTCTTTAGAGACGATAAACCCAAGAAAGTGAACAAAGGAAGTTAAGAATGCACATTTTTTCAAATTGATAAACAGTTTCTCCTTACGGAGAGTTTCTAAAACTTGTGTCAAATGAGAAAGATACTCCTCTTGGGTTTGACTAAAGACAAGAATGTCATCAAAATAGACAACAATGAACTTGCCTAAGAAAGGATGCAATATCTGGGTCATAACTCTCATAAATGTATTGGGTGCGTTAGATAAACCAAAATGCATGACCTGCCATTCATACAATCCGTCTTTAATTTTAAAGGCAGTTTTCCATTCATCACCTTCATAAATACGAATCTGATGATATCCACTTCGAAAATCTATCTTTGAAAAGATTTGAGAGCCAGCCATCATATCTAATAAGTCATCAAGTTTAGAAATGGAAAACCTCTACTTGACGGTAATTATGTTGATGGCGCGACTGTTAATGCACATCCTCCAGCTACCGTCCTTTTTAGGTGTGAGTAGAGCGGGAACAGCACAAACAATCAAACTCTCTCTAATAAAGTCTTTCTGCAATAACTCATCGACCTGTTTTCTCAACTCAGCATGCTCAACATGATTCGTTCAATAATGATGTAGATTGGACAAGCTGGATCCTGGCACGAAGTCAATGGCATGCTGAATGTCCCGAAGGGGAGGAACTTCATCAGGTAACTCATCGGGCATGATATTCCGAAAATCAGTGAGAATCTGATGAATCTCCAGGTGGTAAATGACAGGTAGATTAGAAGATTGTCCTAAAACAATTACCGCATATACTAGTCCCTCCTCTAGACTTTCTTTGAGAAATTGTGATCGACTTACCAAGTGAAGAGACTTTTATGTACCTGGCATGTGACATTTTCGCTCTTTGGGCTCTCATCACTAGACTTAGGCGACACGGGTTTCAAAACAATTTTCTTTTCAAATACTAAAAGTATGGTTGTGGATGGGGTTCAGTTTTGAGGCCCATTTTCTCAATAACTGTTCTTGAGATTATATTCACACAACTACTCCCGTCAATCATTACTCGATAACTCTTTCCTCCGTGTGTGATATACGTGGTGAATACGCTAGATCTACGCCAATCTTCATCTTTCATTTTAGTGTAAAGACACCTAGCGATGCCTAAGTGCACATTTAAAATGACTATTTCCTCGTCTGACTCACTAGCGTTTCCTACTGGTTCATATACTTTTTCCTCAAGATCATCATCATCATTATGTTCTCCTTCTACGAGTAAAGCTCTAGTGGGACACTGTGAAGCTTTGTGGTCATACTCGTGACACCTAAAACACTCTATACCTTTCGTGCTCTATTTAGATGACTCACCTATTATGGCTTTACCCTTAAAGTCTTTGTTGAATTGTGTATTAGGTCTCTTATTATCTTCAGAAGAACATCTGGACTGTTCCCCGGCTCTAGGAGTAAACTTGCTGTCAGTAGAAAATTTGAGAGAGTGTTCTATATTTTCTGCTAATTTACAAGTTTGAACAAGGGAATTTATATTCCGAGAATGGATATGCATGGCTCGTTGTATATCTGTGCGTAGTCCAGAACGAAATCTAGATATCGCCTGGGGTCGGTCCTCTCGCAAATCACACCGAAGTGTCAATTCATTAAATTGAGTCATGTACTCTTAAACCGTTATGCTTTCCTAGCGAAAACTGTGCAACCTATCTAAAAGGTGACTCATAAATGTGACTAGAAGATACTTCTTTTTAAGTCTAGTTTTCATGTCTTTCCAAGTCTCTATCGCATCCAGATATCTGTCACACTCTCTTTCTACCGATGTCCAATATATCCTAACAGGCCCTTGTTGGCAGTGAAAATTTCTAAGTTAAAAGGATTTTCCACAACAGAATGCGGAGCCAATTGAGTAGCCCCGCATTTGGCAATATTAACCCTGCGTTTGAATAAAACGCGGAGATGTTTAATAGCTCCGCGTTGATTCCGCAATCTGGCTTGTATTAGCCTCGCGTTTGAGTAAAACGCGGAGATGATCAATAGCTCCGCGTTAGCTCCGCGTTTTGGTTATTTAGCGCCGCATTTTGATGCGATTAAAGCTCCGCGTAAGCAGATAACCAGAATCTCAAATTGATTGAGATTATGATTCTGGGCCTATCCAAATACCCAAATCAAGTCTAATCAGAATTCCATCAAAACTAAGATATTTGATTGGAATCCCGGATAACGACGAGTTCTATTTAGATATAAACTCTTACATTAAACTTGGGCTATAAATACCTTCCTGGTGAAACCCTAGGGATCTTCTTTTGGGCAATTGAGATATTTTTCTGAAATCTTGGAGAATTCGAGTTACGCACAGAGCCTTGAGTTCGTGAAGATCAGAGAAAATCACCATCTTCTTTCTGGAGTTCTTGAGAAGTTCGAGTTACGCGAGAGAGCCTTGAACAAATCAAAACCAGAGAATATCGTCTATAGTCGGCCGATATTTTCAAGAGAGAAGATTTCAACGTACCGATCGTCCAAAGGAGCTGCTCGACAGATCCCATCGCCACTGATCCCACGAAATATTGTAAAAGGGAGCGATAAATATAAAATCCTCTCGTTTGTTCTCTTTATCTCTTGTTCACTTTCATTGTAATTTAAGTTAATTCAATGGGAGGAAGCAAAGAAACTTTTGCGGCGAACAAACTGGCGACCACAGTGGGAGCCATCTCTTTCACTGATGAAGAGATAGTGGCGCAATCGGACGTTGACTTGATCGGATCCGAAGTAGACACGCTGGTCGTTGAAATCGACCAGCAGAAGTACGAGGAGTTCCTCTCCTCCGGATCAGGTGACTTTGATGAGACACGGCACTATCGTCGCATGTACTCCAATGCTCGAGTGACGGGTAGAAAGGTATCCACCGAGAGACGGAGATCCTTGGAGACTGCGGCTATAGAGCCGGAGTTCACACAAGAAATCCTAGCCGAGGATGAGCTTCCGATTGTCGAAGAAGACCTAGGGACTGGACTGACCAAGACCCAACTCCGAAACAGGAACCGGAGAGCGAGGCGTAGAGCCCTCAAAGCCCGCCTTGGACTCGGAGCTAACTCTAAAGGACGCGAGGCTATGGTCCCTCACAAACTGGCTCGCGCTACCCGCGAGACCAGTCTCTACCGCGTTAAACGCGAAGATACAACTTGCCTTAAAAGCAAGGAAAAACCAGCGTGTGATTTTCCACGCGAGGCTATTACTGAGCCTAGCGAGAGACGCGAAGCCAGTAAGGGTTGCGCTAGCCGCAGGATACCCAACACTCGCGAGAGACGCGAGTATAAAAATTCTTCAAAACCAGCGTGTGATTTTCCACGCGAGGCTATTACTGAGCCTAGCGAGAGACGCGAAGCCAGTAAGGGTTGCGCTAGTCGCAGGATACCCAACACTCGCGAGAAACGCGAGTATAAAAATTCTTCAAAGCCAGCGTGTCATTTTCCACGCGAGGCTATTACTGAGCCTAGCGAGAGACGCGAAGCCAGTAAGGGTTGCGCTAGTCGCAGAATACCCAACACTCGCGAGAGACGCGAGTATAAAAATTCTCTAAAGCCAGCGTGTGATTCTCCACTCGAGGCTGATTCTGAGCTAAGCGAAGGACGCGAGGCCTGTAATACTCGCAATAAACGCAAGACTTCTGATACCCATGAGGAACGCGAGAACGATTGGCAAATAGTTGTCAGTTGTAAAAATCGTGCTAGGCGCGAAACTACGATCTGCGTTAATCGCAAAGATAAGCCAGCGTGTAAGACCTTCCCTTCACGCGGGGCTATTATCCCAGAAGCTAAACTTCTAAAGACATACCAAGCCAGCGAGAGACGTGAGGCTAGTGTGGATAAGCGCGGAGCTATTCTTCAGGCCCGCAAAGTAAAACGCGAGGCTATTCCTAAGCCACGCGAGGATCGGTCCAACCCCAGAGTCAGGGTTGATCAGACAAAGAAGCTTCAGTGGGTTCCCAGATCTTCTCAAGGGTTGAATAAACCTCTTGACTCTATGACTAAAGGCGCTGATCTTAGGGAATATCTCTCTAAGAAGAGAGGCATAGACCAACTTCAGGTTGAGCCTGTTTGTCATTGTCAGCAACTTGTGACGGCAGTATCAGCCGTGATGGACAACTGTGGCTGCAGCAAGAACAGGATATCTGTGTTCGACCAATTAAACGAGTCAAACCATAATCCTGCTAAGAAAACAAGAACCACTTCCCTGAAGCAAGGGAGAGCTGTAACCTCCAACATGGTAGGAAAATGGAAGAAAATTGCAGAGACGGATGATAATTCAGAATCGAGCGATGAAGAATCTCATCGTGTTACTCGACTAAAGTCAGGAGCCGTCCCGCCTCGAAACTATGAGAGGCTCGCAGGGGGTTTCTACGATGAGGACAGCGATAATTCAGTTATAGCCTCACCTCGTTCCTCTGCATCGTCTCGACTACAGAAGTCAGCATCTCACATGGCAGATAAATTTGATGATATCAATCAGAGATTTGAAGCTCAAGAAAGAATGATTCGAGAGCAGCAAAAGATGATTGAAGGTCTTAAAGTCATGCTATTGAGATTTGTTGAAGATAATGCCAAAAAGGGCAAGGAAAATCCAAATGAAGAAGAACAGGAGGAGAAGGCCCACTCGATGCATGAGGAAGAAGATAGATTTTCTTTCAATGATCCGCATGAAGAAAATCTTGAAAAATTACAGAATCAACTCGAAGCTTTGATGCGTAAAAAGGAGTTGAAAGAATCAGGGGTCTCAAGACTGTATCCTCCTGAATGGGATACGATTCCATACCCACAGAAATATAAGCCGCTCAAGTTAGAGCCTTATGACGGGAAGGGATCGCCCAGTCAGCACATCTATTATTTCTTATCCCAAGCAGGACATCTGTTAGGTAATGACCCAATTATGACAAAAGTATTCGCAAGTACTTTGCGAGGGCCTGCCTTTACTTGGTTCATGCAGTTGCCCCCAGGTACTATTAATACCTGGCTAGATGTTGAGAAATTATTTCTCTCACGTTTCTTTGAGGATGATACCGAAATTACGGTTCATTCCCTCCTTGCAATTAGACAAGGAGAACAAGAAACGGTTAAAGATTTCATAGAAAGGTTCCGGGAGAAGTCCGTACATTGCAAACACGGAATGATCCAGGAAACTCTAGTAGAGACCTGTTGACACAATCTTAAGACCAATGTGCTCCTCAAAATGGGGGCCGTAGAGTCTAAGACGTGGTGGGATCTGCTCAAACAAGGAGAACAAGCTGAAGACTTGATTCGCCGAGTTGAAGAGTCCCGCGGGCCAAGAAATGCTAGGGGTAGTAAATCATATACCCAAAACAACAGCAATAAGAATAAAGGGAAAGCAACGATGTCGTTAGAAGCTGCTCCTCAGAAAACCAGTCCTCCGCCAGAGCCGAAGTCTCAAGGTTAGCGAGGATCAAGGCAAATTAGACCGCAGCAAGAAAGGAATTACACTTTCAAAGCTGAACAGACACCTGTCCTCTTTCACTTGCTCCAGAAAAAGGGAATGCTAAAACTTCCGGAGAATAAAAAGCCAGAAGATGCTGGTAAGACTAAAAATCCCAATTACTGTCTCTATCACCGGAATGTTGGGCATCCTACCCGGGATTGTTTTCCCCTTAAGAACAGAATCAAGCACTAATAGAAGCTGGGGTTCTGACGCTTAAGGAAGAGCAGAAGAAGGTCACTGCCAATATGGCAACCATAGTGGTTGGAACCCACGAGTTCCCCGCAGGAGTGACCGCAATCCCAAAGAGTGAGGCAGTTACAAAGAATCTTGATCCTTACAACAAAGCCCAAGAAGGACTTATCCCTGTAACGACCCAAAGAGGAGAAGTTATGTGGGTTCACCCCGATTTGATAGAAGACGAGCAGTGGACAAACACAGGGGGTCACAAGAAAAAGCGGACTAGCAATGCTATCTCCGCGGAAATAAAGGATGAATATATTGCAGGAATGCCCACAGACTCTGAAGAGGAGTCCGAAGCCATGGCCACTCATCAAGATGAGGCAGGCCCTTCCGGCACTCGGTCTGGGAAAACATATCTTAGAAACTACACCAGAGTAGATCCGAAGGATATATATGCGGAAACTACTAATCCTGCAAAGCAAAAAGGTGTTCGTTTCCAGAAGAATCCGCGAAGAGATGAAGGAGTTAAGAATACCTCCTTCCAATTTGATATCATAACTCAGCTGACAAATATTCCAGCTCGAGTAACGCTATACGAGTTGTTACGATTGTCAAAGTCAACTCGTGAGGCGTTAAGGGAAGCTTTGGCAGACTCTGAGTCATTCCTAGCTCAGATTGTCGAGCCGGCTAATGAAGAACAGGATTCTTGCCCCCGCTGTCATCAAGTGAGGAGGCAGGTCCCACAAATAGTTTTCTCTCCAGAAGACATGCAGGTAAGGAATATAAAGCACAACAGGCCTTTATATTTCACCGAATATGTCGGATCCACAAAAGTGGACCGAATTCAAATTGATCCGGGTTCTGCACTAAGTGTCGTACCCAGAAGGTTGATGCAGCTGCTAGGGATCTCCCTCCATCGTCTGACACCAACCAACACGTCAATATATGTGTTCAATGCCAATAATAGCAGCCCCCTCGGGAAAATTCGACTCCGATGCCAAATTGGAGATCTAAAGACGGAGGTTACATGCTATGTTATTGATGCAGATACCTCCTACAATATTCTACTAGGACGACCTTGGATCCATGCTTACATGATCGTCCCGTCGACTCTTCACCAATGCATGAAATATTGCAATGAGAAAGGAGAAGTCCGGACACTAATTGCAGATAAGCAACCTTTCAAAGGACTGGAGAATTACTTCATAAATACTTCACTCTACAAACCAGCTCATGAAATCTCCAACGATGATCCTGGCAAGCCTCAAAAGCCCGATGATAGTGGCAATGAAGCCGACACTGAGTACAAGCTTCCTAGAGAAGATGATGGGGGTGATTATGAAATCAACCATCACCTAGATTTTAGTTTGAGTTTTGATAATATAGTGGATGTAATAGAGAGTGAATGGGTTATTAATGAAAATGTAAAGTTAGTCTACGAGCATGCTATAACTACTGAATCGGAGCCCTCTTGTACCTCCACCGAAGTGGATGACCTGACCGAACTTGAAGTTCTGGCGGCATACCATTTGCCCCTCAGGTCTTCCCTCCTCTCTCAATTAAAAATAACCGAGGATCAATGGTACTTCTTTGAAGTGCCTCTCCGACAGAAGTCCCAAAGGCCGATCATGTTCGGCAAAGTGGTCACGTCGCCTCGACAAATACAAAGTAGTGAAAGTGATGAACAGACATCACCTCAGTTCCATTTGTACGAACAGAGATCCTGACAGATGATGGAAAAGATGGGATATAATTTTACCCAGAAGCCGGGATTAAACTTTGGAAAAGGGCGACGGAATCTCATACCCTCGTTTAGAAGACCCGCAGGGGGTTGGGTTATGTATCTACCCCACCTTCTTCACCATTAAAAGATGAAGAGGGTTCTTCGGCCAAAGAAGAAACATCTTCACCCGATCATGATTCGGATATAAGTACCGGTGCTTGGTTTCAATCTTTGACAGTCAATATGGTTTCATCCGCGCCAGAAAGCGACGAGGTACCAATTGACGTTCAAGATGACGCTTGGGCTAGGCATATGGATACTCTCTGGGATGTCCGCTTTGAACAGCGTGACTCGCCCACAGAAGACAAATTAATACAAGTTAACATGAGAACGGAAGAAAATCCGAAACTCATTTTCATAAGCAACACACTAACTCCTTTAGAAAAGGAGGAACTTATATCTCTTATCAAAGAGTATATAGATGTGTTCGCGTGGAGTTATGAAGATATGCCTGGGCTTGACCCTCAAATTGCCACACACCGGTTAAATATAAAAGAAGATGTCAAACCTGTTAAACAACAACAGAGGCGTTTTTGACCGGAGTTGATGGAGGCTATAGTTGCCGAGGTCAATAAGCTTATTGAATCCGGATTCATTCGTGAAGAACAACATCCTGATTGGGTGGCTAACATAGTGCCAGTTCGCAAAAAGAATGGCAAAATCCGGATATGCATCGATTTTCGAGATCTGAACGTCGCATGTCCCAAAGATGAGTTTCCACTCCCAATCACTGATGTGATGATTGATAGTACTTGTGGTTATGAGAGGATGTCCTTTATGGATGGCTTCTTAGGTTATAACCAAATCAAGATGCACCTGGATGATGAAAAGCATACAGCTTTCAGAACGCCGCTGGGGGTATACTGTTATACGGTGATGCCATTCGGATTAAAGAATGCAGGTGCCACCTACCAACGCGCAATGAGTGTCATATTCAAGGAACACCTGCGCAGAACAGTGGAGTGCTATGTGGATGACTTAGCAGTCAAAAGCAAAAACAAAGAAGACCATCTTCATGATTTAAGAGTGGTCTTCGATCTTATGCGGAAACATCATTTGAAAATGAATCCTACCAAGTCGTTCATGGGGGTATCCAGCGGGAAATTTCTTGGGTTCATAATCACCTCAAAAGGAATTTTTCTCGACCCTGAAAAGGTAAAAGCGATTAGCGAAATGCCGCCTCCCTGCAATCTTAAGGAATTAAGGGGATTACAGGGAAAACTCGCCTATATTCGACGCTTCATTTCCAACCTTTCTGGACGATACCAGCCATTCTCAAAACTTATGAAAAAGGGAGTGTCTTTTATATGGGATGAGGCATGTCAGCAGGCATTTGATGACCTCAAGAAGTACCTTACTAGGCCTCCTGTACTTATGGCACCAGCCCCTGGGCAGCCCTTCCTTATATATGTAAGGGTCATGGATAATGCTTTAGTAGCATTACTTGCTCAATATAATGAGCACGGCCATGAACATGCCCTCTACTATTTAAGTAGAACAATGATTGGGGCCGAACAACGGTATACCCCGATTGAGAAGGAATGTTTAGCCCTAGTGTTTGCTGTTCAGAAAATGCGACACTACCTTTCGGGGCAAACAATTCATGTCATATCACGGGTTAACCCCTTGAAGATTCTGATGACCAAATCGGGATCCTTTAAAGGCCGATTGGCAAAATGGGCGCTCTTACTATTGCCCTATGACATACATTTTATCCCTCAAAAGGTCATGAAGGGACAGACAATCGCCGATTTCCTTGCAGATCATCCAATTTGGTCCAAATTAAAGCAGACATCAGAAGTCAACACAGTTACCGAAGAACAGTTGCCGCGAGACGATCTGCTGCTGGAGTGGGGGTTGTGCTAATATCCCCACATAAACATATATTGCCTAACGGTTACTCATTAACAGAACCGTGCACGAATAATGTAGCGGAGTACAACGCGCTCATTATAGGCTTAAAAATAGCTCTGCAACTGGGGGTGAACCATCTAGAGGCATATGGAGACTTTAAGCTCATCGTCAATCAGATGACAGGTGAGTATGAAGTCAGACATGAGGCCCTCATCCCCTATCATCAGTTAGCTATTGAGCTAGCAGGATATTTTGAACAATTCTACATATATCACGTATCTCGAAATGAGAACGTTTATGCAGATACTCTTGCCGCATTAGCCGCAACACTGGCAATCCCGCCAGGTGAAGTTAAAAGTATCACCATTGGTAGCAGAGAACTCCTCCACCCAGACGAGGTGTCTCAAGCCGAAGAGGTATGCCAGATAGGTTTAAAGTTAGAGCCCCGTGATTGGCGATTTCCGTTTGTGGATTATGCTTTGCATGGGATTTTACCAGAAGATTCAAAGGAAGCCACCTCAATAAAGAGGAAGGCCCAGAGATTTTATTATGACCATAAACTTCAGACTTTGTATAGAAAGTCAAGAGATGGTCTACTGCTACGCTGCGTATCGAAAGCAGAAGCAGAACAAGTGCTGAAAGAAACACATGATGGAGTATGTGGAGCTCATCAGCCTGGTCCAAAACTCGGAGACCGTATAAAAAGGCTAGGATACTACTGGCCAAATATGATTACAGAAGCAATAGCATACGCTAAACGATGCCATGCATGCCAAGTTCATGCTAATTTTATTCACCAACCTCCAGAATACTTGCACAATACCGTCGCTAGTTGGCCGTTTGAGGCCTAGGGAATGGACATTGTGGGGCCAATAACTCCCCCGTCATCCAGAGGACATCGGTTTATTCTTGCAATAACCGATTATTTTTCAAAATGGGCCGAAGCCGTGTCCATGAAAGAGGTGAAAACGATAGATGTGATCAAGTTTATCAAGCATCATGTCATTTACCGCTTCGGTGTACCCCGACGGATTATTCATGACAATGGTCCGCAATTCATTAGTTAGGGATTCTCCAGATTCTGCAATAAGTTCAGAATCAAAGACATTGCTTCAACGCAGACTTGGTTCTGACTGTTAAAAGGCCAATGGTGCTAACTCACAAGACTAAGGGTAAGTTTGAACCCAAGTGGGAAGGACCGTTTATTGTGGAGACAGTATACTCCAACGGAGCCTATCGCTTAATGAATCAAGATGGCGACAGGATGATGATGCTGATCAATGGCAAATTTCTGAAGAAATACTATTCTTAATACCCCTGGAGAAACGCGTCTTCTTTTTCTTAGGCATGGCAGTTTGGCGCCTCTGACCTAAACCCTGGTGTGTTTGGTTCTCAAGTTTGAACCACCTCCAGTCTTTTCTTAGGCATACGCAGTTTGGCGCCTCTGACCTAAACCCTGGTGTGTTTGGTTCTCAAGTTTGAACCACCTCCAATCTTTTCTTAGGCATGCGCAGTTTGGCACCTCTGACCTAAACCCTGGTGTGTTTGGTTCTCAAGTTTGAACCACCTCCAGTCTTTTCTTAGGCATGCGCAGTTTGGCGCCTCTGACCTAAACCTGGTGTGTTTGGAGTGCCCAGTTCAAGTTACGTGAGAGAGCCTTGAACCGCCTCCAGTTTGGTTCTCAAGTTTGAACCACCATCAGTCTTTTCTTAGGCATGCGCAGTTTGACGCCTCTGACCTAAAACCCTGGTGTGTTTGGTTCTCAAGTTTGAACCACCTCCAGTCTTTTCTTGGGCATGCGCAGTTTGGCGCCTCTGACCCAAACTTGGTGTGCTTAGTTCTCAAGTTTGAACAGCCCCCAATCTTTCTTTTAGGCATGTGTAATTAAGCGCCTCTGACCTAAAAGATATGAATTGCCCAACGCCGACTAGGCAATGGGAAGAGATTAAATTTCTCGCCAACCCATCATACTGGGGTAAAAGTATGAATTGCCCAACGCCGACTAGGCAATGGGAAGAGAACAAATTTCTCGCTAACTCATCATACTGGGGTAAAAGTATGAATTACCCAACGCTGACTAGGCAATGGGAAGAGAACAAATTTCTTGCCAACCCATCATACTGGGATAAAAGTATGAATTGCCCAACGCCGACTAGGCAATGGGAAGAGAACAAATTTCTCGCCAACCCATCATACTGGGAAAAAAAGTATGAATTGCCTAACGCCGACTAGGCAATGGGAAGAGAACAAATTTCTCGCCAACCCTATCATACTGGGGGTAAGAGTATGAGATTAACTACCCAATGCTGATTAAAGGCAAAAGGGGAGAGGAGATTAATTCCTCGACAACTCACCATGTTGAGGGAAATAACATGGCTAGCCCAACTCAAACGGTGTTGGTAAAGGCCAATCAAACCCGTTGATAGCTGGGGATTTGCTAAAAATCCCATAAAACCTGTCATGTTAAATTCTTACCTCTGACAGTACGACTTGGAACGCTTCGCAGAGAAAACTACCTTTTGATGGCAAGTTATTTGTTGTGCAAGAAGATTTCCTAGCCAACTAATAAAAGAATCAAAAAATAGTTATCCTTAGTCATCATTTAAAAAAGAATGGAGTTACAAAAGAAGTCTGAGAACCAATAAAGTTCTTTCTTTTAGTACAAGTTCTCATTACAAAAAAAGAATGAAGAATAAAAGAAAACTATGGATCTCCGAGATGCTTTAACTTACTCATCGCTTCGTCAACCACTCGACGATGAGTTGCCTCTATAGAGTGTTGAGCCTGCCGGAGTAGATCATCATCATTCATTCCAACTTGCTGGATGAGATGCTGGCGAGACTCTTCCATAGTACGGCTTCTTATTGTCTCCTCCTAAGCAACTTGCTCCCGTTGAAGGATCAACGCTTCCCGCTTCTTAACGGCTTCCCCTAATTGAAGCTCGTTCTCTACTAAGATCGCCCGAGCATTAGCAATAGCCTCCTGGGCGCTGAGAATGGCAGCCTGGCTCCCCTCAATTTCAGAGTTCACCAAATCTAAACCTCTAAGAATGGACTCCCGACTAGCCTGGAACCCTGCTAACGCTCGAGACCACTCTTCTTCTTGGCGCCTCAATTCCTCTCGACGAGCAACCAACTCCACTCGAAGACGAGCCCATTCGATCCCAGTAATCGACTCAACATCCGCTTGGCGAACTGTGTTGAGTATGTTCATTTGCTCTTCCAAAATTCCAAAACGGGCCCGGTAAGGAGCTGCTCGATCTCGTCCCCCAATTTCTTCGATGTTTTCTAGATAGCGGAATAACAGTGGACGTGCGAAGTTGAAGAAATCGTGGCCAGCAAGGACCATCTCGATACATCTCCTTAGCAAACGAATAAAATCGGCGACACTGAAGTTGAAAAGTTCTTCAAGAGGATTTGCAGTGCCAACAGACAAAGCAAGTAATGCTAAGGAAGATGTCACGGGCAGGGGAGCAGTGGCTACCGGTGTCGAAGAAGAAGCCCGTCCTTGTACCAGGTTCATGACATGCGGGGCCAGTAAAGCCAATGCAGATCTGGTGGAATCAGGAACCTGAGAAGGAGGGCTGCTAATACAAATCGCCCGGGGAGCGCCACCAACAGGAGAAGATGAGGGGGTATCTCCACCAGAAGTTCCTCCGATGGTAGAAGAAGCTTCAAATGAGAACTTTAAGTTCTCCTCATCCCCGACTGGAAGATTAGAAGCTGGAGGAATTATAGGTGTCTCAACAGCCATTATAGTAGAAGGCGTTAGAATCGCTGACTGAGAAACAGAAGGTACGCCAACGACCGTGGGAAATGTCTCAGTGGAACAGACTGGCGTTGGAGATGGCATGCTAGGAGAAGGCGTAGCCTCCCTAGCAGCAGCTGCGATAATGACCTCAGTTCTCTCATCACTTCCCAGTTCGTCAATTGGGGGAATTGAAGAGGGAACAAAGGTAGGAGCCGGTGTGGAATAATCAGCCGCAAACTCGCCTGCAGAGCTACCCACACCACCAACGGAGCCGGAATGGTCCATCCTATCGTCAGATTCTACTTGGGTAGTCGAATGCATTGGCGAGAGAAGTTGATCACCTGCATTTCAGAAGACCAGAAAAGCAGTGTTACGTTAAAATAATAACGGGCAAAAGATAAAATGCTAAGGGCCATACCAGGCGATACAAGTCCAGTTGTCGGACTTGAAGGGGGAGCCATTGTCGTTTCTAGCAACGTACCCGTCTCGCTACCCGTTAGTTGCGCCACAGGTTCTGCCACAGGCCCTACGGCCAAAGGGGCCGAAACCTCAATAATACTTGGAGCTTTAGTAGGTTCATCCTCCCTTGCCGATGCTGGGGGTAGAGCCGAAGCCAACAAGTCTGAAGCAAGTTTGACAGCCACTTCTTGGGGAGCTATCAAAGTTTCCTGAGCTAATTTTTGCTTCTTACCCTGTCTTCTCTTTAAAGTGCCGCGGCGTTTGAGAGCTGGACTCAAGGGACGACTGACAATAGGCTGGGGAGCTCCACTAGCACCAGTATTGTCATCGTCATCACCGGCATCGTCGTCGGACTCGCTGGCGTCTGAAGGCTCAGCTGCGGCGCCAAGAAATTCTTCCATGCCTTTTATTCTCACTCTAGAAGCACCCTGGCGGCTAATGTAGAGGGCTTTAATCTCTTTGCAACAACTGCGATTGAGAGAGAAGCCGTGCACGTCAGCATTCGTAATACTGAACCAGTTGCAGAAGCTGAGGGTCATGGCCAATTCTGGCGCCTTCTGGGGCAAGGAGAATTCAGCCTCGGTTCCGCCTGCTGCAAAATGGAACCAGCCGCGAGTGCCTTCGTATAAATTTCCCTCGTGAGCGAGATCTTTATTTGGATTGCCCACATAAAGTTGGGAGTATCCAAACTGGCGAGCAAAGCGATTCGGAATGTATGGCTCGATCCGACACCCGAGATCTTGACGATACACCAAGTGTCCGGGACGGATGTTGAGAAGCCACCAGAATGCTCCTGCAGATAAAGTAGTGAACTTATCTGCTCCCACGGCGTCCTTCAGCCTCATTCCATATCCTCCGCCGGGAAAGTCGGGGAAACACCTGAAGATCTCATAATTCTGAAAGCCACGAAGAGTCTTCCGAATTTGAGACATATAATTCTGCTTCCATGAAGAGCGTGCATACAGCTCTACAAAGAAGCACTTTTCGCCTGAACGACGCTCTGGTGCACTCATTAAAGAAGGACAATGTAAGACGAGCCACGCCATCAAATAGGTGTAGGGCATCTCCACCCTAGGGTTAGGAGTCTTCGGCTGGGCAGTCTCTTTTGACTTGCCCTTTCCTTTCCCCTTGATCTTAACAGTGGGAAGGAAATCACGACAAAGCACCCGCAGTCCATACTGTAAATTACACACCATGGCGGGAAGAAGTCCAAGGGGTCGGCCATATGCAAGAAGAACCGTCGGATATACCACGGTCATTGCAATTGCTTCCTTGGGCAACGACGGCACGACGCATCTCTTAAGCCACAGCATCAAAAACCCGGCAATGAGACCTCTGTTGGAAACCGGAAACTGGGCTTGATAGTGATAGCTCTTGAATGAAGTGCCAGGACCGTATCCATTCTCATTGGATTCAGTGGTATAATATAATAGGTGGCAGCCCTTAGCAATGCGGTGATCAATCTCTGAGCCATAGATGGGTGGATGGCCATGGATAGTCATTGAACTATCCTTAGAATTCAAGTTGGCAAAAAGGTATTCGGTCCATTTCTTATGACCGATACCGTGGTTACGCGCACTCGTCAAGTCAGCGCAAATATAATAGTGGCACATCATCTCCCAGTATGTGGCATAGATGCGCTCATCCCTCGCCAGTAGCATGTTCAACTCATCGGTGGTGGGGATATACTCTTCACAGGGGATTTCACCCATGGAAAGCCCGGAAACCTCGAACATCTCGTGAAGAGCGAATCCTAGCTCACCCACTGGTGTAAAGAGAGTACAAGTCTCAGGGTTATACATCTCCAAGAGGCAGTAAAAATGATAAGCACTCTAGGAAAACCCGAATTGGACATTCCTGATAGGTTTATACAAGCCAATATCCTTTAAAATGGGCTCGTGGGAATCCAGCATGTACTGAACGAGGCGGGCCCACCACATATTGTTAGAAGAATGAACCCAGCCAGGCATCCTGAAGTCGCTAGCCGGGTACTGACTATCCTTCGCCAGGAACTCACTTAAGAAAGTTCGAGCACGAGATGAGACTTCTCCTACTGGAAGCTCCTTGCCAAATCGGCCTGGAAGCAAACCAGTAATGCATCTTGGGGGACCATCTTGATAAACCCCTTTTGCACCAAATTTGCCTGTTGGGACGCCATCTTGCTCTTGAGTCAGTCCCCACTTTAATTCCCGAGGCATCGCCAGCCTCTGAAGATAGACCGGAGGATAGCTACGAGCCATTCTAGGCCGAAACATCAGTATTTCGCCTGAGTTATATAACCAAATGCACTCCTCTTCAGAAAGGATCTCATCTGATTGATCCATCTGGTCTCCAAAGAGGAAAGCGGGTTTCTCCATCGCCTCTCTATTTAAAGTTTCGAAGGCTGCATCAGTTATGATTTCTCGTGCAGTAGTGGGGTGATACTTGATCAACTTTTCTTTGCGCTCCTTCGGGTCTGGCTTATATGAAGCCAAGATAGTGGTGAAGTGAAATTGGCCTGAGGGATCAGAACCACCAGCAAAGCCGAAGTAATTCTTGTGAGGAAGAGCTTCCACTGAATATCCTACTGCAAAAAGAAGCACTAGAGTTAGAGAAGTTTCTATAAGACAGAAAAATTCTCTAAGTATGGACGCGCGAAGCTAAAAATTAGAACGCGCGAAGCTAAGAATAGCGCCGCGCGAAGCTAAAAATTAGACCGCGCAGAAGTCAAAATAGCCTCACGTTTCAGCGCGACTGCTACTTAAAATAGCCTCGCGTTTCAGCGCGACTGCTACTTAAAATAGCCTCGCGTTTCAGCGCGACTGCTACTCAAAATAGCCTCGCGTTTCAGCGCGACTGCTACTCAAAATAGCCTCGCGTTTCAGCGCGACTGCTACTTAAAATAGCCTCGCGTTTCAGCGCGACTGCTACTCAAAATAGCCTCGCGTTTCAGCGCGACTGCTACTTAAAATAGCCTCGCATTTCAGCGCGACTGCTACTCAAAATAGCCTCGCATTTCAGTGCGACTGCTACTTAAAATAGCCTCGCGTTTCAGCACGACTGCTACTCAAAATAGTCTCGCATTTCAGCACGACTGCTACTTAAAATAGCCTCGCGTTTCAGCGCGACTGCTACTTAAAATAGCCCCGCGCTTCAAAACATGAGGATGACGCGATAACTTCGCGTAAGAAGAAAGTCAGAGACTTTTCTTCCTCTCCAAGCCTTACAGCAGGAGTACGGCGATCTCGCCAGTAAAAGAGTTGATTGGTCAGTTAAGATCAAGCCAAATCACTCTAGAGATGTTCTAAAAAGTCTCGATTGAGAGATTCTTACCTCCGATAGGCGAGATGTGGGCTGGCGCGTCGCTGCCATGGTCACCGCCACCACTGCTTGCGCCAGTTGCCGATGATGGAGCCGCGCGAGAGGTAGCACGAGTTTTGGGTGCCATTGCTGAGGAAAATCAGCTGAAAATCGGGAGGAAACTCGGTCGGAAGAAGCTCGGGTTGCCTGAACTGTGATCGCCTGAATCTCTAAGTTTCTGGAAAATTCTCAAGTAAAGTGAGAAGAAAAGGAATAGAGATTTTATTTAAAAGAGGGAAACCGCCTCTTGGAGTTCGGTGCGGATTTCGGAGAAAATGACTGATCAGTTACTCCCTAAAACGCGGAGCAGATAATCCCACGTGGTGATATTGAAAATGCGAAGTCACTTAACCTCGCGCAATTCCGTGCAACCACTCAGAGCGCGAAGTTATTTAACTCCGCGAAACGCAAGGATAACTTGGTATTTTAACCTCGCGTTCTCATGAAGAACTTGGATTTTTGGTCAAGTTAAGAGGATCAGTATCCGATCAAATCGGTATTAATGATCTAAGTTACACAAAAGAGTCTTAGATTATTTTGCCAAAATTATTGACCATCTGTTTGTTGTACAAGCAAAATCATTGAAGCCAACAGATAAGAGGAAAATAATTTGTCTTTATTAATGAGACGAAGAAATTACAAAGAAGGAGTTATAACTCTCCCAAAATCTTTTACATGATCATCAACTCATCAATACATCGACTCATCAATAACTTAACGGTGAGATTTCTCTCTACGGGGTGTTGAAGCTCAGTTCTCTGATTCACATGCAAAAGATCTCCTCTGCAAATATCATTTTGGACCTGTCATCTGAAATGAAGCACGAGAGGAAAGGGAAGTGCTGCATCGAAGCACAAGCTGAACTGCAAGTGCTGCAATTCTGAACTGCAAGTGCTGCAATTCTGAACTGCAAGTGCTGCAGGCCCTCACTTAAGTTTGAAGCTCCTTCAATAGTCCATCTCTAGGAGCCAGAGCTTGAAACCTGCAACTATGTTGTAAAGCATATGCTTCTGACTTCCTTAGAGTTACTTTTGCTGATGAAGATCGATGGACCCGCATACATTCCTCTTCAGAAAGGATGGACTTACTGCAAAAGGAACAGAGTTTCCAAAAGAGTGAAAACGCGGAGCTAAGCTAACTCCGCACACAGTTGAAGAAATAGCCTCGCGCTTTAAACGCAGAGGATGATGCGATAACTTCGCGTAAAGGGGGACAAGATTTCTTTCTGCTCTTTCCTTCTCTTTTCAATTCATCGCGACTGCTAATCAAAGATAGCCTCGCAATTCATCGCGACTGCTAATTAAAGATAGCCTCGCAATTCATCGCGACTGCTAATCAAAGATAGTGTCGCAATTCATCGCGACTGCTAATCAAAGATAGCCTCGTAATTCATCGCGACTGCTAATCAAAGATAGCCTCGCAATTCATCGCGACTGCTAATCAAAGATAGCCTCGCAATTCATCGCGACTGCTAATCAGAAATAGACTCGCGTTTCAAACGCAGGGGATGACGCAATAACTTCGCTGAGAACGGCGATCTCGCCGGTAAAATAAACAGTTGGCTGGATTAAACCAAGCCGAAACATCTCAAGAATGGTTCTTAGAAGCCCAAGAGTTAAGGTTTTTACCTTCGGAAGACGCTGCATAGACTGGTTCGCCGTCGCGTCTACCTTCACGACGGTTGCTATTAACGCCGGCCAACTTGCGCGATGTCGCACTCTTCCTAGATGGCATCCTAGTGATGAAGATCTATGGAAAGGAAAAAGAAGTTCGACTGGAGATCATTCTTTCAAAATAAGAAGCCTGAGTCGCCTGCTCTGAAGCCCTAAGATTCTTCGGATAAGATGAAGAAGAAGATGAGCCGAGAGCTCTATTTAAACAGAATTTCCGTCGCTTGGTATTCGGCGTAGAAATTCAGGGTAATTAATGACATAATTACTCATTTCACTGAAGACGAAGTGAAGCTGATTAGCTCCGCGTAAGTGAGCATAACGCGAGATAGACTTGGTATTCTAACTCCGCGTTTCAGTTTAGATATCCAAAGTATTTCAAAATCTGCTGAAGTCTAAGCTATTTTGAAAACTTTGGAGGGGGTTCTGTTGGCAGTGAAAATTTCTAAGTTAAAAGGATTTTCCACAACAGAACGCGGAGCCAATTGAGTAGCCCCGCGTTTGGCAATATTAACCATGCGTTTGAATAAAACGCGGAGATGTTTAATAGCTCCGCGTTGATTCCGCAGTCTGGCTTGTATTAGCCTCGCGTTTGAGTAAAATGCGGAGATGATCAATAGCTCCGCTTTAGCTCCGCGTTTTGGTTATTTAGCGCCGCGATTTGATGCGATTAAAGCTCCGCGTAAGCAGATAATCAGAATCTCAAATTGATTGAGATTATGATTCTGGACCTATCCAAATACCCAAATCAAGTCTAATCAGAATTCCATCAAAACTAAGATATTTGATTGGAATCCCGGATAACGACGAGTTCTATTTAGATAGAAACTCTTACATTAACCTGGGGCTATAAATAACTTCCTGGTGAAACCCTAGGGATCTTCTTTTGGGCAATTGAGATATTTTTCTGAAATCTTGGAGAATTCGAGTTACGCACAGAGCCTTGAGTTCGTGAAAATCAGAGAAAATCACCATCTTCTTTCTGGAGTTCTTGAAAAGTTCGAGTTACGCGAGAGAGCCTTGAACAAATCAAAACCAGAGAAGATCGTCTATAGTCGGCCGATATCTTCAAGAGAGAAGATTTCAACGTACCGATTGTCCAAAGGAGCTGCTCGACAGATCCCATCGCCACTGATCCCACGAAATATTGTAAAAGATAGCGATAAATATAAAATCCTCTCGTTTTTTCTCTTTATCTTTTGTTCACTTTCATTGTAATTTAAGTTAATTCAATGGGAGGAAGCAAAGAAACTTTTGCGGCGAACAGCCCTGTCAATCGCATCCGAGCAAATCGTATTTTGCGCTTTTCAGGCATGTCATACCAATCGATATAGTAATCCATATCTGCGAGCTAGTCACTAAAAACTTTAGGTTCGTGAGTGCCGTCGAATGTAGGAGCTTCTATTTTTATCTTATGTATGATGTCATCTTCAACATGTCTAGTTTTAGGGACACTCTCATCTCTATTCCTTTTATTTCGATCTCTTAGTCCTCTATATTGATCGTAATTCCTTTCGTTATATTCATTCTTATAAATTTGATTATTTTGTTCTTCCATTTATTGTTCTAGTGCATCCAATCGTTTATTAACAATTTTAAACTGTTACATTTGTTCAGCGATAGTTTTTAATTATTTCATCATGATTTGTTCAGTGATAGTTTTTCATCCACATTACTAGAACCTGGGGTGGTCATTTTACCGTTACGAAGAAGCATACAATCAAATAAGCATATGCAATACAATTTCCTAGACTCAGTCAAATTCTATATACGTGCACTATATGATCAAATAAAATTTTCTAAGGTTTAGTTTCTAAAATGCAAGGAAATAGATCCTAAAATGTGTGTATGTAGCAATCAACGAGTTGGCAAATAATTATTAGTAATTCTAACTAACAATCTTATGCTGAATTTCACAAAATAATTGCAAAATTTTGTTAAAAAAAATGGGTTAGTTTAGATATTACCCAAATACTGAAGAAGTTCGTGCACTTGTACTGATCCCTTGGAGTTTTTTGAAGTTGGTTCGCCTGCTGAAGAGTCCTAAAATCCTACCACAATTGTTGGAAACAAATCCAGGAGAACAACGCTTCGAATCTGACTCGAATTGGATTCCGAACGGGCTCCAAATCACTACTTTTCTCCTTAACGGGTCTGCACTATCAACGAGTCTGCACTGCTGTACTGAACTGACCCAAAAGTGGAATGGATCTGGATCTGCGGGTCAGATCTGATTCAATAAAAACCCAAACTTTTTCTAATAGGGTCTAAATAATTGGATCCAAATCAGAACAAAATCAAACCCAATAACAAACAAATCCAAAACCCAATAACTATCTTCTCCTTTCTCTCGTTCTACAGGTGGCTGTGGTTGAGGGGGGAATCAGTCGGTTCGGTCGCAGCTGCTAGGGCAAGAAGGAGGAGCGGCGAGGGCGAATGGCAAGGAACGAAGGGGTGCGGAGCCTGTGGAGGGGGTCATCGCTGACGGTGAATAGGGCGATGCTGGTGACAGTAAGCCAGCTGGCGACATACGACCATGTGAAGGAGGAGCGGCGAGGGCGATCTACTCGTTGGCTGAAGATGGCGACAGCGTTGCTGGCAGGGAAGCAACGAGCAGAGGCGAAAGCGGTGGAGAGGACAGTGGATCTGGTGAATCTGGTGGTTGACTAAGACGTGGGAAGAAGGAGAGACAAGGGGTGGATCTGGTGGTTGATGGTGGCGGATCAGCTGAGAGAAGGAGGGGCCGCGGGCAATCTGCTCGTTGGCTGAAGAAGGGGAGGAGCTTGGGCTAGTGCTTGGGGGGCGGAGTAGAAGGAGATAGAATCGAATGATGGCTTGCTGGTGTTTTGTGGATAGGGAAGTTGAGGGAGAGGATGAGGGCTTGCTGTTTTTTTTAGATCTGTATTCTTTTTTTTTTAGATCTGTTTTTATTAGATCTTTTTTTTTCAAAATAAAAAAATAAACTGAAATAAAAGAGAATAGAGATGTGGAAGAAGAAGATGGTGATGGAGAAGAAAATTTAGGCTTTGATACCAAATTTGACGCAGGACGGAGGCGAAATTAAGATTAGAGTTTTGAAAATTAGGGTTTTTAGAGGAATTGGGGAAGAAAAGATAGCTTGGAAAAACTTAGAGGATTTGGGAATCCACCCGGACCCACGCTCACTCTCCACGAATTCACGAGAAAAGATTTGCTCAAGCGAAATCCACGCCATAAATTTCTCAAGAAATTTTCAAAATATTATCCCTCTCCCCAATAATTCATACAAACCCATATATATAGGAAAACCCTAACAAACAGAATCCTAATAGAATCCAAACTCCTAATCCAATCAAATATCCTAGTAAAATCTAAATCCTAATAAGATCCAAATCAAATCAAATCAAATCAAATCAAATTCTGATCTCCATCAGTAGTTCTTCTTCAATTTGTCTTCACTAAACAAGGTTTTTTATTGAGCGAAAACGGTAGGTATATATTTTCCCGTATTCATTAAATAGATTTTAACAAAACAGGCTAATACATAGTAAAGTGTCTTGCCCTAGTATTTGGCTATAGTCTTAATGCATAATATAACAAGCTTTGAATTATAAATCACTCTTTAACAAGAAAACTTGAAATATTTCTTCCTCCTTCACCAGCTGGTGCTACTCCTCTGTATGGACAATATTCTGCCTCGGCAAATTGCTTAGAGTTGTCTCCCTTATTCCTCCATGCCCCGGATCTCGTTCTCATTATACTTCCTCTTTCTCATCCGCAGTAAGTGCTATCAAATCTACTCTTCTTCTAGGATCTCTCATGTTGTGTGCTTATGGTGGCTTTCAATTGATCTTGATGGCATTGTTATGTTCACATTTCAACTATATTGTTAGTTCAAAACATAATGCATGTAAGAGATAGTGCTTTTAAGAAAAATTTGCGATTATTTCTTTCCATCCATATTCTCCATATGACCGCAGCTATATGTATGCACTTTTTATTATTATTTTTTGCACAGCATCAATAAATCTTCTATGCGTTTCAATTTTTTTTTTTTTTAATTTGTTGCCGCCAGCCCTCCTTTCCACTAATTTGAGACCATATTTGATTTGTATATGGACAATCTAAGAATATATATTGACTGTTTTCCTCTTTCTTAGAACAAAGATTACAAATCACTGATTCTACCCATCCCCTCTTCTGAAGATTGTCGAATATTAATTTCCAAATTATGTCTGTAACTCTATTTCTAATCCCTTGATAATTAAGTATTTGATAGTATGATGACACTGTATACTCTTTTTATTTGGTCCACAACCACATATGAGTGTCTTTAATTCCAGCTCTTGGAATATTATTTTGTAATTTTCTTATTATAATATTTTTTCAGTTTGATTGTGATGTCTCTCATCTCTTGCTGACGCTATCATGTAGGAACCCCTTTTGTAAAAGGAACTCACGTCTCTCTTTGTCCCTCATCGCTTCATAGGTTTTTGGCAAAGATACTCTTAACTGTTCATAGTCAATCCACTTATTCTTCCAGAAGCAGATTGTGTCTCTTTCTCCCAAACTATATTTTATCCCTGTCCAAAATATCTCTCTCCTATTTTGTAATCCCTTCTAAAAATATGATGCATTTTTTTTTTTACACACTTCGCCAATACTCCTGTTTCATTTTTATTTCCATATTGATCTCTCAAGATTTTGCACACAAGCTTATCCGGATCGGTCATAATTCCACCACCATTTTGCTAGTAATGCCATGTTCATAAATTATAAGTTTGATATTCCCAGACCCTCTTGTTTCTTTGGGTTGCACACTGGGTCCCACTTAGCCAGGCTACACTCTCCCAGAGGAAGCACTAACCAAGTTATCGACTTAGTGTGGGACGAGAGTCTCCTAGGTTTATGACATGGGCAAATTCTTGCCCCTACACTTAGACTTAGATTGGTCTTGTTATAAAACTTAAGAGTTTTTTTTTTTTGCTTCTTCGCCCAAGAGAATGGTTCATTTTATCTAGTCGTTAGGGTGGGATCTTTCCTATTGTTGTCTATCGTGGCTAAAAGGAGTGACACGATCAATTCAGATTGATTTTTCTAGTAGATGCATGGCTCAAAGAAGCCGTAGTTGAGATTGTTGTAAGAAAAAAATTTGGTTTTCTTTATGTGGTGGTTGACATGCCAACCCTTAGTTTTTCCTATATGCTGGTTCATATATCTAACGTTATTGAGTTGTCACTTTATGGAGATAGAATTATTGCCTTTAATTGTGAATAAGTTATAAACTACATTGTTGTTTTTTGAGGATGGAATAATGAGGATAGCCTAAAGGTTTTTGGGAGTTACAAAAGAGAGTCTCTAGTCTTGTATATATAAGGGCTTGATTTTCCATCAATATCATCCATAAATTCAAAAACAAGGCTAGATGTCGCTCACCCATAGTAGTGTTCTACACAAAATCTTTTTGTTTTACAAGTGATAGATTTCAATAACGTTCAAGCACAAATGGCCGAAGGTATTACAATTGTCTTCCGCTGCTTATTTTCTTTTCCACTTGTATTTTACAATTGAATGATGTTTGAAATTTGGATTGATCTATCAATCGATCACATAGCCAGGATTGCTTGACTAATATATGGCGACATTATAAACCAAAAGCATTGCATCGCTTAGTTTTCTTGCTGAATTTTTTCTGAGCACGGGCCTTTAAATACCCATCACTCTTATTGTAAACTTCATTTTATGCACACTCAAGTCTTTGAATTATCTGGAGCTTCCTCTCTCCCATTTTTGGAGATCCATATTTCTCTTTTTCTTAAGTTTAATTCCAAGTTCTTTCCCTACTAGTCAACTTGTTTTAATTTCTAAATTCCTACCTGTTGTTAATTTATGTCTAAACAGTCCTTCACTGAGGGCTGAATATTTGGTCGGAATCATCGGAGTTGGCAAACTCCGACCAATTCTGACCTAGGGGAGGAGGTGAGACTCCGATGATCTTATAGGATGTAATCCGACCAAACTACAACCGACTCTAGATCGGTCAGATGCAGTCGAAATCCGACAGTATCGGTTGGAGATTTTATGAAAAAAATAGAGAGGAAGAGAGTCTTCCATAGTTAGAGAGAGAGAGAGAGAGAAAGGGAGCAGGAGAGGGATGGAGAGTGAGAGCAGAGAGAGAAACTGGAGGGAGGTGGGAGAGGGAGAGAGGGAGGGGGAGGAGAGAGGGAGAAGGGGAGCAAGTGAGGGGTGTGGGATAGAGGGGGAGAGGGAGAGAGAGGGAGAAGGGAGCATGTGAGTGGAATAGAAGAGAGGGGGAGCAGGGAGTAGGTGGGGGAGGGAGGGAGGGAGGGAGGGAGAGGGAGAGGGAGGGAGGGAGAGAGAGAGAGAGCATGGAGCAGGCAAGGGGGGCGAGACAGAGAGAGAGAGAGAGAGAGATAGGGAACATGGAGCAGGCAAAGGGGAGAGAGAGAGAGAGAGATGAATACCTCGCCCATCGGAGTCCGACTGACTCCAATGAGATTCCAACCATATCTAGCCTATTAGTATTCTACGCACTCGACTTTGACTATCTTGACTCTCTGTACTCTGACCGAATCCAGTTGGAGCCTGATAGAATGGTCAGAGTGGAGACGAGTGTTCATCCCTACCTTCACTTTTATTCTAAGGCTCCTATTTAATCCTTGTAATTGATAAAGATACTTAACCAATTGCAAATCTAAAATCTTATTTTGTTATAATTTAAATAATTAAGATCTTGTGTAATCCCTAATTTTTTCATTGAATAAAACTGAATATATGTGCAATCTCTAATGTAGGAAAAGTCAACAAATTTAAAAAACTAATATCCTATAAATTAGGGATTACACAAGACTTAATTATTTAAATTATAACAAAATAAGATTTTAGATTTGCAATTGGTTACGTATCTTTATCAGTAATGACAATATATTTGTCAATTTATTTTAGTAATGATAATAACTATGTCTATTTTTTCTTTTCTTATGTTTAAGATTTGAGACATTTTAAAAGTATTGTTTATCTTTGGAGTTGTTCCTTATCATTTTCTAAACAAGTATTTAATAGTTGGCTATTGAGTTCATGTGACATTTTACTCTGTTGTTATTTCATAATTAATTCTTTGTTAGATTTTATAATATTTATATATTACACATTCATTTTAACTATTTTTTTGAATAATCTTGTGTAATTTTTTATCTTTAGCAAAATTTTAATTATATAACAATGAGAATGTTTCTCATTTAGGAAGAGAAATCATCGCAATTCTCTTCAGGTCCTTTTAAGTTAGTGTCCCTGTTTATTACAATTTTGTATGAAAGAAATAAGGAAATTGAAAAAGCTAACTTCGGAAATGTGGATAATTCGATGGAAAACAAATTAAATATTTAGGCAATCAAAATAATATATCAATTATGCACAATAATAATCTCAAATCATCACATATATTAATATGAATATTTTTTTAATATGGAAAATCTAAACGGGGAAAAACCATAAAAGATGTTGCACTTTGAAATAAAGTCAATTACACGAGATTTGACAAAAAGTCACTGCACACCACAACCGATCAAATAGTCTGAGATCTAACTCTTATAGTAGACAGTCAGCGAAAGAACTCTACACTCAAATTATTCAAATCTCTATAATGACTTACTACTCAAGATGCAGATTCATAAAATATTGAATTGTAAGTGATTATAAATGAGTAGAACTTATTACAACCAGATGCAGATCTAAAAAATCCATTGTTGTCGAGCTAAGCCACCAGTAGGGTCAATGTGGCTTTACCGGCAGGTAGATTTAAGCTGGTTCAATGAACAAAGCCACTGTCGAGAACATGCATGACTCGATCACTTATGAGATCACCCATGGCTTTGAGTTTCTCAACAATTTTAACAAAACTATTCTTCAGTAAGACAATAATATCACTCGCACATGAGTTCTGATTGAGCTGATCTTAATGGCATTTCAAAAAGAATTCAGAGCTCTACAACTTATAGTAGACATTATTGTGAAATTCGTAGTGTAAGTCCGTCAAATTAGCCGCACGTATCGATCGGATCCGTCATATCGATTTTTATCAATCTTGATTTTCTATTATGCTCAATTACTTGGCCTAATTCTTCATAAGTTTTGACACGATTTGTCACACATGTATAATCAAAAATCCTAGCAGAAATCATATTATTGTGGTCTATTTGGACAATTTATCTCATTTAGAAAGTGCGTTGTAAGCTTTGCTTTTTAGTTCTTTATTTTTTTTTTAGTAATTTATATTTATTTAGTTGTTAAATTACTTGGTCATTATTTCTCCTTCAAAATTTAAAATTTAATACAGAGAAGACTTGATCACTTCTATGTGTACTCATTGTTAACCATTATTTTCTAATTCGCTCTATCCCCTCGAACCGTGACTCAATTTGTACATACCCCTTCATGATGCATGCCTGAACTAGATTTTGATCATGGGTGATGACTTGAGAAAAATAAGAAGAAAACTAATGATTAAGTGATTCAATGAGCTTCTTTGATGTATTTAGCATTAGTATTCAAACTTTTCTTAATAGATTTATTTTCTATTTTTTCAGACTTACACTATAAAAAGAAAAGTACATATTTTTTTAGTTCCACATAAATGAATAATACATGTATATTTATTTAAATTTCTTTTTGTCTATCTTCATAGCTCTCTTACTTTCAGACAATTATCATAGCTTTCATATGAAAACACCTAGAATGCAATGAACTTATCCTTGACTCAACAACAACAACAACAACTAAGTCTTTTATCCCAAGTATTTGGGGTAGGCTACACGAACCAAAAAAGAGAATCACGCCGGATCGATCACTTTGATGTCATTCTCTATTCTTTTTTATCAAGTAATATCTCCTTATTTAAACCTCTAGAATTCATATCTTTTCATATCACCTCTATTCTTATTTTCTTCGGTTTTCGCTTCACTCTTTTAATTTGTCCTACATTGATAACTCTCATCGTCGAACTGGTGTATTTTTAGGCCTACGTTGCACATGACCAAACCATCATAAGCAATTTTCTCGCATATTCATCGATGGGAGGTACACTTACCTTAACACGAATATCTTCATTTCTCACTTTATCTCTCCTAGTATTGCCGCATATCCAGCGGAATATGCGCATCTCTGTTACACTTATCTTTTATGAATAACATTGCTTTATAGTCTAACATTCCGTGCCATATAATAAATCTGGCCTAATAAAAGTCCTATAAAATTTTTCTCTTAGCCGTAAAGGAATGTTACAGTCGCATAAAACTCCTGTTGCACTCCTCCATTTCAACCAGCCAGTTTGTATCCTATAGTTAATATCATTATCGATCTCTCCATCATTCTAAATAATAGAACCCAAATACCTAAACTGACTACTCATTTGTATCTATTGCCCATCCAGTGTTACAGTATTATAGTCTACGATCTGTCGTTTACTAAATTTATACTCCATATACTCTGTTTTAGATCTACTCAATATAAAACCTATAAATTCTAATGTGTGCATCCATAATTCTAACTTGGCATTTACCCCTGTTTTTGTCTCATCAACTAAGACAATATCATCAGCAAATAGCATACACCAAGGTATCTCATCCTGAATAGCTCTAGTAAGCTCATCCATCACTATAACAAATAAGAACGGACTCAATGCAGATTCTTAACACAATTCAATTATGATAGAAAAATTACTTGTTAAACTACCACATGTTCTAATATTGGCCACTACTCCATCATACAATTCTTAATTATGTCAATATACTTGATGGGGACTCTTTTTTTCATCAATATCCACCAAAATAGCTCTCGTGGTAATTTATCATAGACTTTCTCTAAGTCAATAAATATCATATGCAAATATCTATTTCTCTCTCGGAATCGCTCTATAAGTTGATGAAGTAAATGATTAGCTTCTGTCGTTGATCGCTCCGGTATAAATCCAAACTGGTTCTCTGATATTTTAACAGTTTATCTCAATTTATGTTCAATTACCCTTTTTCAAAGTTTCATAATGTGACATATGAGTTTTATTCCACGATACTTATAATAACTCTGAATATCATACTTATTTTTATACAGAGGTACCAGAGTACTCTTCCTCCATTTATTTGGTATTTTCTTAATTTGCCAAATCTTTTAAAAAAAATCTGTCAGCCACCTCATACCAATCCCTTCTAAATATCTTCATATCTCTATAAGAATCTCATATGGACAAACAATTTTTCTTGATTTTATCCTCTTTAAAGCATCTTTTACTTCAGATTCTTTAATTATGTGCATAAACCTACGATTCATATCTTCACATTGAATAGTAACATCTCCCAAATCTTGAGTAAAAGTACCATTATATAATCTATCAAAATAATATTTTTTATCTTTCTTTAATCTCTTCGTTTCGATCTAGAATCATCTGATTCTTATTTTTAATACACTTTATAATACATAAGTATCTAGACTTTCTCTCTCTTATTTGAACAATTATATATATATATATATATATATATTTTTTTTTTTCTACATCTTTATTATCCAACTTCTTATATATTTGTTTATATAATTTAGTTTTAATCCCGAACAACTTTCTTAGCCTCATTCCCGGCTAATTTATATCTCTCAAAACTTGTTCCATTATTATTATTATTATTATTATTATTATTATTATTATTATTATTATTCATCAAATTTCTATAAAGGTCCCACTTGATCTTAATAGCATTTTTTATCTCTTTATTCCACCATGATATGTCCTTATATGGTAGAGCACTACCCTTCAGCTCACCAAATATATATTTAGCTATTCTTTTAATGCAGCTAGTCATTTTGTTCCATGTTACATTATCATCATCATGGTCCCTCCAATATATTTCTTGTACTACTCTATCTATAAAAACTTTTTGATTATCTTCTAATCGTCACCACTTAATTTTAAGATCTAACTTATACTTAATTTTTAAGTCTCTTTCTAATATAAATATTTAAAACTAAGAGTTTATATTAGGTAACTACACTCTCATCTGACACTACCTTACAATCGATCTAAGTAGCTCTATCTTCACTCCTAGTTAAAAAGAAATCTATTTGGCTCGCACTCGATCAACTTTTAAAAGTAGTCAAGTGAGAAACTCTCTTTTTAAACCAAATATTCACTAAAATCAAATTATAAGATAAAACAAAATTTAGAATTGAGTTACCTGCTTCATTTCTTTCTCCAAAATCAAATCCTTTATGTACACTATCAAACGCATTGCAACTAGTTCCTACATGCCCATTGAGATTATCACCAATAAATAGTTTTCTCTAGCAGGTATTTATTTTACTATCTTATCTAGATCCTCCCAAAATTGATGTATAAAGAATACTTCATTTTGATTTTAGTGAATATTTGGTTTAAAAAGAGAGTTTCTCACTTGACTAATTTTAAAAGTGGATCGAGTGTGAGCCAAATAGATTTCTTTTTAATTAGGAGAGAAGATGAGTTACTTGGATCGATTGTAAGGTAGTGTCAGGTGAGAATATAGTTATCTAACATAACTCTTAGTTTTAGATATTTAGATTAGAAAGAGACTTAAAAAAATTAAGTATAAATTAGATTCTAAGAATAAGTGGTGGCGATTAAAAGGTAATTAAAATATTTTTATAGATAGAGTAACACAAAAAATATATTGGAGGGACCATGATGATACTAGTGTAACATGTAACAAATGGTTAGCTGCATTAAAACGATAGCTAAAGATATATTTGATGAGCCGAGGGGTGGTGCTCTACCATGTAAGGACATATCATGGTGGAATAAAGAGATAAAAAATGCTATTAAAATCAAGTGGGATCATTATAGAAATTTGAATAATAATAATAATGGAATAAGTTTTGAGAGGTATAACTAGCCAAGAATTTGTTCGGGATGCAAAAACTAAATTATATAAACAAGTATATAAGAAGTTGGATAATAAGAGGCAGAAAAAGATATATATAGAATTACTCGAATAAGAGAAAGAAACTTTAGAGACTTATGTACTGTAAAGTGTATTAAAAATGAGGATCAGATGGTTCTAGTTCGAAACGAAGATATTAAAGATAGATAGAAAAATTATTTTGATAGATTGTATAATGATATTTTTACTCGAGATTTGGGAGATCTTACAATTCAATGTGAGGATATGAATTGTATGTTTATGCGTAAAATTAAAGAATCTGAAGTAAAAGAGATTTTGAAGAGGATGAAATCAATAAAAGTTGTTGGTCCATATGAGATTTTTATAGAGATATGGAGATACTTAAGAGGGATTGGTGTGACCTAGCTGACAGATCTTTTTAATAAAAATTTGACAAACTAAGAAAATAGTAAATGAATGAAGAAATAGTATCATAGTATCTCTGTATAAGAATAAGAGTGACATTCAGAGTTATTCTAAGTATCATGGAATAAAACTCATGTTTCACACTATGAAACTTTGGAAAAAGATAATTGAATATAGATTGATGCAAATTGTTAAAATATCAGAAAACCAGTTCAGAATTATACCGGGGCAATTGACGACAGAAGTATTCATTTATTTCGTCAATTTATAAAGCGATTCCAAGAGAGAAATAGAGATTTACATATAATATTTATTGATTTAGAGAAAATCTATGATAAGGTACCACGAGAGGTACTTTGGTAGATATTGATGAAGAAAAAAGTCCCCATCAAGTATATTGACATAATTAAAGACATATATGATGGAGTAGTGGCCAATGTCAGAATACGTGATGGTCTAACAAGTGATTTTTCTATCACAATTGGATTGCGTCAAGATTCTATATTGAGCTCGTTCTTATTTGCTATAGCGATGGATGAGCTTACTAGAGCTATTTAGGATGAGATATATTGGTGTATATTATTTGCTGATGTATTGTCTTAGTTGATGAGACAAAACTAGAGATGAATGTCAATTTAGAGTTATGGAGACACACATTAGAATCTAGAGCTTTTAGATTGATTATATCTAAAACAGAGTATATAGAGTGTAAATTTAGTAAACGACGGCCCGTAAACTATAATACTGTAATACTGGATGGGAAAGAGATACAAATGAACAATTAGTTTAGATATTTAGGTTCTATTATTCAGAATGATGGAGAGATCGATAATGATATTAACCATATGATACAAGCTGGCTGATTGAAATGGTAAAGTGCAATGGAAGTTTTATGCGACCGTAACATTCTATCAAGGCTAAAGGAAAAATTTTATAGGACTACTATTAGGCCAGTTTTATTATATAGTACGGAATGTTGGGCCATTGATGTGATATATTTACTGCAAGCGCACAGTATCGTTGTAACGTTGTACAGGTCCTCTCACAGGGATCTAAGATGTTCTTGCGTTTCTTACTCTTTTCTTAGTCTAACGGACTAACCAACAATTCTAGTTTGAACTTGAATTAATCTAAATAGCCTAGGATCTAGAATCCACTAATTTCCAACCATGTTCTTACTTCTATTATTTTCTTCTATCATAAAAATTCGATCTTTTTAGTTTACTTTTTACTTAAAGTGCCCTAAGCATGAGCTATCAAGTGTTGTGCAAGTATAACTCATCAAAGATGCTACTTCTTATAAAAAACAAATTAAATCTTTTAGATAATTCAAAGAAAAAGATAAAACCAGCAACCCCAAATCCTAACTAAGCATAGGTTATCAAGAAACCTAATTCAAGTATAATCTATCAAAATCCTAATCTTCGAGTTCTTGTATTTTAATCTTTTTATTGAAAAATCATGTTTTTATTAATTTTATTTAAGAAGAAAGTATTAGAGAGCAATTACATGGCGGATCTTAGCTTCATCTACATTCTAGAGCTAAACTAATTAGCTACTCATATTTTTACTAAGCAATATCAAATTTTTATTCATGAATATGATAAACCCTAATTTAGAAAGCAGTAAAACCTAAAATAGAAAGCGATTAAATCTATGTAGAAAGCAAGTAAAAATCTCAAGAACAATCGTTTACCTCTGGAACACGGTGTTGTGACCGTCAACCTTCAGCAAAACCCTAATTTTATTAAATTCAAAACGAGTACCAAAAATTCAGAATCCCGTCAAAATACAAGGATCGGCCAATATATAGGCCTAGGAAATCAAACCCTAATTCTAGTAGAACCATAAAAACTACAAATTTACATTTAAGCCCTCGAAGAAAATCTCTCTAGAACGGCCACTGTTTGGCCGCTATTTGGCGGTAGAAACCGCCAATTGGCGGCTAAATAAAGCCCAATTGGCCTGAAGTTTCTTCTACATAAGTATCTTGTCTTGTACTCTTTATTTGCTTAACTGTATTTGACTTTTACTTCCTACAGTAATTTAATCTTGTAGTCTCGCCCACTTTAGAAACTTTTCGGCCTTTGATTTCCTAATCCAACTCTGATTTCATGCCATCTCTTTGTTCAAATTGGATCACCTGAAAAAGACACTAAAAATACCCGAGTAGTATTATTTATATACAAAAATAGATAAAATATGAGAGGAAAAATAAAATATATGATACTCATCACACCCCTACATCTATCTTTTGCTAGTCCTCGAGCAAAACCTAAACCTAAAAAGAAAAACAAAAATCCTAACTCACTTTCGCAGGAATCGCGATTGCACTTAGTACGTGTAACAAGCCTTTAAACCCTTAGGTTACCCTAACAGACGAGTGTTGTCTCGTGAGGGTTTGCAGTGAATATACCCACAAAATTCATGAAGAAGATAGATTAAGAAATAAAGAAAAGAAAAATAAGGATAACCGAAAATCAAGAAAAATAAAAATTTTAAACAAAAGAAAGAAAAATCTTTTTTTTAATATTTTCATCAATTAGTCTCACTAATATACAAACTCAAGAACGCATTTAGATTATCAATTTTCAAATCGAGCGTCATATCAGATACATTTATTATTTTAATCAAAAATTTAAATCTTATCTTTCAATACCTACTAATAGATAATCTATTGGCTCCTATACATCTACGTGCATGTGTGATAGTCTACTTTGGTTTTGGACTCCAACTCTAACTCATGATTCATCTCCTCTCGCATAACAAATTTTTTTCTTTTTTTTTCTTTTTAAGAATATTTCACCTTTCATGCGAATATTCACGCTTGCTTAGGCGCAACATACCCAATTACTCAGTTCATACTCTTTTCTTTTTTTTTCTTTTTTTTTAGAATATTTCACCTTTCATGCGAATATTTACGTTTACTTAGGCGCAAAATACCCGATTACTTGGATCATACTCTTTTTTCACTCTTGAGGCTATTGCCTTAATACCAGGTGCACCCTATTATTTTATTCTCACTTTTTTTTTGTTTAGAGAGAGAAGACTTACTCATTCGTTATCATCTTTATCCTTAACCTAATAAACTATTGTGAAGTGAAAAATAGATGTATACTTGCCTCAAAACTACTGTTAGCGATATTTATTTTTCGGATTTTATTCTTTTTTTATAAAATTCAAAGTGTATCGTCCAATCTACTCTCATATCCAATTTCAAATCTAAATTTGTTCCTTTATCTGTAATTAGTTTGATCTATTGATGAAAACAAAAAATTTTTTTTCATCATTTTTTTTGTTGGTCACCCTAAAAACTACCCAAAGTGTAAAATAAAGAAACCCAAAAACCTAAAAATAAAAATAAAAATAAAATCCTAAAAATCCTTAAAAAAATAAAAATCTCCTAATACACTCCCCCACACCTAAACTTGTGTATGCCCTCATACACAAATCATTGGTGCCGTCCTCTTTGCCTTCTACTAGACTCACCGGGTGCTGAACGTGCTCGTGTCGTAGAAGACTCATCCCTATCAATTTGTTTCAACCGATGCCAAAATTTTCCAAGACCTTGCCAGACAATATTGATTTGCTCAGTGGGATCAGCTGGCAAGTCTTGGTCAAAGAAGGCATTATCTTCCTCCTCTTGTGTCAAGTCAGTGGCATATATATTCTCGTTATCAGCATGTCTGTTCCAATCTTCTGGAACAGCAACATGATATGACACTGAAATATGTTCGGTAGCGATAAACTAGCGTGAGGGTGCGTATGCGTCAAATTCGGTACTAGACATAAACTTGCGACACAACTGTGTAATTAAACACGGCAGAGGCAAACTTGTCCTCAACCGCATCTTAGCATCAATAATAGTGTTGAGTAGCTGTGTGCACATATAGAAGTGAGTATTTTGATGCATAATACAATCAACAATATAAAGTGTGGGCGTGTAAAAAGATGACATATGTGTAATGCCCATAACATTAGTGTTGACCCAGCGGCAAGTTGCTTGAATATTGCGATAGAGTATCTCGCTGCTGATCCCTTTATCACGTGTTATTTTGCAGTTTGGGCCCATCCGTGTAAGATATTTCTCAATCCTACCGGGAGTGTGATTCCCGGTGTGAAGGAGGATACCCATAAAAGCCGAGATGGCCGCTGCGTGCATTTCATATATTTGGCCGCGCCTATGGAGGTTTATGTTTTTGCGATCGTCCGAAATGTCGAATTTCGCAAAACTCACATAAAATTCCTCCACCAACTCTGGGATGTAGAATGCATTAGATGAATATATGAGGTAATTCCAACCCAGAGTTTCGATCGCAGCGGCGAAATAAACACTAAATGCCGCAAAAATTTCTCCGAAAAACTTCTCACAAGCAAATCTACCCATTATATCGTACTGTAATTAAAATTTGAAATCTGATCAAACCAGTAAACAGAGAAGAGAAGAAGAGTACCTCCCCTGAAGTTTCAGGGGCAAAGTCTAAGAAATGACCGCTGAATGGCGGTGAAAGCCGCTATTTGGCGGCTCGGTCTTCAAGGTTGGCCGAGAGCTTCGGGAAGATTATCTATTCTGGTGAGATGGATCTTTGGAGCACCACGGGTCAGAGAAAAATTGAAGATCCTACACTGTCCTGCAAAGAGAGAAGCAAAAACTAAAGGAGGAAGTGGGGAAGGGAGGGGGGCAGCTAGGGTTTTAGAAGAATGGATTTGGAGAAGAAGAGGGCTGCTTGGATTTATATAGGATGGAAAATTATAGTCAGCTCCTCATCTTTCCCTAATTTTGATTTAAAACCCTGCATGATGTTAGTAACATAATATACATGCTATTATACAAATGACTACATGCCTTTACGCATAAATTAGATCGTGAAGTGTCACGACTTCCACGTTATCGCTTACTCGAGCTTCTAAAAATGGTTTTAATCGGTGACTGTTTACCTTGAATAAACTACCATTTTTAGGGTCCTTGAGATCAATTGCACCGTGATGGTGCACCGTCCGTACTATGTACGGTCCACTCCATCTTGACTTCAATTTTCCTAGGAATAAATGTAACCTCGAATTATATAAGAGAACTTTTTGTCCAGGTGTAAATGACTTGCGAATGATCGCTTTGTCATGAAATACTTTAGTTTTCTCTTTATAAATCTTAGCACTATCATATGAATCCCGTCTAATCTCATCAAGCTTATTCAGTTGTAGTTTTCACTGCTCGCCAGCTTTTTCGAGCTCAAAATTTAGAAATTTGATTGCCCATAAAGCCTTATGCTCAAGCTCCACCGGTAAATGACACGCTTTTCCAAATATCAAACGATATGGAGACATGCCTAGATTAGTCTTGTAAGTAGTACGGTAGGCCCATAATGCATCCGCTAGTTTACAAGACCAATCTTTTCTATTGTGATTTATTGTCTTCTCCAAAATCAGTTTGATTTGGCGATTGGAAACTTCCACTTGCCCACTAGTTTGCGGATGATACGGTGTAGCTAATTTGTGGGTAATAAAATATTTTCGCATAAGCGCCTCAAATGACCGGTTGGTAAAATGGGTACCGTTATCACTAATAATAGCTCGAGGAATGCCAAATCGAGAAAAGATATTCTCTTTCAAGAACTTGACAACGACTTTGTTGTCATTCGATTTTGCGGCTATTGCCTTTACCCATTTGGAAACATAATCGACAGCGACTAATATGTATTGGTTTCCAAACGAGTTGGGTAACGGTCCCATAAAATCTATACCCCATACATCAAATATTTCGACCTCAAGGATGGGTTGCAGAGGCACCATATTGCGCCGTGTAATTTTACCTACGAATTGGCATCGTGTGCATGCTTTGCAATATTCCACGGCGTCTTTGAAAAGAGTTGGCCAATAGAAACCACTCTGCAATACCTTTTCAGCCGTTTTCCTGGGACCAAAGTGTCCTCCACAAGCTAAATCATGACAAAAAGAGAGGACACTTTGTATCTCATCGTTAGGTATGCATCGACGTATGATTTGGTCTGGACAACATTTGAACAGATATGGTTTATCCCAGTAAAATAATTTTACTTGGGATAAGAAACTATATCGATCTTTCTTGGACCAATGGGACGGAATCTCCTTAGTCACAAGATAGTTCACAATGTCAGCAAACTATGGTTCGTGTATCAATGCAAATAGTTGCTCGTCAGGAAATGATTCGTTTATGGGGTACGAATTAGTTGGAGTATTGGGCAGACGAGACAAGTGATCAGCTACTGAATTATCAGCACTTTTCTTGTCTAATATCTCAAGATCAAACTCTTGTAGCAAGAGGATCCATCGAATAAGCCTTGCTTTTGCATCTTTCTTGGTTAACAAGTATTTCAAAGCAGCATGATCAGTGTATACTATAATTCGTGATCTTTCACTGATCGCGGAGGTGGCAGATTATTGATGAGGTGTACCTTGGCTTTGTCAACCTCGATACCATTATTCGAGATGACATGCCCTAGCACTATGCCATTTTTGACCATAAAATGATATTTTTCTCAATTGAGTATCAAATGCTTCTCATGACAACGCGTGAGAACTAACTCTAAATGATCTAGACACTCTTGGAATGAATCTCCGAAGATAGAAAAATCATCCATGAAAATTTCAAGAAATCGTTCAACCATGTCAGAGAAAATACTTACCATTCACCTTTGGAACGTGGCAGGTGCATTGCATAACCCAAAGGGCATGCGTCTGTATGCAAAGGTGCCGAATGGACATGTGAACGTGGTCTTTTCTTGATCCTCCGGAGCGATGGGAATTTGGTTGTAGCCAGAGTATCCATCTAGAAAACAATAGAACTCATGTCCGGCCAATCGTTCCAACATCTGATCAATGAATGGTAAGGAAAAATGATCCTTCCTAGTTCAACATTAAACTTCTTATAATCAATGCAGATCACCATCCCGTCTGCAAACGTATCGGGATAAACTCATTTGCATCGTTCTTAACTACAGTGATTCCGGACTTCTTAGGCACTACTTGAACTGGGCTTACCTATGCGCTATCAGAGATAGGATAGATGATCCCATTGTCAAGACACTTAAGAATATCCTTCCTCACAGCTTCTTTCATTACCGGATTCAACCTACGCTGAGGATCTCTTGTAGGTCGTTCATTGTCTAGTAAATGAATTCTATGCTGCACTATAGAAGGACTTATCCCCTTAATATCGGCCATACTCCAGCCTATGGCTTCCCTATGTGTTTTCAATACTGATATGACTTTTTCCTCCTGAGCGTCAGTCAATTCTACAGAGATAATGACTGGTAGTGTGTCGTGTTCACCCAAGAAAGCGTACTTGAGATGACTCGGAAGGGCCTTCATCTCAAGCTCGGGTGGACACTCAATAGATAGTCGTAACTGAACTCGTGGTTCAGTCATCAATGGCTCAGGTGGAAGTTTCCATTGAGTGGAAAACACATAATTAGATGATTCATCGAGCGTCTCCAAGAATACACTCTCATCAACTAAACCATTCAGCTCATCAAAGAATTCTCCTCTTGGTGTTCACTAGAAACCCTTGGATCATATTCACTTCTAGGGGCTCGTCATGTGGATCACTTGGTTGGCGCCCTAGATTGAATATATTCAAGTCAAGTGTCATATTTCCAATGGAAAGTCTCATTGATCCACTCCGATAATTAATAACAGCATTAAAAGTGACCAAGAATGGACGTTCCAAAATAATTGGGATACAATGGTGTGGATTCACCACAGGTTGAGTCTCGAGGACTATGAAATCAACTGGGAAGATAAACTCCCCAATCTTAATCAAGACATTCTCAATCTCTCCCATAGGTGTCTTCACAGATCTATCAGCTAGCTGTAACGTAATTCTTGTAGGTCTCAACTCTCCTAATTCTAACTGCTGGTAAACTGAATAAGGAAGCAAGTTGACACTTACTCCCAGATCTAGTAAAGCCCTTTCAATCACTGTAGTCCCTATAGTGCAGGAGACAGTAGGACTTCCAGGGTCTTTATACTTTACGGGTGCTGACTGAGAGAGGATACTAGATATGTTAGCAGTTAGGAAGACTTTCTTTGGAATATTGGTTGTTCTCTTCTTTGTGCATAAATCCTTTAAGAATTTTGCATAAGCAACTACTTGTTGGATTGCATCAAGAAGAGAAACATTGACCTTAACTTGCTTGAATAACTCAAGAATGTGCTCCACCTGAGGAGAATTTTTCTTCAATCGATTTGGATAGGGAGCCTTTGGTTTATAAGTATGGTCAATAGGATGATCAGAATTAGAAGGATCAGATTCTTCTGTCATGCCAGTGGGTAGATCATGGGATGATGATGATGATGAATCATGAGGTAATGATGGAATCGTGGTATTAGGGAGTGTAGCTTACCGTGCAATAGGAGTGGAATCAGGTGGCATGGCTACGTGATTGTCAACCAGTTTTCCAGATCGAAGTGTGTGAATGGCATTAATTTGGTTGACATGCGACTGATTCAAATTTGAGGAACTGGCATTAGGATTTGTTATGGGTTGACTTGGAAAAGTGTCCTTGCCACGTTCACTCATTTGATTTGCTAGTTGTCCAACCTGCTGCTCTACATTCTTAATAGATTGAGAGTTCATGAGTAGGTGCTGATCTGTTCTTTGAATAAAATCAGTTGACACTTTCATAAGATTATGCATGTATGTGTCAAGGTTAGACTCAGACTTGAGAAGATTTTCAACATTCTTCTCAAGTGATTGAAGTCGCTTTTCTTGATCATTATTAGACCCCTGTTGTGGATATGAGTGGTTTTGTACAGGTGGTCTATTCTGGTTGTTTCCATAGTTTGAAGCATTTGGGTGTTGATAAACACCCATATTTGGTCTTGGAAACTGACCAGTAGCTGGAGGCTGCATGTTGGAGTTCGGGGCTCCCTGATATTTCCCTTGACCCCATGAGAGATTTGGATGGCTCATCCAACCAGGATTGTATGTCGGAGCGTATGGATTATTAACGGGTCTTTGATACATGGCGTTAGCTTGCTCAAGTGTGGGACCCATAGGATTTACTAACAATGTACACTCCTCCATAATGTGATTGGGAGTTCCGCAATTAAAACAAGTGGGACTTTGGAGTTGATTCACTTGACCCGCTGGTGGAGCACTAGGAGTCTCCAGTGCCTCAATTCTTCTCATAAGGGCTGCGATCTTTGCTTCAGCAGCTATAGAGCTGTCGACACTATGAATCCCACCCTTATGTGAAGAAGTTGATGCACTAGACTTCTCAGCGGAACTCTCCCACTGCATGGTTTTCCACGATAGGTCCTCAAGAAAGTCCCATGCTTCATCCTCGTTTTTCCTCATAAACTCCCCTTGACATATGGATTCCAGAAGAGTTTTGGATGTGTAATCAAGTCCTTCGTATATGATTTGACACAACCGCCACTTTTCTATCGCATGGTGGGGGCACTGAGCTAATAAATCCTTAAACCGTTCTAAGTATTTCCAGAAGGGTTCTCCTGGCACTTGACGGAATTGATTAATTTGATTTTTGATTCTTGCCGTCTTATGCGTAGGATAATACTTCTTGAGAAACACTGTAACGAATTCATCCCAAGTAGTGATTGAATCAGTAGGCATACTGTACAATCACTTCTTGGCATTATTCTTAAGTGCAAAAGGGATGAAGCGGAGCTTAATTGCGTCCTCCGATAAATTTTGCAGCTTAATCATTACGCATACTTCTTGAAATTCACTGATAAAGAGATATGCATCTTCTGAATCAGAACCAGTAAATTTAGGAAGCATACTAATGTACTGCGGTTTCAATTCATAGTGATTACCCGCTATGTGTGGAAGTTTGATGCATGATAGTAATGATGTACGCAACGGGTAACATCGATCCTGAAGGATCGGGATCGGCTGGTCCATCTTGTCTCCCATGAACAAATCTGATCTCACAAGTAGATCAAATTGATCACGGGTCCAATGTGGCATGAACCAGCGACCGTGAGTGTATGCGTGAACTTCCTAAACTAATGCAAGAAGTGGGGTGTGGTGGAGAGATAAAACAGTAGAATAGATATGATCAAATAAAAATGTGATTTCTACTGTTCCTAATTTTTTTATTTCTTTTTAAATTTTTTCTACAGAACCAGGAAAAAAAACTACAGAAACAGAGAAAATTTGGGTTCAGAACGTACCTTTTGGGCCACTAAATAGCGGTTATAGCCGCTGAATAGCGGCTAAACTAGCGAATTTGACTTTCTGCTTTTCTTCCACTTGGTCCAGAGGCTCTTCCAATCCTTTAAATCTTTTTGTATCTGTAATTTCTATTTCCTACACACTCACATACACTGTTAACCCGTAAAACGTTAGAAAAAGTAAGAAAAACACCGTCGATCCCCGGCAACGGCGCCAAAAACTTGATGTGATATATTTACTGCAAGCACACAGTATAGTTGTAGCGCTGTACAGGTCGTCTCAAAAGGATCTAAGATGTTTTTGTGTTCCTTACTCTTTCCTTAGTCTAACGGACTAACCAAAAATTCTAGTTTGAACTTGAATTAATCTAAATAGTCTAGGATTTATAATCCACTAATTTCCAACCATGTTCTTACTTCTATTATTTTCTTCTATCATAAAAATTCGATCTTTTTAGTTTACTTTTTACTTAAAATGCCCTAAGTATGAGCTATCAAGTGTTGTGCAAGTATAACTCATCAAAGATGCTACTTCTTATAAAAATAAACTAAATCTTTTAGATAATTCAAAGAAAAAGATAAAACCAGCAACCCCAAATCCTAACTAAGCATAGGTTATCAAGAAACTTAATTCAAGTATAACCTATCAAAGTTGTGATCTTCGAGTTCTTGTATTTTAATCTTTTTATTGAAAAATCATGTTTTTATTAATTTTATTTAAGAAGAAAGTATTAGAGAGCAATTACATGGCGGATCTTAGCTTCATCTACATTCTAGAGCTAAACTAATTAGCTACTCATATTTTTACTAAGCAATATCAAATTTTTATTCATGAATATGATAAACCCTAATCTAGAAAGAAGTAAAACCTAAAATAGAAAGCGATTAAATCTATGTAGAAAGCAAGTAAAAATCTCAAGAACAATGGTTTAACTCTGAAACACGGTGTTGTGGCCGTCAACCTTCAGCAAAACCCTAATTTTATTAAATTCAAAACGAGTACCAAAAATTCAGAATCCCGTCAAAATATAAGGATCGGCCAATATATAGGCCTCGGAAAACAAACCCTAATTCTAGTAGAACCATAAAAACTACAAATTTACATTTAAGCCCTCGAAGAAAATATCTCTAGAAGGGCCACTGTTTGGCCGCTATTTGGCGGTAGAAACCGCTAATTGGCGGCTAAACAAAACCCAATTGGCCTGAAGTTTCTTCTACAGAAGTATCTTGTCTTGTACTCTTTATTTGCTTGACTTTATTTGACTTTTACTTCCTACAGTAATTTAATCTTATAGTCTCGCCCACTTTAGAAACTTTTCGGCCTTTGATTTCCTAGTCCAACTCTAATTTCATGCCATCTCCCTGTTCAAATTGGATCACCTGAAAAAGACACTAAAAATACCCGAGTAGCATTTATTTATATATAAAAATAGATAAAGTATGGGAGGAAAAATACAATATATGATACTCATCAGCCATAAAGAAAACATTATTGACAAAAGATAAGTATAACTGAGATGCGCATACTCTGCTGGATATGCGACAACAATAGGAGAGATAAAGTAAGAAATGAAGATATTCATGCTAAGTTAGGTGTAGTTCCCATCGATAAGGAGATATGAAAAAATCGTTTACGATACTTTGGTTATGTGCAACGTAGGCCTACAAATGCACCAGTTCGACTAGAAGAGTTTATCAATGTAGGAAAAATTAAAAGAACGAAAGGAAAACCGAAAAAGCATGGATAAAGGGTGATACGAAAAGATATGGATTCTAGAGGTTTAAATGAGGAGATATTACTTGATAGAAATGAATGGAAAAGAACTATCAAAGTGATCGATACGACATGATTCTCTTTTTTGGTTCGTGTAGCCTTCTCCAAATACTTAGGATAAACGGCTTAGTTGTTGTTGGTAGTGGTGGTGGTGGTGGTGGTGGTGGTGGTGTGTGTGTGTGTGTGTGTGTGTGTGTGTGTGTGTGTATATATATATATATATATATATATATATGAGAAAAATGGAAATGAGCTGACAGCTCACGCAAGTTAGCTAAGTTGCAGTTCTTTTCCACTATATCCAATTTTAAATTTTTTTTATTATGATCTTGACCCTTTAGAGTTCATTAATACCCAATTTTTTGGGTTTTAGTTTTTATTTGGTCCTCCACAAAGTTGACACAAATTTTAACGATTTTAAATGATTAAATATTTCGTAACCACTTGATGAATGTGTAAATGAGCTTCAAAATTTATGAAATTTGATCTCATTATAGTTAAAGAGGTAGAAATTCTAACTCTAGAAAAAATTTGAAGAAAAATTATTGGATTACTATATTTTTGTTACTAGCTCACGTACTTTTTCCTAAGATGGCGACTAATCTACTGTAATCCATACACACACACACACACTGCACACGTAGAGTAATGGAAATGAGCCACCGCTTCGCATAAGTTATTTGAGTTGCGGTCTATTTTCACTATCTCTAATAATTCTCTTTTTTAAAATTTCTTTTGGATTATGATTTCGACTTCGTAGGGTTTGCTCACATCTAATTTTTTGGGTTTTAGTTTTGATTTGATTTTTCATCAATTTGACACAAACTTAACGGTTTTCAGCGAATATAACATTTTATATCTACTTGATAAAACGACAAATTTTTTTCAAAATTTATAGAATTTGATCCTAAAAAATTTAATGAGGTAGAGATCATGATCCTAGAAGGAAGTTTGGAAAAAAAAATAATGGGTTTATTATCTTTCGTCATTGACTCACGTAGCTTACCTGCGTTAACGGCTCATATATACACACATTGTATATGATTCGACAGCTCATGTAAGTTACTTGAGTCAGTAACGAAAAAGTAATACTATTATTTTTTCAAATTCTTTTTTGGATCCTATCTCTACCTCTTTAGCTACTTTAAGGTTAAATTTTATGGGTTTTGAAGTCCATTTGTTTTTTATCAAGTGGATAAAAAAAAAATATTGTATTCGGTAAAAAACATCAATTTTGTTTTTACTTGATAAAATAGCAAATTAAAACTGAAACACAAAAAATAGGGTATGAGCGAACCCTTGGGGTTGAGATCGTAATCAAAAAGATTTTTTTTAAAAAGAATTACAAAGATAGTGGAAATAAACCGTTGTTCAAGTAACTTACTTCAGTCAACGGTTTATTTCTACTTTTCTTATATATATATATATATATATATATATATAGAGAGAGAGAGAGAGAGAGAGAGAGAGAGAGAGAGAATGGAAATGAGCTGACAGCTCACGCAAGTTACCTGAGCTGCAGTTCATTTCCACTATCTCCAATAATATTTTTTTTTTAAAAATTCTTTTGGATTATGATTTCGACCCCCTAGGGTTCACTCATACCCAATTTCTTGGGTTTTAGTTTTGATTTGATCCTCCATCAAGTTAACACAAAATTAACGATTTTCAATGAATAAAACATTTTTTATGTACTTGATGAAAATGTAAATGAACTCTAAAATTTATGAAATTTAATCTGAAAGATGTTAAGGAGGTAGAAATAGTAACTGTTAAAAGAAATTGAAGGAAAAATATTAGATCATTATAGTTTTCTCGCTATTTCATGTAACTTTTCCTGAGCTGACGGCTCACCTACAGTAATCCCATATATATATATATATATATATATATATATATATATATATATATATGAGAAAAATGGAAATGAGCTGATAGTTTACGCAAGTTACCTGAGCTGCAGTTCATTTCCACTATCTACAATAATCTTTTTAAAAAAATTCTTTTGGATTATGATCTCGACCCCTTAGAGTTCACTCATACCCAATTTCTTGAATTTTAGTTTTGATTTGGTCCTCTATCAAGCTAACACAAAATTAACATTTTTCAATGAATAAAATATTTTGTATGCACTTGATGAAAGGTTAAATGAAATCCAAAATTTATAAAATTTAATCCGAAATAAGTTAAAGAGGTAGAGATCGTGATTGTTAAAAAAATTGAAGAAAAATTATTGGATCATTACAGTTCTGCCACTACCTCACGTAACTTTTCCTAAGCTGACGGCTCACCTACAGTAATCCATATATATATATATATATATGAGAAAAATGAAAATGAACTGATAACTCACGCAAGTTAACTGAGTTGCGGTTTATTTCCACTATTTTCAATAATCTTATATTAAAAAATTCTTTTAGATTATGATCTCGACCCATATGATTCACTTATATCTAATTTTTTGGGTTTTAGTTTTGATTTGGTTCTCCATCAAGTTAACACAAAATTAACGGTTTTTAATGAATACAACATTTTGTATTCACTTAATGAAATAGTAAATGAACACCAAAATTTATTAAATTTAATCTGAAAGAAGTTAAGAACGTAGAGATTGTAATTGTAAAGAAAATTTGAAGAAAAATCATTGAATTATTATAATTTTGCCACTAACTCATATGACTTTTCCCGAGCTGGCGGCTCACGTATAGTACTATATATATATATATATATGAGTAAACGGGAAAAACTATATCATAAGAGGGGCTCCCTCCTATAACGTTTACATGGACTAACAACATATTTGTAGGTGGAGGGTTTTTTTTTGGTAAAAAAAACATTTTATTGAGAGATTTTTTTTAAAAAAGTCCATGTGGTAAATTCACATGCAAATATTTTATTGGTCCACCTAAGCGTCATAGGAGGGAGCTCCTCCTATATCATAGTTTTTTCCATTCTCTCTCTCTTTACACACACACACACACACACACATATATATATATATATATGAGAAACCAATGAAATTTAGGATATGAAATTTGATGCTAAAGTAGCTAGCTAAAGAGACAGAGATTATGATCCAAAAAAAAGTTTAAAAAATAAAAGAATCATTATTTTTTTTATTGCTGACTCATATAAGTTTCCTGAAGTGCTATTCATTTCCTTATTTCTAATAATTTTTCATATAAGTTACCTGAAGTGCTATTCATTTTCTTATTTCTAATAATTTTTTAAGAAGATTTCTAATGATATTCATTTCCTTATTTCTAATAATTTTTTAAGAAGATTTCTAATGAATTATGATCTTCTCAACCACTAAGTAGATACAAAATATAAAAAATTTCTTGAATTTTAGTTTTGATTTAGTTAAGTAGATACAAAATATAAAAAATTTCTTGAATTTTAGTTTCGATTTAGTTTTTCACAAGTAGATACAATATCAACGGATCTTTCAATTAATACAATATTCTGTATATTCAAAATTTATATAATTTAATCTTAAGAAAACTAAGAATTTAGAGATCATGATCTTAACAGAAATTTAAAAAAAAATAATAATAGAATAATTACTTTTTTACTTTTACACACATAGAAGGGAATAGAAATGAACTCTAAAGAATTGAGATCCATAATTTAATTTTTTTTTTTTTGAAAAAACATAATAAAATGATCATTTTTTTGCCGCTAGTTTAAATAACAAATTCTTAATTATTCATTCTTCTTTGAATAAAGATAAAATTCATCTGCAGATAATTGCATAGTAACAAGTAACAATAATAAGAAAGCGCAGGCACATAATAAGACATGTTTAATATCCACATCGCAATTTACAGAACCTAACCTACCCCAGGGGATGAAGCTGTGCAATAGCAGGACAACACACTTCCACATAAAATCATAAATTTTAGAGACTCCAATGCATAGAAAAAAAACCTCAATCTTGATCAACACCGTTAATTCAAATAAAACTAGCTGCAAATGTAAATAAAAACTAGATAATAATGAAAAATGCAGAGCTAATAATTCGCAATTATTAATCCACTTCCACTCAACCAACACCAAGAAGTGTTGAACAATAAGTTTACCAAACTGCATAGATCAAAGGAACCAAAGTTCGGTATAGCTTCTGACTACAAAATTTAAAGACAGTACTCCAAACTCAGCAGGATAGGAATAGTAGTAAAGAAACTGATGATAGCAAATGCAAATATCTAAATATCTAAGAGCCCTTCTCTGCCTTGGCAGCGGTGGCGGCAGCCTGCCCTCTGAGACGACCGGTTCTCCTAGCAGCAATGAGACCAACCTTCTGTCCAGGTGGAGCATCACGCCGCACAGTGGAAGCATGACCAATGTGCTGGTGGTTACCACCACCATGGGGATGCTCCACAGGATTCATAGCGACACCACGAACCTTAGGCCAGCAGTTGCGCTTGACACGGAACTTGTGGTAAGCATTACCAGCCTTAAGGAGGGGCTTCTCAGTTCTACCGCCACCAGCAACCTGCCCAATCATTGCACGACATCCACTTGGAACAATCTTCTTCGCACCAGATGGGAGCTTGATCCTAAAATCACACAACGAATGGGTTGAATGAGAAAATTTAATGGACAACCCCTCAGTTAGAAAGCAAACTGCGTGATAAAGCTAGCTTATAGGTAATCCATTTAAAGGAATTCAATGTAGGTTCATCAAGTAAAAATAAAAAGTAGTGCAAATTAATTTGTTAAAAAAACAAAGCAGACTGAAAAAGAGACATCCACACAAACTAAAGTGGAATCGATAGAAACACCGATAACAAGATAACAAAATAGCGAGGGAGTAATAGTAAATATGTATATACTGGAAAATGTTGATTGAATACTCAAGAATGATAATTTATTATAAATGACTCTCCTAGACTCTTAATAAGCCCAACTACCATTCAGTAGACGTGGTCGCTGAATGTATCAACAAGATCTTCAGAACTGCCAACATATTCAAATAATTTATCAAGTTTGCTTCCAATCCAATGAAGTTTCTTCACCAGGTAGTGAAGACTCTTATTTAAGAATTGGTAGAATGCCTCTAACTCAGTAGTAACATCGGCAATAATTTTTGCCACCTAAAAATGAAATGCCTTAACAAGAACCACTGTTTAAAAAACTAGAAAGAAAAGACTCTATAATAAATTAGAGCAATAAAGTACCTCTCCCGAACACGGGTCCGACAAGTTCTAGACACACTAGTTGAGATTCTTAAAACAAAAAAAATGAGACAACACTGATTCATACGATAAAAGAAAAGCAAGCCAGTGAAGTTGAAGTTGAAGATAAAGTATATGAATAGCTTGAAATAAACCAATACATCCACGGTTCTAATTTAAATCCCAAAGAATGAGAAATAGTGTATAAAGAAGTTCAGAGGAAAAAAAAGATATATCTGACTTGTTATATAAGCATTGTCAAAGAGAGATATTGTCATGTTATTGGACATTCAAGAATATATATTCGCTATATATGACCACATCACATTCTTGGCAATAAGTGAGTGCTCAAAACAATATTTTGCAAATATTCTTTCAACAAAGAAATGCCAATCACCAAAAGCATATTGGCTACAAAGAAGCTACACAACAATCTGTTAGTCAAACAAGCTACCAATATGAGATGATATTTGCATGCATTCAACAGCCTTAAGTTCCAAAAGAAAGGAATCTCATTTAAGATTTCTGTTTGAAGCATTTGCTTACATTTCTCTACATCAATCACATGGCGAAAACATTACAGTATATACTTAATCAACAAGGTATAAGAATGAATTTCCTTTTCAATTGAATATCAAATCGATTAATGTCTTGTTATTTAACCCAGGATTTCATGACATCGTTTCTTTATTTTGGCTCAACTAAGCAATTGTTAATGTTTAATTTTTGGTCATTTGAATTTATAGCCTAGATTTCAAGAGTTGATAGTGACCCATGGCAACAAAATCGATCAGATGAATCTCTCCAACAACTAAAGTTGTTTTCCTCCACCCAAACAGGCTCACACTAACAATCACTAACAATTTAGAGTGATTATTTCATATAGTAACTACAAGGAAATAAAAATACTCAACTATCAAGATAATACAAATTCAATATCACCATTTGGAATGCAACCTAGCAACCTTATATCAGAATTTTGGACCTAATCGAATCTAGCAATCTTTCCATACCATAAATATGGGTCGATTCGCAATATCATCCCAAACTAAATTTTGGCAGGCAACAACCAATCTGATCCGAATCGAATAAACCCAATTCAATTCCAGCATTTTAGGGTCGACTAACTTCACAAGATTTCAACTCACAAGATTTCAACTTTAACCAAACAAAACTACAATTTAAATACAAATACAAAAAACTCAGATCTAAACCAAAATTTAAATTTTTTTCCACCAATTAAATAAATAAATCATTACCTGGAGGTGCCATTATCAGGATTGTGACTGATGACGATCGCGTAATCGCCAGACGCCCTGGCGAGCACACCCCGATCCCCAACATGATGCTCGACGTTACAAACCACCGCTCCCTCGGGGATGGACCTCAGCGGCAGCACGTTGCCGACCATGAGATTGGCCTTGCGGCCGCAGTAGACGAACTGGCCGGTGTACATGCCCTCGGCGGCGACGAAGAGCTCCTTCTGGTGCTTGTACCGGAACGGGTGGCGAAAGGTGACACGTGCCAGGGGGGCCCCTCTGCCGGGGTCGTGGATGATGTCGGTGACGACGCCCTTGAGGTAGCCGTTGCGCTCGCCGAAGTCGAGGCTGCGGAACCTCGCCGGGCCCTTGCGGTGGTGGGTGTGGGATTTGAAGACGGAGCCTGCTCCCTTACGCTGGGCGCGGATCACACGACCCATGGCTGTTCTCTCGTTCCTCCCCTCCCCTCTCTCTCTCTCTCTGGGGATTTCTAGGGTTAGGGTTTGGAATGGCGGAAGAGGTGAAGAGTTTATATATGGGGATGGGAGACTGGGAGTGGGGTTGCCCTAGAGTGAACGGGTGCGATTGAGTTGCTGATGAGAATGGGTAGGGCCGGGCTGTGCTGGGTCAGCCCCATACAATGTCCAAACTGATTCTTGGGCCCACCATTGGCTTTTTGGCCCTGGCCATTTTGCAAGAGAATCCACATATGTAATTTAAATTCTCAATGGCAAAGTCCAACTCCCATTTCCATGAAAAAATGATGATAATTATAGGAAGTGTTATTCATTGCATACTTAAGCATCTAGGTTCACTACATTCCTGCATTCCAGATCTTTCACTTGTATAAAAAGTCATGCATTTTCGATATTTTTGAGCTTATATTGGATAGGTACAAATGGTTTTTAACCAATAGAACATTTAAGACCTCTTGATCGATAATGAAAGGTGTCTAAATCTTTTTTTTATATATACCACGGTTACCACCTATTTAGAATACGAAGATTATAATTAACAATTTATTTCATTCACATATATCCCCTGTATTGAGATTTATGGGCGTCTCTATAGATAACTACCATAGAGATATCTTATGTACAACATTTCCTATATATATAAAGTGTACACAAGATGTCTTTAGTCCCTATGAAAGCACCATTAAATCTCAACATGAAGAATTTATGTGGATGATCTGAACCATTAATTATGATCATCATATCCCATAAAAAAGTCATGCATTTTCTATTTTTTGACCGTATATTGAAGATGTACAAAATGAACGTTTTTTTTAATAACGATTACTATCTTTTGATCGATGATGAATAAATATCTAAATCACATGATTTTCTATAAAACGGATTATCCACATATACTCTCTATGTTGAAATTTAGGGGTAGCTCTATATGCAACATCCTATGGAGAAACTTAACATATGTGCGCGCACACACACATGTCTAAAGTGTTTCTATATGGAGTTGTCTTTGGAGGTACCCCAAATCTCAATATAGTAGGTTTATATAGATAAACCAAACTGTTAATTATGATTTACATATTCTAAAACCATGCTATATAAAAAATCTTACAATTTTGATTTTTTTTTTACCATATAAAATATAGGTACAAAATGAACAATTTTTAATCAATAGAATAATTAAGATCTCTTGATCAATAATGAAAAAGTTTATAAATCACATCTTTTTCTACATACCACCTATTTAGTGAATGAAGATCATAACTAATAGTTCAAATCATCCACATACACCCCTTATATTAAGATTTATGGACGCCTTCGTAAGTAACTCAGTATGTAAGTAGGAGTTACATTAGTACACCATTCACACACACACACACATACATATATGAAAATAATGGAAATGAACCCTAGCTCACATAAGTTATCAGAATTACAGTCAATTTCCACAATTACTGATAATTTTTTTTAAAACTATATTTTGCATTATGATCTCAATCTTCTAAGGTTCACTCATTCCAATTTTTTTGGACTTTAGTAAGTTAACTGTAGACTATTTTCACTATCTCTAATAATTTTTTAAATAATATTTTTTTTTGAATTATGACCTCAACCCATTAGGGTTCATTCATACCCAATTTATTAGGTTTAAATTTTAATTTGGTCTTCCATCAGGTGGAAACAAAATTAAGAGTTTTGATGAATACAATATTTTTTATCCACATGTGAATGAACAAATGAAATTTAAAACCAATAAAATTTGATTTTAAAGTAGCTAAGTAGGTATAGATCATAATCCAAAAAACATTTGGAAAAAAAATTGTGGGATCATTATTTTTTTTTTCACTGTTAACTCACACAACTTGCCTGAGCTGCTGACTCATATACAGTAATTTCTTACAACTTTGGGTTTTAGTATTGTTTAGACATCTGATGGATCATTTTTGACTTTTAGTTTTGCCATGACATCGTATGGAATTTTGAGTAAATTTAAAATTTTGTGGTGTTTTGCATAATATAAAATTATTAATGGAATTTCTAATAAAGCCATGATAGTTCGTAGGATTTTTATATTTTAGCCGTTTTATTATGGTTGCCATCAAATAACAAAAGCCTAAGCGGAAGAACAAAGAAAAAAAATTTATGTTTGGAGTCAAAGTGTATAACTTTACCGTAATTGTCATCAATAAGAACTATGTTGATATCATATGAATACCACGTTACCAAAGAGCTTTGGAAAGGGAAAAAAAAATTCATGTAAACTTTGACAAATTTCTTTTTTTGTGTGGGAAAGAATTTTGTTCTCACTCTTCACCCAAATATACTCTTGATTTTCCACCTCTCTTGGTAGTAGGGATGATAATGACACATCTACGGACTATAGTCTCCGGACTAATTTTTAGTCCGCTCTATTTAAAATTTTAAATTAAAAATAAAATTTTTATTTTTCTAATTTAAAATTTTAAATAGGATATCCGTGGATCTATCCGTTACTATTCCTACTTAGTGGTGAGTCAATGACAAATCAAGAATTCTCAAAATACATTTTTTTTTTTGTAAAATTTCTTTACATAAATCATAGCCCCATCTCTAAGTAGGACCTCCTATAATCCATACCCTCACTTGACCCATACTCATGTGCCGAGTACTTCTTTTAGCAAAATATAAATAAATTTATCATTTTTCACAGTACAAACTATGCTCTCCCCTTGCTCACTGAGATTTTTAATCAAAAAAATATGCCCTCCTTGTTTTTAAAAAGAGAAAATTTATTACTCTCTTCTAAATTTTTACCTCCTACCAACTGGAAGATGTTACATCCCTTGTTCCATCCCTAAGCATTATAAGAATAATTTAAATTTTTGAATGAAACGGACTAAAAACTAAGCCTTGAACTCTTTCATTCTTATTCCTAACCAGGACCACAAAATTGCCAGGGACATTATTTCATTCACTCATTTTCTATGGACTATAAGTTTCCAAGGGTAGGAGGCTGTTGCGGAAAGCAGGTGTCTTACCCACACAAATAAATACCTAAAATAATGTCACACAAGAACTAATGACAGATAAAGAAATTAATGCAAATAAGAGAAAATATAAAAATTAACGAGATTCGGTAAATGTTATATATATCTTCGGGTGCAATGATCAATCAACTATCACCTAATTTCAAATTACAACGACCTCTAACAAATTGGAAACTCCCTCAAGAATAGGAGAATTTTTTCAAAATCCAAACCTAAAATTACAACTTAGAATTTTTTAATTTAGAAAACTTCTCAAAATAAAATCTATTTTCTCAGAATAATTTTATAAAACAATTAATTGTTTTTGGGATATTTAAAACTAAAGACCAAAATTTATTTATAGGGCCCATGAATGGTGTTTCCTTAACTCCTAGCCGATGTGCGACTATTTGAGCCACACACAAATATAACAATCTCCACCTTAATAAATAAGGCCCACATCGTTAGCGGCTCCAAACTAAAATCTTCAAACTAGCAAAAATATTGACCAAATCCAAACAATACTTTAATTTGGTCGAAATCACAACATTCGTCATCATATCAGCGGGATTCTCTGCAGTTCCAATTTTATGAAGTAATAGCTTCTCATCTTTAATAATTTCATATACAAAGTGATACTTGACGTCGATATGCTTTGTTCGTACATGATAGATTTGGTTCTTTCTCTTGCTGTCATAATACACAATAATTTATTTCTGAATAAACCCCAAGTTTTCAAGCAACCCCTGTAGTTAAAATGCATCTTTTACTGCCTCTGTAATTGCCATATACTCTGTTTCTGTTGTAGACAGAGTAACCGTGGATTGCAAAGTAGACCTTCAATGCACTGGTGTTTTAGCAAGAGTAAACACATAACCAGTAGTTGGTCGATATTTATCCAAATCACCTGCATAATTAAAATCAACATATCCAATCACACACTGACCAAGAGTATCATTACGCTCAAATACCAAACTAATATCTACGGTGTTCAGAAGATACCGTAGAATCCATTTAACAGCTTGCCAATGTTCTTTTCCAGAATCATGATATAGTTGCTCACAGCACCAACTGCCTGTGAAATGTCAGGTCTCGTACACACCATAACATATATTAAACTACCAACTGCATTTGAATAAGAAACCCTCGACATATACTCACGTTACTGAACAGTGCTAGGAGATATACCTGCATTTAACTTGAAATGAGGAGCAAGCGAGATAATCAAAGGTTTTAATTGTTCTGTCATGGCAAAACTTTGTAGCACCTTCAGATATTGTTTTCGGGACAACCAAAGCTTACCTCTTTTTCGATATCTACTTATCTTCATGTCGAGAATGTTTTTAGTTTCACCTAAATCTTTCATTTTAAACTCTTGATTTAACTGAGTTTTCAACTTTTCAATCTCTTCTTGGCTCTTCGAAACTATCAGCATATCATCTACATACAAGAGTAGATAAATGAAAGACTCATCATGTAGCTTGCGAAAATATATACAGTGATCAAATTTGCTTCTATTGTACTTCAACTCTATCATAAACCGATCAAATCGTTTGTACCACTGCTTCAGAAATTGCTTCAATCCATATAATGATTTTTCAATTTGCAGACCAATTTTCTTTTCCAGCAACCTTGAATCCATCTGGCAAAGCCATATAGATTTTCTCTTCCAAATCACCGTGTAAAAATGCGATTTTCATATCAACTTGAACTAGTTCCAAATCAAACTGTGCTACTCAGGCTAACAGAATCCGAATGAAAGAATATTTAACGACTGGTGAAAATACCTCATTATAATCAACTCTTTCCTTTTGAACGTAGCCTTTCGCCACTAATTTTGGCTTGTAGAGGATATCATTCTTGTTAGGAAATCTTTCTTTCTTTACAAGTACCAATTTGCATCCAATTGCCTTCTTAGGTAGTTGAGCTAACTCCCAAGTTTTATTCTTCTGAAGCGACTGCATCTCTTCATCCATTGCTCTCTTCCACTCCTCATTTTCTGAACTTCTAGCTGTTTGTCTATAGGTGGATATAATATCATCTACAACTGAAAGTGCATAGGCCATCGCTGTATCAAGTAAGCGAGCAGATTTCTTAATTTCTTGATGTGGTCTATCATGTGCAATTGAAATTGGTTGCTGTAGAGGTTTTTGGGTTGAAACTTCTTTCTCTTTTTCTTCGACATTATCCTCTGCCACTAAACTGTCGACATGAACTGGATCAAATCTAACTTTTTCAAACTCCACCTGTTGCAAAGCACTCTCCATCTGCTGCTGAACATCATTGGTTTTCTTCTCTTTTTCAGAATTGCTAAGTGTCACTTTTTTCAACATGACAGATTCATCAAAAGTAACATCATTGCTAAAAATGATTTTCTTCGAATTTGGACACCAAAAACGATATCCTTTCACACCCGAACTAATCCATGAACAATACTTTCTTGGCTCTCGGATTCAACTTAGACTCCTTCACATGATTATAAACAGTGTAACTAAACACATATATGGAATCATAATCATAAGAAGGTTTTCCAGACCGTATCTCAATCGGTGTATTGCCTTTAATCACAACTGATGGTAATCGATTAATGAGATGATATGCATAAGTCACTGTTTCAGTGCAAAATCCCTTACTTAACCCAACGTTAAGCAACATACACTGAACCTTCTCCAGTAAGGTCCGGTTCATGCGTTCTGCCATCCCATTTTGCTGTGGTGAATCTGTGTTAGTGAAGTATCGAACAATGCCTTCATCATGACAAACTTTCAAAAACGAATCACTTTTACACTCACCACTATTGTCTAATCTGAATTTCTTTATCTTCCTGCATGTCTGAGTCTCAATGATCTTTTTCTATTTAAGAAAAATTTCCAATACTTTATTTTTAATTTTCATCAGATACATCCAAATTTTGCTAGAGTAATCATTAACAAAAGTAATAAAGTAATGCATACCTCCCAAAGAAGGTGTTCTGGTAGGTTTCCAAATATCATAGTGAATATAGTCCAAATATCTTTAGTATTATGGATAGTGGTACCAAACTTCACTCTTGTCTTCTTTTCCATGAGACAATACTCACAGAAATTCAATTTACAGGTTTTTGCATATTTTAATAAGCCTTTCTTCACTAAATTCTGTAAAACTCTCATATCACATGACCAAGCATTTGCCACAACATAGTTATTTTTGCATTTGCATCCTCTTTAGAGACTGTAGTCGCTGATCCAATAACTGTATTACCTTGAAAGTAGTATAAGTTATTCTTCCTCGTACCTTTCATCACCACAAGTGTGCCTGAAGTGACTCTGAGAACTCCATCTCAGATAGATATAGCGAAACTCCACAAGTGTGCCTGAAGTGACTCTGAGAACTCCATCTCGGATAGATATAGCGAAACCTTTTACTTCTAACTCTCCCGAAGACATGAGATTCTTCTTCAAATTAAGTACACACCGAACATTTGTCAAAACTCTGGTTAATCCATCATGATTTTTTAAACGAATTGAACATATCCCAGTTGTTTTGCAAGAGCTGTCATTACCCATAAAAATAACTCCTCCATCAAACTCTTCAAAATTGAAGAACAACTCTTTGTGAGGACATATATGATAGGTCCATTCAGAATCCAAATCCACTCATCAAAATGAAAAACTGAAAGTAGACCAACCAATGCAAAATCTGAGTCATCATCTTCACACTTGGCTACACAAGCATTAGAATCAGTCTTACCCTTATCTTTTTTCTTCAAATTTGGACAATTTTTCTTCCAATATCTTCTTTTATAACAAAAATACATTCATCTTTATCAAGTCTGTCTCTTGACAGGGATCTGTCTCTCTGACTCTGAGACAGCCTCTAACAACATACACCTTAGCTATATTGTACCCATGCTTTTTTTGATCTTTCTTCCTAATTTTAGAATTGTACAATGCATTGTATACTTTATCAAAAGTCACATTATTCTTACCACGAAAGAGAGTAGTGACAAGGTGATCATACTCATCAGGAAGAGAGACCAACAATAATAAAATTTGATCTTCATCTTCAACAGTCTCATCCAAATTTAACAAATCTACTATTAATTTATTAAAAGCAGTAATGTGATCGTTGATAGATGTATCTGGTTGATACCGAAAACAAAACAATTTCTTCTTCAATTAAAACCGATTCTTACTGTTTCTTTCTATAAACTTGCTCTCCAGCTCATTCCACTTCTTACTTATAGACGTCTCTCTCATGAAGGATGCTTCTGTTTTCTTGTGAGACAAGATCAAATGGTACCACATTCTTGGCGATTGATCTTTTTCCATTCTTTATCGGTCATCTTCTCTGGCTTTTCTTATGCCAGAACAATATCTAACTCTTGCTAATAAAGAATATCCAAAATCTCGCACTGCCACATGTCGAAATTGTTACGCCATCAAACTTCTCAATTTCGAACTTTGCATTAGTCACAGTAATCTTAGCCGGTGTAGACGAATAAGGTTCTGCCATTTTTTCAATAATTTTTCTATACCAATGTTGAACCTTTGGCTTTGATACTACTTGTTGTGGAAAACAAGTATCTTACCCACATAATTAGCCATCCAAAATAGTGCCACACAAGAACTAATAGCAAAGAATAAAGAAACTAATATAATTAAGAGAAAATACAAAATTTAACGAGATTCGGTAAATATTACTTACGTCCTCGGGCGCCAACAATCAATCCATTGTCACCTAGTTTCAAATTATAACGACATATGACAAAAACTCTCCCAAGAATAGGAGATTTTTTTCAAAACCCAAAAATCTAAAATTACAACTTAGAATTTTTTCAAATTAGAAAACTTCTAAAAATAAAACATGTTTTCTCATAACAGTTTTATAAAACAACTAATTATTTTTGGAATGTTTAAAACCAAAAACCCAAAGCTCTATTTATAGGGTGAATGGTGTATCTTTAGCTCCCAACTGATGTGTGACTATTTGAGCCGCACACAAATATAACAGAGGCGTGACGTGGTTGGACTGCTGTTTCTATGATACTTTGCGCTGCCGCAGCTGGAGCTGCTGCTACAAGAGCTGCATTTGCTAGTCTGATTGTATAAAACTCCAGGATGATAAAATTCCGCATCTTGCAGCTGCAAAAATAGCACTAATTGAGTAGTTAAGCTACTTGGCTTCTTTTATGTTAGCATGCACATCAGCCATGTCCTTGTAATGATTTTAATTAATACGTAGTTTTCACCACAATAATTTTTTTTTCAGTCTTTATTAGATCTCTGGTCATTTTGAAAATATCAGATATTTCAATAGTCACAATTCTATCTGCTTGTGCTCGGGTGAGGCCCTCTGCCTCCATCAATTGGGTCATTTGAAGTATTGTGGAACAAATACTCCGGCCTACCATTTGCCGATTGGCTGAGTCAACGGAGCCTGTTGACGAGCGTAACCATCGGTGACCACATGACGACTAGAAAGCCTTTACTGCACGACTTTGGATTTAGCTATTTCAGCTAGCCAAGAAATGAATTTAAAAGTTCTTAGTTAGAGCATGTCCAGGAAGAAAAACAAAAATATATAAAATCCTACCTTTGGAAAGGGCAGCGTGCAGTTTTCGTTAAAAGTGTGGTGCAAGATAAGAGATCTCCGATGCATCTTTATTTTCCGATACCAGCCAATCCCATCCATGGGACGAGCTTTAGAATTTTGTGATGATAGTGAACTCGCAGCATATTCCTATAGTTTTAAAAAAAGCTGCTTCTCTTTCTCAGTCGTCTTATGTGAAAAATTTACAATGAAGGAAGAGATTAAGGAGCGGTGAAAGAAATTTGGGAGTTAGCAATTGCTGGAGCTTATGGAGTGGAGAAGAGAGGGTGAAAGGTGAAGCATCTCTCAAGCATAGCTTAAAAAGGGGAGCAGGTCGTGAAGGGAAGGGAGCAACAACTTTGGAGATATATATAAGCTGTAAGAATAATTGACAGTCCCAGTATCGTAAATATCAATGAAGTACAAGTTCTGAAACTGCTTAATTATCACAAAAATAAAAATCGATCTTTCATAAATCAATATTTGTTGCATATTTTGGTTGCATATTTTAAAGGAGTTTTACAAATATATTTGTTAGTTTTTTAAACCTAGCAGCTTTCATGATTATTTTTGATTGTGCTTGGAATCTTCTAAGTTAATGTGAGAATCTTCTAAATCTTAATATTAGTGAAAGAGACCAAATAAAATCAAAATTGAATTTGATTTGATTAGATTAGATTAGTTATTTAATTAAATTTTTAAAAATATTTTATTATCTTGCTATGTTAGGTCTTAATTTTATTTGAGGAGAGCATGGGATTTAACTCTTTTCAAATCTTTTTCGATTCGTAAGAAAGTTGGCATATGATTCGTCTGGATGTGAAATCTAAAGTTTTCAATTTATCCTAAAATCCTAATTTCTTCCCCAATTCTCTATTCCAAACTCTAAATTCTCTTTCATCCTGAGTCAATTGGTATGAGCCCAATTCCTCAGTCTCCTCCTTTCAATTTTAGCACACTTTTCTTCCATCTTTCTTTATTGTTTTTAATGTTTTAGATTAAAAAAAAAAAATTGAAAAAAAAATTATTAGCCCAAAACCCATCCTTCGCTCATGGTAACTTCAGCACCCTACTTCTCCCTTCCCTCAATAACTCTTCCTTTGGATCCACCACCAGTCATTGCCTCCACATCTGGACCCTCCCACAAGCCACAGCCACCTCACCGAACTTTCCGTCCAACAGACGAAGTCCGTGATCGAAACGAAGGAAGCCTTCTTCAAGTAGACATAAAGAAAGGAGTTTCTAAAGGGGCACACCATTTTTCCTAGTGAGCGCACTTAATAACTGTCAGTGAACCAAAATTATACACTGCAAAGTGAGCTCACTAAGAAAAATGGTGTGCCTCTTTAGAAACTCCCCATAAAGAAGCCACAAGGGGGAGTTTCCAAAGGAGCACACCATTTTTCCTAGTGAGCCCACTTTTTAACCGTCCGGATTTTAAGCCCGGAAAAAAAAAACACTGGAAAGTGGGCTCACTAGGAAAATTGGTGTGCTCCTTTGGAAACTCCCGCCACTAGGTTGTGGTGCACGGCCGAATAGCAAGTTCACATACCCGTTAAGAGGAAGATAGACCCATTAAGGGTTTAAATGGGATTATGAAATCGTTTGAAATCCGATTTGCATTAGATTCATGCTATAATTGAGACATTCTAATTCTTTGATATTTTTCTAAACTTGCTATGATAATTTTAGAGTTAATTATTATGGAATTTATATTCTATGGTAAATATATCAACACCGATATTAATTTCAAACAAGTGGAGTGTTATCTATACGATATAGTGCCGTATTTTTCATAGTTATAATAATCCTAATAGTTATGAAAATTGGGAGAACTAACTAGAGTAATTTTTCCATCACTTTCTTTTGGCTTCATAACATAAATATAATTAATCTAAATTGAAGTTAGTTGGAGAAGTTTCTAATTAGTCTCTTTCCAAACCTTTTCCATGAGCGATTCGTGAGAAATTAAGCCCAAAACTCCCACGTTATTCCAAAACCCTAATTTCTTTCCTAATTCTCCACCACAAATTAAGCCCAAACCTTTTCCCTAATTATTTTTTTGTTCTTGCTCGTTTTATAAATTGTTTATTTTATCGTTATTATTTGTGAACAAACACTCAATTTAGCACTAAGAATTTCTAAAATTCTACAACTTTCCAATCTACAAAATACGTTTTAGCTCGTTGATTGCATTATCAATTAAAAAAATAATTGTGCCCAAAGAAGTGGATAAGTAATTTTTTGTGATTATTAGTGACTTAAAGCAATTTTTAGTTTCAACGGGTCCGATTCATGTACATGATGCATGAGTCAGGCACACTTAAATTAAAGATAACAGATAAAGGATGACAAGATGAGAGAGAGCACTATAATGTGGAGGCTCATAATATTTTAAACTATTTCTTTTTAAATTGGATCTCTCATATTGACTAGTTTTATTTTGAATATGTGCAGCTCACACATTTGAATCCAATCCGTTTCTACAGATAGGGCCTAAAGTAAAACTACAAAAACATCCGTGCATGCAAAAAGCAATAGAATTTAAGATTCAGGGGCGACTTTGAAAATAATGCAAGGGATGGTCCCCAAATAATTGAACTGCAACGTAATTGAAATGTGCTGATATTTTTTTTTAATTAATTCCTTAAATGACAATCTTCATTGCTTTTAGATTAGTTTTAATGGTTTTTTTTTTTTTGCTAATATAGTTTCTACATGCTTTCTAGGCGGCCTATCATAGACAGTCCAGAGTCCCTGGACGGCATATAATAGGTCATCCAGAGAGATTTTTTTTATCGAAAATGGGGTTTTTCAGTCTAAAAATACACATCCACCTCCTCATCATTCGTGGATACATTGAAAATTCTTCAATCTCTCTGTCAGTTCTTAGTCATTATAGGACTTTTTGTGTCAAATCCGATAATAAATGATAATCACATAATGTTTCCGACAGTTTTTTTTTTTTTTTTTTTTTTAGGTTCCAATTTCAGCGTTCTTCAATCTAATCGATTTCCGATCTTCTCATCTTTTCCCCTAATCTAGAGAAGCTTCCTTAAACCCTCATCTCGTATTTTTTTTTTTTACTATTTTTAATTTATTAAATTCATATTTATTCAAATTTAACGATAAAAACTTAGCTCATTTTTTCCCCATAAAATGCACAATTCTCCTCCCTATCTCTTCAAATCTTTTACAAGCATGATTTCGAAACAATTCTTCTCTATTGTTAACTTTTTTTTGGGTTAGGGCTTCGGCCTCGAAAGGGATAATCCTTGCAGGTAAAGATTTTCGTGCTCAACTTTTCTTTTTAGGATTAATTACAGGTAGACCCCTTGTAGTATTAGAGACGTGTCACTTAACACCCCTGAAGTTTGAAACTCTCAAAAAAACCCCTGAACTTAGTTATTTTCACTCTCCTTTTTTTTATTAAAGTGCACTCTTATCCCTCAAATTCATATTCTACCATTATCTCTCCCTTTAATAAGTGTGCTAGTTAAAAAGAGGGATGATGGTAGAATGAGAATTTGAGAGACAAGAGTGCACTTTAGTAAAAAAAAAGAGTAAAAATAACTAAATTCAGGGGGTTTTTTGAGAGTTTCAAACTTCAGGAGTATTAAGTGACACATCCCTGATACTATAGGGGGTCTAACTGTAATTAACCCTTCTTTTTATATTCATTATTAGATCTAGTTAGTACACACTTTTCTCACTCCTTTATTTTGTACGTGTTTTTATTTCTTTTTGCGAGCTTTATAATAAGAAGTAAGGAAATTAGGCGAGTGATGATGGTTAGCTTTCCAACAATACAAAATTGCAGGATAAGAGGTAGGGAAATTAAGCAAGTGGTGATGGTTAGCTTTCTAACAATACAGACCCACATGTTCCCTAAGTTTCAGACAATTTGGGGTATTGGTCACGATACACTCTACTAAAATAAAGGTCCAAAATTGGTATGCATGACTTCAATATAGACTCAAGTACAAGATCACATGTCGCCGCAAATTCTAATCTAGCAGCGGTCAGCATGACTTCAATATAGACTCAAGTACAAGATCATATGTAGCCACAAATTCAAATCTAATAGCGTTCAGAGAGAAAGAAATAATAGAATATTTAATTTTTTATTATACTCCTTGGATTATGCTTGTATTTTATTTTTTGTGTTATTATTTTCTAGACAAGTATTCCTTCAGATAAATAACACGACTTCAGCTCTTAGGAGGTCCATTGAATGACAATGCTAATTAAGCCACCAGAGTTCCCTATGCCACTATGTCTTCCAGATGCTGATACGGCTGACAGCAGTCTCGTGGTGGAAAACTCGGCCAGGTTGGGCATAGAGAGACTTATTTGAAAGCAATCAGGATGTGCTTTTACCAAATGTCCTATTGTTTTTTTATATCCTTTTCAACTCTTGAATTGCATATACTAGTAATTGTTTGTTATAGTTCGAATTCTCGTGGTTCCTCTCTCTTAATGCGTCTATATACATTATTGGGTTAATTATACTCAGACCCCTGTAGTATAAAAGCTGTATAACTTATCACTCTTAAAATTTAAAACTCTCACTTAAACCTTCTGGACCGCGAAAAAAATCGATAGAGAAGCTCAGTGATATTTTTTTTTGCGGTTCAGGAGATCTAAGTGAGAGTTTTAAAATTTAGGGGTGATAAGTTATACACCTTGCATACTATAAGGAGTCTGAGTGTTATTAACTCTATATTATTATATTATAGTTTTTTAATGGAATGCGAAGGGCATTTCCTCATCGTTTAAGTAAAAAAGAAAAGAAAAGGAAAGAAAATTACTATAGCATAACGATAACAAGAATTTGGATTCTCCATTCCAAATTTTCCTGAGTTTTCTTCAACTTTAAATTTATATCCATCTTTATTGGAACCAATTCTTTCAAAAATTCTGTATTGTTTACTGAAACAAAGTAGTAGCTCGGCCGACAAGCAAAACACGATTCTTTGAATCTACAACTTAACTCAGTCTGAAGTTCTTTTCAGATATCACCGAAGTATCACCTTAGTTTTTGGAGTAACAACGCCAACTCGGTCAGAAGTTCTTGCCCGATGCCACCCAAGCCTCAATACATGGTCCTGAATTGCGAGATGAAGATAAATATAGTATGCGGCAATTCCTGCGAAATTTTAACCTACATATAATGATGATACGATTGATCGTTTCAGAGAAAACAGAACAGCGAATGGAAAGAAATACATGGCCTGTTTATGTTCCTTACTTACTCTGGCAGTAATCGGATCATCAGAGTTTGAAATAGGAGGTGGAGTTCGATAACAACAAATGTAACAGCGAGCACAAGTAAAATTTGGAATCATTGAGCTGAGAACAAGTGAAGCATGGAGAGGAGAGGAGAGGAGAGGATGAGATGAGCTTTCACTGTATAGCAACATGTGAGAGGATAGGTTGGTAGAAATAATTGAGATAGCTAAGCTTATACTGTTGTGAGAGGTTGAGAGAGGAGAATCTAATGATGCAGTATGCACTCCCCCGTGAACTTAAGGTGTTATTGTATGTTGGGATGAGATTGATCAGGTCGAAGGATCGGTATTTGGTCTGTTCTATTCAAAATTCTGAATTAAAAATAAAACTTTTATTTTTCTAATCTAAAGTTTTAAATAGATCGGATTATGAATTGACCTTTAATTCTTTGAAACTGTCCATGTCTAACGGGTTCGGACCTATACAAGCTCCTAAGCAGGTGTAGTCGGAAAAGACAGGTTGGTACGAGCTCGCTTCACCTGTTATATGCATTGATATGCAATATAAGTTGCGTAGATAATGAGTTCAAGAAACTAACAATTATCAATCTAACTAGCCTATAAAAGACAAGTAAAGGAAATATATATATATGTGACAAATTTCAGTTTATTAAGACATACTTGTAGCAAGCAGATTCAGAACTTTTGCACCACTGACAGTGCCTAATGCAATCCTTTCTTCTTTGATATTTGCGGATTTTGCACAATATATCATGATTCTCGATCATATCGAGTTTGGTTCTTGTGTGAGACACACACATACCATAGACCAGTAATCTATAAGGCGCAGTCATATGGTTATAGGGTTTGTTTCTTGCATGTGTACACACACAATATTATAAACTGGCCGATGGAGCACGGTCATGCGAGTAAGCTGCACAGAGAAAGCAAGTAGATAGCTATATATGGCTGTGAGAGTTCACGGGAAGGGATGATATATGTGCTCGTGAACTTCGAAAATGTATGTGTGTGCATGTATGTTTGTTTGGACTTGACATTATTTAGGAATGAGAATAGACGGATTTAAGGGCTAATTGTTAGTTCGTTCTATTTAAACTTTTGAATTAGAAAAATAAAATCTTTATTTTTAATTTAAAATTTTGAATAGAATAAACTAAGAATTAATCTTTAGACCTGTTCACTCTCGTTGCCTTTGGTGTGGCCACGCAAAGCCTGTCTATCGTATGTATTGCGCAAGGTTTATATGGGTAAAAATATAAATGTGATTGTACTGTTCTAATTAACTCTGGTGGTTTATTTTGAAAAATCAAAAGCTAATATCTATGGGAGCAGGGGGCGATTTCCGGCAATCCAGGTAAGAGGTTTCCGGCGAGAAAATATAAAAAAAAACAACAAAAATTCTCCTGTTGCAACAGACCTCGAGGAGAATTAGCTCTCACTGTTTGGAGTATATCAAAGGAGTGGATATACTTGCCTCAGAGCAGTGTCATCACCGGCAAGTGGTTGCCTCAGAGCAGTATCATCACCGGCAACTTGTGGCGTATTCTTAGAGGAGGCCATCAAGGAGACTACCTCTCGTGCTAATCTTACGAGCCACTTTCCTTGGGACCATGGAGTTCACCTCGGGTTGGCTGAGGAAAGGCAACAAGCAAAAAGAAAAGGACAGCAGCAATGAAGACAAGAACCCGAAGCATCGACGTCGCAGCTGGAGCGAGGTAGTTAAGGAGTTGCCGGTTGCACATGAACGCGGCAGCGAGTAGGACATGCCATTCTCAGCGGAGTGTGACTGTCCCCGCGCCGACTTCCTCCCAGTTGTGCACGGTGAAACCTAACGACCTAAACACAAATGAAGTATACTCCGACGAACAAGTTATCCCCTTACTTGCTGCAATGCGAAATCCCAAAACTGTGATCAAGAGGGGTGACACAGAAGGTTGGACCGAACATAAGTCAAAAAGAACAATAAAGAATGAAAAGAAACTGGAGAGCATGATGCCGAAGAAGAGGAAGTTCAGTCCTCAATACAACGGGAATGATGGCTGCTGGGTGTGTGGGAAGAAGGGTTATTTCAAAGATGAATGTCCTTACTTGAGATGCAGGTTCTGCAAGATGCTCGGGCACGTCATTGCGGAGTGCCCCATGCTTCCGGAGAAGCTGAGGGTGAACCCAAACGGGATAAGAAGGAAGCCACTGGGAGCAAACAAAATTCCGGTGGGGGACAAGAGGGCTGGTATGGTGAGTCCAGGTCCTGATGCACAAAACCAATGCTGCCAACACAAAGAGAGGTGGCTGTTGCGCAAAGCCGCGCCATTCCGCGGGACGGAGTGGCTCCTGAGCACAACCGTGCCACCCCCGTGTGTTCATCCCAATGTCAGATCAGGCAATGCAATAGTTTAGTGAACTGACCAACATCATCGGGGAAATTCAACCAGGTCACGAAAATCCAACAAAGGAGGAAATTGTGGCCGGTTTATGTGCACTCTCTTTGTTGCTTCGGAATCACGATTGGAAATTATATGAGGATGGAAATAGTTATCTCACCCGTTTCCCGTCTCCGGTGGGTTAGAAGTGGCACTGTGCCGTACTTCGATCCCATGTAGAGTATATGATGCAGGATTCAGAGTAGTGAGATGGTGCAGTGAAGAGGGGGTGCAGTCGCACAAGTTCCCCGTGAGGGCGTGGATTGCGATTAAAGGAATTCCATTCAACCATTGGAATCAGAGTAACGTAAGCAAAATTCTATTCAAACATGCCCTGATTCTACAGATCAGTGAAGCAACATTACACAAAACAGACCTTTCGGTGGCAAAGTTGTACGTTCGATGTGAAGCGGAAGGATGCATCCTGAAGGAAATCATAGTCATCATCGGTTCCAAACAATACAATGCAACAATCAAGATTGAAGCCCAAATCAAGGAACAATTGGATATAAAAATTTCACAAGAAGCTCGGGATAGAGCGGAGAAATTTCTGGAGAGGTCACCGGAGTTTGATCGGAGTTCAGAGAGACAACTTACCTCGTCGGCCATAGGGAGGATCAACAGTGATACAAAAAAAACCCCAATCGCAACCCGCCGTCGATGATCAGCTGGCCCCTGACTGTTCAAAGCTTGGGGGTAAACCGACCGGACAGTCAAGGTTGGCGCCGACAGTTGCGAGGAACGAGGCCAAATGGAGATTCACGTGGGTAAGATATCCCTCGAACCCACCTATGACTGGCAGTCTAGGAGGCCGGGAGGCAGACTCGAGGGTATTACCCAAGGGTTCTAGCACTGCAGCCTCGAGCACCGTAGCACCGGAACTAATATCGGGACAAGTATCAAAAGTCAAACAAGATGAAAGGGGAAAAAGTGGAACCATGGCAGGTAAAGAGGTGCAGAGGAGCCCTAGCAGTGATCAACTAACAGAAGAAGAGGGGGGAGAAGGGAGCTTTTGGATTTTGGAGACCGGTTCCAATGTCCCTATTCTAATCCAGGGGGAGGATGGTGGATTGGCCATCGATAAGGGAGTGCTGCTCCTCGGGCAGAGGGAGGGACAGTTGGGATGCAGATCGGCGGAAGAAGGAGAGGTGTTCTCCGCAAAATTCCTGCTTCCTAAGTTGATTACAACGAAAGAGGAACGGTTTAAAAACAAATGAGAGAATTTATAATTTATCGCTCATTTTTATAATGAAAAGTGGGTTCTAATATGGTGATGAGATCTATTTAGTAGTTTTTATTGACGATCCGATATGAAAATCTCCATTTCGATGAAGATAATAGTCGGTCCTAGGTCTTCTCTTCTGATCTCTGTGAATTTAAGCTTTTCACGCATAACTTGAACTCCAAAACGATAAAAAAGATACAAAAATATCCTACAAGAGGGTATTTATAGGCTTTGGCTTGATATAAGAGTTTCCATAGAAATATAATTGGAAAGTATTTGTATTTATCAAGAATTCTAATCAAATATCTTAGTCATGATTTAAATCTCTTGATTTTGAATTCTGATTGGACTCAATTCGGGTATTGGATAAATCCAAATCTCAATCTCAATCAATTTAGAATTCTGAAAATCTACTCACAAGAAGTTAAGTACTCTGAACGCGAGGCTCTGGATTTAACTTCTTGTTTTACTTAACGCGGGGCTAGTTTTATGGCCACATGCAGAGCTACAAAGTTAGCTCAGCATTCTGCGAGATATTTTTCCATTCTTCCTCTATTTTGAAAATTTTCACCACTAACAGGACCCACTCCAAAGTTTTTAAAATGACTTGTAATTTAACAAATTTAAGAATACTTTGGATCATTAGTTTGTACATGAATGCGAAATTAGCCCATACCTTATCCTCGCGTTTACACCTCAACACGTGAAGCTAATAGCCTCGCATTTTGTTTTAACTACTCTGATATTCAGACCAAATACCAAGAGGCAGATTTTTTCATTTAAATAGAGTCTTCTTCTCTTCTTCTTCCTCACTCAGAGATTTTCAAGAACTCCAAAAACTTTCAGGATCAAAAACCTTTGCAACCGACCTGATTTTCCTCCATTTTCGTTCATTTTCTTCGTGATTTCAAGATCAATGGCATCCAAGAAGATCAACACTTCATGCGGCTCATCTCCGTCGCCAGCTAGCGCGAGCAGCAACGGTAACGGCCATGGCAGTGACCGCATTGGCGATCATGCCTTTGCCGCACCGATTGGGCGTAAAAATATCCACTTTTGGACTTTTTGAAGTATTTTAAAGGTGATTTGGCTCGGTTTTAACCGGCCAATCGCCGTCTTCACAGGCAAAATCATTGCCGTACTCCGGTCAGGTGACTTGGAGAAGAAGAGACCTCTGGTCTTCTTCTACACGAAGCTACTGTGTTAGCTTCGCGTCAAACGCTTATTACGCGAGGTTATCTCTGATTGCTGCGCTTCTCTGCTCGAAATTATGGATTTAGCTTCGCGTTTTAGCTTCTGATGCGAAGATATTTATTAATTTCACGTATTTTCTCCAAACGCGGAATTATTTTTTTATCCTCGCATTTTGATTCTATGCGAAATTACTGATTAACTTCGCGCGAAGTTATCATTAGCTCCACGTTTTCATACTTAGAGTTTTTTTTTTAATTTTTCTTCAAGATATTTTCTAACTCTGATTTTTCTTTTTGCAGTTGGTTATTCGGTGGATTTTCTCTCCCGTAGGCATCACTTCGAATTTGTTGGGGCACAGACCGAGCAACCCAGTTTTGTTTCACAACCGAACTTCCTGCCTGCAAGCCAGATCTTAGAGAATGCAGAAAAAAGCTGTTGAGACCCGCCACCGCAAGGGAGATCATTACTGATACTCCCTTTGAATCCATGAATCGAGAAACTCTGGAGAAGCCAGTCTTCTTATTCGGTGACATGGTGCAGAATTCAGATGAAATTCTATTTGAAGAAGAAAGCAAGTGGCTTCATCAAACCGGTGATCTGTTGATGTTCTTGCCCGATATAGAGCGCAGCTACTCTCTGGTATATCTTCAGAGGTTGTCAGCTCGTCGCGAGTTAGAATAGGAACTAACTCGAGATTACGACAGAGTCGCAACGGAAAAGTTTGGTGCACATGGGGCCTATCAAGATGGTCCCACCAGGTGTGTTACTGGACTCCTTCCTAGTAGAATTACCAATGAGCACCCAGTTGGGGAGGTCCCGATTCGCGCAAAGACTTTTTAAAGCGAGTTTGTGGCAAAGGGTGGCCAATACCCGGCTAATGATTTTAGGATGCTTGGCTGGGTTCACTCCTGAGGCAATATGTGGTGATTCCGCCTTGTCAAGTATATGTTGGACTCTCATGAGCATATCCTAAAGAAGATTTGCCTCTACAAGGCCATCCGAAATGTCCAGTTCGGCTTACCCCAGAGTTCGTATCATCTCTTCAGCTTTTTGGAGATGTACAACTCCGAGATTGACACTTTCTTTACACCAGTGGGTGAGCTAGGACTCGCTCTTCACGAGATGGATGAAGTCTCAGGCTTGTCAATTGGAAAAGTTTCCTATAAAGAATACATCCCTACCGCCGAGGAGTTGAATATACTGAAGGCGAAAATGAGCGTATTTATGAGACATACTGGGAGATGATGTGTCACTACCATATCTGTACCGACCTAGCTGGAGTAAGGAATCAAGGAATCGACCACAAGAAGTTGACATATTACCTTTTCTTGAATTTAAAAGAGAGCCTGCCTATGGTCTGTGGCCTCAAACCTGCTGGTATTGAAGAAATCAACCGACGTATTGTAGAGGTGGGCGCCACTGTTTGCCGTAAAAATTGCAAATGACGCTTTATTGAAATTTTTTCAATAAAGTATTACAATCCAACTGTTTCCCGTTTACAGAAGATGAGGAAAATGGATTTCCTCTTTATTTAAAACTGGGTTCTGATGTAGCTGTGGAGGACAATTCGGCTCTCCATTGACACTCCGTACAATCTCTCTCAGTTGGCTGAAAAAAAAGGCTCTGGACTTTTGATCACAAAGGATAATTTTTAGAAGAAGATGCTCTATCTCCTTTCTCTTTCGCTCTCTCGCCTTTTATAAGGGTTCAGGGTAACGTCCCGCCTCATTTGCTAGACCGTTAGCCTCCACTATTCGAGAAGTGCCGTCAAATTCGTTAGGTGGTTGCTCCTACGATCGAAGTAATGCCACTGCATTCGTTTGGCAGTTAGCTCCATGATCCGAGGTGGCAATTTCCTTATTCGGGTTGGATGACTTTGTATTAAACCCCTACCCGGAAGTTATGGGTAGCATCGCGAATTTCAGTTTTAGATTCGCGAACCTGTTCTGTCGTCACTGGGTCGCGAACCTCGATCTTTAGGTTCGCGGATCTGCCGAGTTGAGGATCTCTAATCCTAAATTTGCGGATCTACTTTGTTTTCCAAAATTTTTCGCCGACAAAATCCCCTCCAAAGTTTTCAAAATTCTCATGATTTTTGAGAAGTTTTGGAATACTTCGGATATATCATTCTGTATTAGAATCTCCATTTTTCATATTTCTGAGAGTACAATTCTGTATTAGAATTTTTCTTCGATTGACGACAACCGGACTCTGTCTTAATATCTCGAACTCCCATTTTGAAAGGAACACGACTCTGTATTAGCGCTATGAATTTACTGCATTTGAAGGAAAATGCAAATCTGTATTAGCACCACAATTTGTTGTTTTTGAAGGAAAATGCGACTCTGTATTAGCGCCACAATTTTCAACTATTGAAACATACAACTCTGTGTTAGGGTCGCAAATTTGCATTTTGGAGTAAAAGACGACTCTGTGTTAGGGTCGCAAACTTTTGTTTTGGAAGGAACACGACTCTGTATTAGGATTGCAAACTTACATTTTGGAGAAGAAGACGACTCTGTGTTAGAGTCACAAACTATTATTTCGGAAGGAATGCGACTCTGTATTAGGGGCACGAACTTTCATTTTGGAGAAGAAAACAACTCTGTGTTAGGGTCGCAAACTGTCATTTCGGAAGGAACGAGACTCTGTATTGGGGGCGCGGATTTTTATTTTGGAAAAGAAAACGACTCTGTGTTAGGGTCGCAAACTGTCATTTCGGAAGGAACACGACTATGTATTAGGATCGCGACCTTCCATTTTGGAGAAGAAAACGACTCTGTGTTAGGGTCACAAATTGTCATTTCGGAAGGAACGCGACTCTGTATTATGATTGTGACCTTCCATTTTTGAGGGAACGCAACTCTGTATTAGGGGCGCGACCTTTTCCTTTCGGTTGCAGAAAAGCCGGAAAGCTGTTACTTTCTACGGCGTAGGAATTGAGACGTTCTCTGAGCCGCATTAAATGAAAAGGTACTGACGAGATTCGGGCCAGAGATCACGTCTATCTGAAGATCTCGGCCGTCAAATCATCTGCTATATAACCTCGATTTCATGAGAGAGACCATTCTTATCTCGAGAAATTTAAAATCCAAGTTTTTCTTTTAGGGTTCTTAAGACTTCTCATCTTCAACCTTCTTTAGTTTTCGATACTCTTCGTGGAGGATTTCCTTAATCTGTATAAGATGCCGAAGAAAGTTTCCTCCTCCGGTGCTGCTGCCAGTGGTCATCAAGACCCTCCAGTAACCTCCAGTTCGATGGTGGTTCGGTAAGAATCCTTGATTGGAAGTAATAATAATAACTTTCAAAGGCAATCTCTTTCTTAAAATTTTTTGTATTGAATTTGAATATCTCTTTCTGTAGTTGATTATGCTTTGAATCCTTGGCCTAAGGACCATTACTTCGGATACTCGGATGGTTATGACGGGAAGAAAGAGTTCATATTCGGTCAAAATTTCCCGCATTGTACAGCATCTGATAGCCAAGAGAGGGAAGATAAAATTCTCCATCCTACTTGCTCAACATTGCGAGAACTGATGACCAATGCACTTTTTGAAGGAGATGATCGGTCCTTGCTACACAAACCCGCCTTTTTGTTCGGGGACCATGTTTCGGTGCCCCATAGCGGTTTGGAAGATGGAGATTACAAATGGCTTCGTCAAGTTGAAGGTCGCTGCTTGTTTCTCCCTAACATGGAGAGGTCTTACCCATTCTTATTCTTCCAATCTCTTTCTGTGCCCAGATGAATGGACTGACACATAAACAGGCCACAGGACGACATCTTATTGGGAGGATTTAACTTTCAAGGTGCTTTCCCTCGTTCTACTGGAAAACACTTTTGTGGATTGCTCGCGGGGCTGCTTAATCATGACTTCCCTAGAGGTGAAACACCCATAGTCGTAGACTTTCTTACACCGATTTGTCGACGCGCAAGGGAAATTTCCTGTTCAAGAATTTCGTCCCCCTGGATGGGTTCACTGCTTCTCAAAAGAAGAGTGGGCAGTCTTGACTGACTTCTTTATGAAATCTTTCAGAGATCAGCTTCATCATGCGGGGCTGTATCGTGCTATCAGGGCTATTCAGTATGGTATTCCCGCTAGCAGATTCTATTTTTTTTGCTTTACTGGGACTGTACAATTCTGATACTTGTACAATCTTTTGCCCTCAAGGCGAATTGGGTTTCGCCATTCACGAGATGTATGAAATTTCGGGACTGCTCATGGGAGATATCCCGTATGAAGAGTACGTCCCCTCTGGGGAAGAACTCCATCTGCTACTTACTGGGAGTTGCTCTGCAACTATCATATTTGCACCCACACATCCAACACCCGCAGTTTGAAGCCAAAGAAGTGGCTGCAATATCTTCTGCCCAACTTTTCCAAGAGTAATCCTAATTTTACTCGCCTTCCTCCAGTTTCTAAAAAGGAGGTTGAGAGAAGAATCGCAAGTTTCGGGACAGACGCTTACGTCGCCGAATTTGATGATGACGTTTTCAAGGCTGGAACGTCCTTTGAAGGTTTCACTATCAGGCCCTCCAGTCTTTATCTGATCCTGCCTTCTTGGCAGGCTATTTGATGGTATGGTTGAAAAAGTGTGTTATTCTTTCGCAGGAAAACATATCCATTAGGGCCGTATACCCAGCCGTCCTACTAGCATTTGGTAGGCGACTTAGTCTGTTGTCCGCGATGGTGTGCAGCATCCAAAGCGGCTGAGGAGATTATCTGATAAATTCTGCAATGTGAAGAAGGAGCAGAGGAAGAAAGGAGATTCAGTCATTAAGACTCCTAATCCGCGTGTAGAACTCCCTTATACTATTTGATGGCTTGGTTGGTTCTACAATGCCCCACTTTGATGAGTCCTGCTGATTCGCAGATAAACTTAAGTGCTCCCAAAGTAAAACACTATGAGAGGTTGCAATGGAGAGGGGGCTATATGGCCGCGATCTGCAAGACCCTCCGTCACTTCGCGAGTTTTGAATTATTCAGATGCTTTCTGTACTTTCCCAATGTTGGGTACGGGGAAGAATTCGCAGACATGGATGGTGCTGATAAATTCACTGTTCTGTCTCCGGGGTGCTTCTGGTGATTGATAAACATCCGCCCAGGATATTTGGTTCTTTGTTTGGGGAACCATTGCTAGATAGAGCCTTATTACCCGAGCCGTTTCGCTCGACAGTTCGGGTATGATCAGCTCTATGTTGGTAATTCCAATAGGGAAATAAGTTTTGTTGGGAATGCCTTCGAAGGAGCTCGAGCTTGGTTTCATTTCGTCGCAGGTGGAACCCAGGCTAGATTTGATCTTCCTCTAAAGATCCCGAACTCGAATATGAGTTTGAGTTTCTGTAAATAGTTCGCGGATGCTAATTTCGCTCCTCAGAACTTCAGTGTAAATCATACCTGCCTGAGGAAGATCAGAGCTTGGTATGCTCAGAAGAAGAAGGCTGGCAGCACAAAAGTAGTAGGGATGGAAGATTTCAGGGCAGAAAGTGCCTCTGATGAGTCGGAACCGGTGACTCAACAAGGGGAGGAGGACAATAATGCATTGGCTTTATCAACTCAACCTGCCTCCCTTGATGCTTCTCCTCTCCCAACTTTGAAGGAAACTTCTCCTCAACCACAGTCTCCTCCAAAGAAGATTTCGCATAAGCGACAGAGACTGAGGCGCCTCAATGACTTGCCTATTAATCAGCGGGGCATTGATCCGCAGGACATCCCATCTGGAGCCGGTACTACGGCACCCAGTTTGGTCTCCGAGACCCTCGCGGAGGAACCCGAGGAGGAAGAAGACGACTCATCTTTAACTCTCTTCTCACTTAAGAGGCGTCGGAGTCAAGAACCTATTTTTCGCAGTGATCCTACTCCTGCTACTCAAGAGGATCCTGTGACTCTCACACACCAGATCACTGTTGAAGTAAAGGTTTCTTCTGCTACACGAGAGGATCCCACAGCTCTTGTTCATCAAGCTTCCACGGATGATGAAGTACAAATAATTGGGGAAATCCGCGCATCAGGTTTTCCAAAAGTAGCACCTCCTTCAGGAGATCAGGATGACTGGAGAGATGACGATGATGTCGACAACGATGATTTTCGATCTTCAACCCCTCCATCAGACCATGGTAAGTACGTCTATTTGAGCGAAGATGTTCAGACTGAGGTATATGGGCCTGAAATATTTGGACCTGAAGTGTACGGACCTGGAGAATCCAGTGTTCAACTTTTAGGTTTGCATCTTTTTCCTTTAACAATTGTGTTATTATCAAATGATACCGAAACATTTAACTATCAACTTTCTCCTTTTTTCCAGCTCCAGTTTTGACTCCAGATTTAGAGTGCATGGGCGTGAAGGTAACTTCGCCAGATGACATCGCAGAAGCTGACGCCGATGAGGTGACCAAGGTTACCACTTCTGTTGTTGATACTACTGTGTCCATGGTCTCGGCCGTAGCTACTCCGTCCAATATTTTGGTTTAGGATGTTGTAGCTGGTAGTTTTGCTGAAGCCTCCAGAGGTCCCGTTCCTCCTGATGTTGGCATTATTGCCCAGCAGAGTACGGTTCAAACCGTCTCTCCCCCAGCCAGTGTTGATCCCTCTGATGCAGAGGTTAACATCTTTGAAGTTGATTTATTGAAGGATACGGTGGAAACTTTCCTCCACTTCCTTGAACGCTGCATTGACAAGATACTGAAGGGGGCTTCATTTGCTTCACTTGCCAATGTTATACTCATTTACTTGACTGGTATTGTCAGCATTGGTGGAGAAGAGAAAGCTGCTCTCTTCAGGCTTATGATAATTCCGTTTCAAAAACATGCCGAATTCCTATCGAAAGCTAGAAGTGCTGACAAATCTAAGGCAGTCGAAGCCATTTTCCAGAGGCTGAAAGAGAAACAACTTAGGTTCCAGATAGAGACCCAGGAGAATGCCAATGCTTGCAAAGCCTCCTTAGAAAAGGGTCAATCAGATCGTCAGTTTCTAGTTCTTCAAGTGGAGACTGCTGCTTCAATTGTCAAGGATCATGACCAGGCTATTGTGAGGACCCAAGAGTCTATCGCCGAAGCTCAAGATTTCTTGGCCAAGATCACCAAGGAACATGATGAGTCAATGAGGAATCGCACCAACTTATAGCACCAGCGGGACAATACAACCAGAGATCTCCGGGCGATACAAGCTGAATTGGATATTCTGGAGGCTGCTGCAGTGTAGAATGTCGTCGCCAGTAACGAGGAATTGTGTCATCAAGCCACTGTCCAAACTTATGAGGTCCTTCAGTAAGATTTTGATGATATCGAGGAGAAAATTAAAGCTCTCTTGAATCATTGAAATGTAGAAGCTTGTATATATATATTTTTTGATTCTCTGCTGTTCCTTCTTTTGTAATAGTTCCCCTGACATTTGTTGTGCATGGTATGACTCCTTGCTTATGTAGAAAGTCTTGAATTCAATTTTGTATTTCTATGGCATGACTTCAGCATTTGTCTTCGAAGGCTTGCAATAAACCCGCCATCTTATATATGAGATTTGGGAGTCTTCGTAAAATTCTAGTATCCGTGTATCTGTCACGTGACTTTATGAGCCTTTGTCAGATTTGCAACTTTTCATCCGGAGGTTCGCGGATTAACAAAATTCATACTAAATTTGCGATCCTAAATTCCGAGGATTGTGAGTTCAAGTTCGCGACATTCTATCCAGAAATTCGCGGGATGACCCAAAATTCCTCAGAATTTATAGAGACTTCTGCGAGCCTTCAGATAAAACCGTTGGGCATGAAATCCCAAGCGTTGCATGTCTTTATTAATGACGAGATCTCTGCGCTGCAATATCTAAACGTCCCATACAACAGTAATAAATTCTGTTAAGATCTGAACTGAAAATCTTAACCGAAGATTTCGGCTTTATCTTTTCCAAACCGAAGATCACAGTTACCAGACCATCTATATAAGACGCATGATTCCTTCAATGGAAGATCATTCTGACGTGAGAAAATTTCTTCTCGATTATCTTCTCTTCCTTTCTTTTGTAGTTGATTTATTTGTGCAGCCATATTTTCTTCTTCTCCAACCGAAGTGATGGATAAGAGTTGGCATGTTACAAGACCTCCAGACTGCATCGATCCAGGGGGTGTTCCACCGAAAGGTTCTTCTGACCGTAGTCATTTTTCTTAATTAAGGTAAACTTCTTTTTCTGATTAATATCATCCTCTTTCTTCTTTTCTTCCTTTTTAATAGGGATTTGACTTGGTTGCAGGAGATAACCATAGTCATTCTCCTTAATAATGACCCAGACCTGATGGGCTCGTAATTGCTTCGAATACCTCTAGGGTCTTGGAAGGTCTCATGTAATTTTCATGAGAGAAAAGATTTCGGGTCTGTGGCATTGTTTTTCTTCTTTCCTAGTATCCCACAAGATTGGGATACTAATGACCAGGACCTTGAATTTGTGCAACCCCTCACGTTATACGTTTGGAGTGTGCATTTGGTACGTCCAGTTTTGAACTAATCAAGTCACTGGTATCATCACTGGGGGGAACCAACCAGGAGGTTCCCGATTGTGGTCGGAAAGAAGAAACAAGATTGTGCCTTTAAGCCATCCTTAAAAAGAAGGCTACAAGAACAAATTGGAAGTGGGAGATACAGGAGCTAGCATTTTGATCCGAGCCATGTCGAAAGAGAAGGCTACAGAAGCAAGTTTGTCATTCCAGAAGAAGAGCTTGCGGGAGCAAGATTTTTGATCCAAGCCATGCTGGAAGAGAAGGCTACAGAAGTAAACTCCTTTTTTTTTTTTTAATGATTTGTATTCATTCTTGTTGAAATGCTGGAGATTTCTCTGTAATTTTGATCTGATACTGAATAAAGAAACTCTTTCTTTTTACACAACTAAAAGTGACTGATGGATGATTTTGATATTGATTATCAGAGGAATTGTTAACTTGATAATCTATTAATCAAAATTTTCCGAGCATCCGAAATTGCTGTGAATGAAAAGAACTTTTTATTGACCAGATTGAAACCCACACTGTCTAGTATAAAGAATTTGATTCGCCAGAGGTATTTTTTTAACTTGGCAAATTTGAAAGAAAGAAATTTGATTTGCCAGTGGTATTTTTTAACTTGGCAAATTTGAAAGAAAGAAATTTGATTCGCCAGAGGTATTTTTTTAACTTGACAAATTTGAAAGAAAGAAATTTGATTCGCCAGAGGTATTTTTTAACTTGGCAAATTGGAAAGAAAGAAATTTGATTCGCGGCTTAAAGATTTTTAGTCCGGAACCATAAATCTTTATTAATGAACTTCCGATTACAGACAAACTTTTGTTTATTATTTGCATCGAACTACACAGATCACATTACAACTGGTGTTCCACAACTTTGCTACGAATAATATTTTTTCAGAAATTTGCTATTGATTGGCATCATGATCTTATCACCATTCGGTTTTGCCAACCGATATGTGCCATTGGAGTAGACCGTATCAATGAGAAAAGGTCCCTCCCACTTCGACTGGAACTTTCCTCTAGGCTTTTGGCTGGTTTGACTGACAGGACCAGATCACCTTTCTTGAAAGTTCTTCGTTTGACATTTTTGTTAAAAGTTCTGGAGATCCCCGCCTAGTATAGTTCAATACTCTATTGAGCTTCTAAGCGCTTATCGTCCAAGACCTCTAATTCTTGGAGTCTTTGCTGATGTCTTTCTTCTTATGTCATTCTAGTTGTTAACGCGACTCGTAACGATGGAATTTGAATTTCCAAAGGTAAGACTGTTTCTGACCCATATACCAAAGAAAATGGCATGACATTAGTGGGGGTTCGAACTATGGTGCGATATGCCCATAGACATTCTCCGAGTTTCTCATCCCAATCCCTTTGATTGGACAACATAAATTTTTTGAGAAGTTTTACAATGGTCTTATTGAAAGCTTCTGCTAGACAATTGGCTGCAGGGTAATGTGGCAATGAAGCTACATCCTCGATCCTGTACTTATTGCATAATCTAGAATATACCTGGCTTACGAACTGAGGTCCGTTATCATGAATAATCCTCTTGGGAACTCCGAAGCGATAAAGCACATGATGCTTGATGAATTTGATAACATCCAATGACTTTACTTCGATCAGGGAAACGACTTCAGTCCATTTTGAAAATTAATCTGTTATGGTTAAAATGAACCGGTGTCTTCTTGTTGATGGCGGAGAAATCGGCCCAACAATGTCCATATCCTATTGCTCAAATGGCCACGATGTAGCCGTTGGGTGGAGATACTCCGGAGCTTGATGTATAAAGTCTGCATGTATTTGGCAGGCCCTACACTTCTTGGCGTAGTTAACCGCTTCTGTCATCATTTTAGGCTAGTAATAACCCATTCTTCAGATTCTATCCCAGAGTTTTGGCCCTGGCTGGTGTGCTCCGCAGATGCCAGCATGAGCTTCTTCGAGTACTTTTTGAGCTTCGCGGTTAGAGAGACAGTGAAGTAAAATTCCATCATAGATTTCCTGTACAATGTCTGGAGCTCCGCATTGTAGTAGAACCGGACAACCTTTCTCTGAATTGTCCTGGCTTCTTTTTGATCTTCAGGTAATATACCGTAAAGGACATAGTTTATATAAGGAAAACGCCAATCCCTCGGTTCTAGGCTTGATTCGAAAACGTCAGCTTCGTCTTCCTGTGGTTCTTTCATTTTCTCTTTGAGTTCATCCTTTGGACAAAATAATTCTTTGCTCCCTACTGTAATTTACCTTCTAGCATGCTTGGGCAAAACTAATGTAGCAGCTAAGGAAGCTAGTGAATTTGCATAACTATTTTGGTGGTGCTTTACCTGGCTGATATAGAAACCATCAAACCATCGGCGATCTTGATCACCGCACGATAATACGGCAGGAGGTCTTCATGTTTGACCTCATACTCCCCCTTTACTTGATTTACAACAAATTAAGAATCCCTATATGCCTCCAAATATTTGACCCCCAGTTGTTTAGCTATTTTTAAGCCGATTAGGAGGGTGTTATACTCCGCAATATTGTTGGAGCACGAGCTTGTTAATGAGTAAGTTCGAGGAATGATGTGGTTGTGAGGGGAGACGAAAACAACTCCTACCCCCGCTGTCATCTTTTACTCAGATCCCATTCGGGAGGCACCATCGAAGAAAAGTTGCCATAAACCTTTTGAGACTGTATTTGCCTCAGAAGACTTTTGCGAGTTGTCTTCTTCTGGAATCGGGTTCCATTCTTCTAACTCTCCCAGGATTTATTTGTAGAACTTCGAGGATGCCGGGATTGGATGTTTGGCTAGGAAGTCGGCCACGGCCTGTCCTTTAACAGACTTCTGCGGGCAAAATGCATATCATATTGTGACAGCAAAATAGCCCAATTGGATAGTCTAAAATTTAACGATCTGGTTTTAGTTATTAGTATTCTCAGGGGGTTAACTCTCGATACAACGTGGATGGTTTGTCCAACTAAATAGTGTCGCATTTTTTGCCCTGCGAATACTAAAGCTAAACATTCCTTTTTCACTGGATTATACCAGTATTCCGCTCCGATCATCATTCTGCTGAGGTAATAAATAGCTTGTTTGTGACCTGACTCATTATTCTGTGCTAACAAGGCTCCCAAGGAATGGTCCATAGCCCTTAGTATAGTAGGAAAGGTACTCCCGAGACTGGGGCTATGAGCATTAGTGCCTTCATGAGATATTGTTTGACTTATTCGAAAGCTTTTTGGTATGCGTCATTCCAAACAAATGACATTCCTTTCCTCATTAATCTGGTGAAGGGCTGACATTTACTAGACAAATTTGATATAAACCTGTGGATGTACGCCAGCCTACCTTGCAGTCCTCTTAGCTCATTGAGGTTACGGGGAGGTGGCATATCTTGGATAGCCTTAATTTTATCTGGATCGAGATAAATTCCTTTCAACGTCACGACAAAGCCGAGGAATTTTCTACTGGAAACCCCTAGGAAAGACGTAGTTGGATTCATCTTGAGCTGGTGTTTCCTCATGAGGTCGAACACCGTCTTCAAATCCTTCAAGTGATTGCCTTTATTTCTGCTTTTAATTGCTAGGTCATCTACGTAACATTCTACTGTCTTCCGGAGATACTCTTGGAATATTACGTTCATGACGCATTGATACGTGGCACTCACATTATTCAGGCCAAAGGGCATGACTGTATAACAGTATACCCCGAGTGGTGTTCTAAAGAACGTATGCTTCTCATCATCATGGTACATCTTTATTTGATTATACCCTGAGAACCCATCCATGAACGTCATACGCTCATACCCACAAGTATTATCTATCATAACATCTGTGATGGGTAACGGGAATTCATCTTTAGGATATGCCTCATTCAAATCCCTAAATGCAAATTTGGATCTTTCCGTTCTTCTTGGTTACGGGAACTATATTCGCGACCCAATCAGGGTGCTGTTCCTCACGAATAAAGCCTGACTCAATCAACTTCAATAGCTTCCATGATCTCTGGACGGAATCTTCATTGCTGTTGTTTTACTGGCTTAGCATCTGGCCGGATGTTCAATTTATGGACCGCTACACTTGGGTCTAATCCTTGCATCTCCTCATAACTCCAAGTGAAAATATCAATGTATTCGCGAATGATGGACATCAAATCCTCTCTTTCTTTCAAGGATAGGTTCTCACTTATAAATATGGGTTTATGATTCTTTTCATCCCCCATATTTATTTGGATCACTTTATCTTCGGTTGGAGGCTCGCGCTGTTTAAACTGGATCTCCCACTTCACATTAAGATGCTTGGCCCAGGAGTCGTCTTTTATCGGTGAGGCTTCCTCTAAGTCTTCGTCTTCGTGAATCGCAAAATCCATGTTCGCGGACACTTCGAGAAAAATCATGCCAATACTGACATCTGAGTCCTAGCAGGACGATTATGAAGAATGATCGCACTGTCTTTCTTCGGTTCTCTTACTTGAGGAACCCTCGGGAGTGGTGACGTATCCTAACCCCCTGCTGGTTTTCTGATAATAATTTGACATTTTTCCTTCTGGGACAAAGGGTTGAAGGATTATCCTTCTTCCTTTTCCGAAGTTCAACCCCCTGCCTTCGGCCAGATTATATCCCATTTTCTTTACTAATCTATAAGAGTTTTCACCGTAATTGAAGAACTCGGGATTTTCCTGTTCTTCCTCAGAATCTAAGCATTTCTTTTAGTTCTTGTGACTTGCCCTTCCAAATCTATGGCTTTTTGGGTTCCGTCCTTGGGAGGAACCTCAAAAATGACCCTATTAGCACTTTCAACGTCATTACTTAATTCGTGTAAGGATGATAGGATAGGTGCTTGGAAGAAAGTCAACATGTCTCATTCACACAATCGCTGAATGTATCTGTGCTAGTGCTTGAGGGCTCAGAATCAATATCAGAAGAATAAGCAAATTCTAAATTTTCATTTATCACCCATTCACCATCAGAGTGAATAGTGTTATTTACATCAAGGCCTTCGAGGCTTATCAGAGGCTTATCACCCATTCACCATTGGATTCCGAATCTTCAGATCCTGATTCTGTATCAGCTTCCTCGCCGCTATCAGAGTCATCTGGAACAGGCTGATCTGAAACACCGAACGCATCTTGATACAACAATGCATCAGTAAAGTAGTTTTCAACTCCTTTAAAGGGTTGCTTTTCTGCGACCAGTGTTCTTACATTCCCGTCTTTATCCATATACTTTATGCATTGATGTAACATGGAGGGCACAATGAGATTGCTATGGATCCAAGGTCTTCCTAATAGCAGATTGTACGATGTTTCCGTGTCTATCACGTAGCGTGTGACTTCCGTCTTCAAGTCGCCGATTTGGCACTTAAACTTTATCTTACCCAACAGTCTACTACCGTTAGCATTGAATCCGAAGATAGTAGTATTAGTCGTTGCTAATCTATTCATCGGAACTCCAAGGTATCGTAGCATCCTCCGTGGCATGATACTCAAGGCCGAGCCTGGATCAACTTGAATACGATCAATCTCGATAGATCCTATGTATCTCTTGTAATACAAATGGCGGTGATGCTTATTGCTCCTGACTTACATATCTTCTGGAGAGAAAGCGATGTAGGGGACGTTCTTACTAGAAACCTGGTGACATGTCACGCAAAGAGATTCTTCTTCCTCAATCATCTCTGGTATCTATGCCAAGAATATCTTCGAATCTTTCAGAGCTTCTCTTAAAACTTGTTTAGTAGATTTGGAAAGTTTCAGGAGTTCGTACAAGGTTATCCTCGTGGGAATATTGGCTTACTTTGTTAAAATGTCGAATTGGAATGACTTTTGCAAATCCTTCGCAAGCTCTTTTCCCTTTTTCTTCAAAACTTTATCAAACTTAAGCTCTTTTTGCTTGGTCTTCTCTAGAAATGGTCGAGATTCTGCGGCCTGGTCATAGTTCTTCAAATAATCTTTTTCTGAACGGGTCCCTGTGGGAGGGAGATCCGCGTTAGCCACCGGAGAGTGTCCTACTTTTTCTTCCGAATCTGTTAGTGTAGGAATGCCTCCGTCAACTTTGAAAATTATGGAGACGACATTGGAAGTAAAGATCTTCCCTTTTCGCTTGCTTCCCAATGAATTAGAAGTCCATTTGCTCATCATTAAGGAGATCTGGATGCACCCACAATATTGTCCCTCTATTAGTTTCGCAGTGGGTCAATCCTTTCTTCTGTTGTTGATGCGGATCAAAATTCACGACCTGCTTCGTGCCTCTAGGAATGGGTTCTACTCCGTCTTGAACTGTTGACTCTATCCAGTCAGGTGCTTTACCGAACTTGTTAGTCACCATATTCGCGATCACCTTTTTCTGGTGTTCTTGGAGCTTGATGATATTGGCGTCCACTAAGGCTTGAATCTTATCTTTAAGGATGTAACAATTTTGGATAGGATGGTTAATAATTCTATGGTGGACATAGTAATTAGGATCATTAACTCTCACTGCTTCTTCCAGACGTTTAGATTCTGGCAGTTTCAGCATCTTCTTACTCATGAGGAGGTTGAAGATGGTTTTCGTATGCTCATCCTTGAAGGAATATTATTTTTGAGGCGTACGTGTTTGAGAAGGGAGCTTTGGAGAAGATTTTACGGGTTGCGGGGCATCCGTTACCATTGTCTCTTTCCCCTTATATCCCCGGGATCGGAACTTATAATTGTTATCGCTATTTCGCTTCTGTTTCTCCTCGCCTCCTTCTTCTTCGAGCCTTTGTATGATCTTCTCAGCCTCCTCAGCTTGTAAGGCAAGGTCCTTCCAAGTCGAGGACTTTACTGCTCCCATCCTGGCCAGAACCTTAGTTGACAAATTATGTCGATAGGTTTCTACCAAGGTCTTTTCCGGCATCCCATGCGGACATCTGAGAGAATCATTTTAAAATATTTTAATGAAGTTAAGGGCTGACTCCCCTTTCTTATGCTTGGTAGCTAAAAACACCGGCATTGACACTTCCATATCATCTTCATAGAATCTAGTCAGAAATGCTTTTTCCATGTCGTTCCATGAATTTATGGTTCCCAGTTCTAACCTCCGGAACCATTCAAATGCTAGTCCTGTAAAGGTACTAACAAATACCCGCGTAATGATGGGGCGCTCCCGGCTAAATGCCCGATTTATGACTTAAAATAGTAAGGTGTTGCTTCAGCTATCCTTTACCATCAAAAGATTTGAGCTTCAATGGCTTGTAGCTTTCCGGGAAGGGCATGTTTTCCCATTCCACTGGATATGGCCTTATAACGCCTAGCTCCTGCAAATTATTTTTATGCATGAGGGCATTCAATTGATTTTGGAAGTTTTCTACCTAGACAACGTTCGCGTTCCCTTCCTGATGCGCGGAGCGATTGCCATCATCCTCATGATGTTCTGATTCTTTTTCATTATTGTGAAGATAATGACCTTCTTGTTCCGCCTTCTTTCCCTTGTCAGTTTTTGGGTGCGAAGATGTATCCTTCAACCTAGTCTTCTCCAGTTCCATCAGAACATATAGCATGTCTTTAAGTTCGCTGATAGCATTCTACTGTTGCTAAATATACTTATCTTGCTCATCCATTCTCTGCATGAACTCTTCTGGGATATTGTTTTGAGTCATATATGAGGAGGCAGAGTCTTTCAGGAGCGAATCGGACGTTTGCGACTCAGCCATAACAGACTTGATAATATCTTCTTCATCGGAAGAGATTCCCGCCATTTGTCTATAGTTCATGGGGATTGCCATCCCACTTTTGAGTCGAGTGTTTTGAAAAACTCCTTGCTCTTTATTGAGTACATCCTTCGTTTCTCCTTGTTGAAGTGGGGACCTTGGTCCACTTTGCTTGAGAGATTAGGAGTCTTAGCTGAAACTGGGTTAGAGCCCAATATTAAAGAAGAGAATTTCGGACCAATTTGGTCCGTCGATTTCCTCGGCTGAGTTATTGCCATTAAAGCCTCCTTAGAGATTGACCCCTTGGAGACTTTATGACATCCCCATAGGGAAGTAGGGCTCTTGGAGCCTGAAGAAAGGAATTCTTCGTATCTTTTCTGATCAACCTGAATGGTGAGCGAGTTGACCAGACTGCCAACTGGAATGTTGTCAGATTGAGCTACCACAAGATCACCGGAGGTAGTGGCAGTCCCCAGCGGAGTCGCCAATCTTCTGTTCGCCATAAAAATTGCAAATGACGCTCTATTGAAGTTTTTTCAATAAATGATTACAATCCAACGGTTTTCCATTTATAGAAGATGAGGAAAATTGATTTTCTCTTTGTTTAAAGCTGGGTTCTGATGTAGCTGTGGAGGACGAACCTGCTCTCCGTTGACACTCCGTACAATTTCTCTCAGTTGGCTGAAAAAGAAAGGATATGGACTCTTGATCACAAAGGGTAATTTTTAGATGAAGATGCTCTATCTCCTTTCTCTTTCGTTCTCCCACCTTTTATATGTGCTCTAGGGTAACATCCCGCCTCATTTGCTCGACCGTTAGCCCCCACTACTCGAGAAGTGCCGTCATATTCGTTAGGTGGTTGCTTCCACGATCGAAGTAATGCCGCTGCATTTATTTGGCAGTTAGCTCCACGATCCGAGGTGGCAATTTCCTTGTTCGGGTCGGGTTACTTTGTATTAAATCCCTACCCGGAAGCTATGGGTAGTATTATGAATCTCAGTTTTAGATTCGCGAATCTGTTCTATCGTCACTGGGTCGTGAACCTCGGTCTTTAGATTTACGGATCTGCTGAGTTGCGGATCTCCAACCCTAAATTGACGGATCTGCTTTGTTTTCCAGAATTTTTCGCCGACAGCCACATCATACAACGTAGAATCAAACGAAGAAGGGCTCAATCCTGGCACCATTTTCCAAAGCTTCCATTACCAGGCCCAGTTTTCCATATCTAACAGAGATTTAGTTACTGGGTTCCTGATGTTGTGGTTGAAGAGGTGCGTCATCTCGTCACTCCCAAAGGATGCCATAGCCTCAAATATAGTCTACCCAGCAGTACTATTGGCTTATGGACGACCAACTGGACTTCTCCCTACAATGGTGAGCAACCTTCCGAGCGAGCTTCAGGCACTCTATAACGGTTTCATCCCTGCGAACAAGGGCAAGGGAAAATCTGCCAAAGGGAAGCAGGAAAAGAAATGGCGACGGTGAAGACACCAAATCCTAGGGTGGAGATACCCTATACATATTTGATGGCGTGGCTCATTGTGCACTACCCCTCATTAATGAGTGCTGCGGATTACTGCCCAATTGACAAGCCTTTCTTTGTGGAGATGTACGAACGCTCCACTTGGAAGAGCCACTATATGTCAATAATTCGAAAGACGCTTCACCATCACCAGAATTATGAAATTTTCCGTTGCTTCCCAGATTTCTCAGGCGGAGAGTATGGGTCGAAGTTTAAGGATGCTCTAGGACCAGCTAATTATTCAACTCTATCCTCAGGAGCATTCTGCTGGCTATTAAGTATCAGTCCTGAGCACCTAGTGTATCAGCAAGATACTATATGCTATTTTGAGCCATACACCCCTAGCCGCTTTGCTCGCCAGTTTGGCTACGCACAACTATATAGAGGAAATCTAAACAAGCATATGGCGTGCGAGGGAAATCTATACGAAGGAGCTCGAGGTTGGTTCTACTTCGTTGCTGGGGGAACTGGAGCTGAGTTTATGCTGCCTCAAAAATCTCCAGTTCTTAGCATGACGCTCAGTTTCTGTACTTGGTACAACATTGCCAATGCAGCTGTGCCAAATTTTTCTATCAAGCACAGTTGCTGTAATGAGATAGAAGTATTTTACTCTCGCGGAAAGGGAGCTAAGAGAGTAAGAGTAAAAGGAATGGACGAGTTCCTTGATGTTGAGGCTAAACCCTCGGATGGTGGCGATTCTAAAGAGAAAGAAGCCAGCGGAGCAGATCTTGCCAACGATGGTTATTCCTGAAGGGGTAGCTGTCCGGTTCGCAGCTGATCTTCTGGCTTCAACTCTGCCAACAGCACTGGCAGAAGAGGATGTCCTGGCGAAATCTGCAAGTGCTGCTAATGCCCCAAACCTGCTAGCTCCCTGGTCTACAGAGCATACTACGATGCAACCTCAAGGTAGCGAGATGGGTGCGCTTCTGAAAACTGCTAAATCTCCTCCGTCTAGTCCAACTATAGGACTTGTTTCTACTACTATGATTCTGATCTTTTGACTTTATATTTTATTTTTCTTTTATATATATATATTTGTCACCTTTGTTTGCCTTTAAGATCCAGGTAGTCAACTTCACTCGCTGATGCACTCAACTGCCAGAGTAGAGTCTGAGGAGCTGGTGGATTATTCAAGCACCACCGGATCAGTGGGCAGACTGGGTAGTGCAGAGGAGTTCGATGCAGACTACTTCACAACAATTCCCTGTGTCGGCGAAAAATTCTGGAAAGTAAAGTAGATCCACGAATTCAGAGACAGAAGCCCGCAACTCATCGGATCCGCGAATCTAAGAAACTGAGGTCCGAAAATCTAAGAAACTGAGGTCCGCGAATCTAAGAAACTGAGGTCCTCGATCCAGACGACGGAACAGGTTCGCGAATCTAAAGCTGAAATTCACGACACTACCCATAGCTTTCGGGTGGGGTTTAATACAAAGTCACCCGACCCGAACAGAAGAATTGCTACCTCGGATCGTGGGAATAACTGCCAAACGAATGCAGCGGCGTTACTTCGATGGTGGGAATAACCACCTAACGAATATGGCGGCACTTCTCGAGTAGTGGGAGCTAACGGTTGAGCAAAATATGGCGGGACGTTACTCCAAGCCTCCTATAAAAGGCGGGGAGCGAAAGACACACGGATAGAGACAGAGGAAAGCACGGCAAGAGGAGCTTCTTCCGAAAAACTATCTTTGCGATCAAGAGCCAAAAAAAAAAAACCTTTCTTTTCCCTTTAGCCAACTGAGAGAAATTGTATGGAGTATCAATGGAGAGCAGGATCGTCCTCCACAGCTACCTAGAAACCCAATATTAAACAAAGAGGGAGAGCAATCTTCCTCATCTTCTGTAAACGAGAAACCGTTCGATTGTAACCCTTTTATTGAAAAGACTTCGATATAAAGAGCGTGCAACTTTCATGGCAAACAGAAGATTGGCGACTCCGCTGAGGACTACCATCACCTCCGGTGACTTGGTGGTAGCTCAATCCGACAACATTCCAGTTGGTAGTATGGTCGACTCGCTCACCATTTACGTCGACCAGGAAAGGTATGAAGAATTTCTTTCTTCAGGCTCTAAGAGCCCTACTTCCCTAAGGGGATACCATAAAATCTCCAAGGGGTCAATTCCCAAGGAGATGGCAATAACCCAGTTAAGGGAATCAACGGACCAAGATAGTCCGAAATCCCCTTCTTTAACATCGGGCTCTCTGCCAGTTCTGACAAAGACTCTTGATCTCTCAAGCAAAGTGGACCAAAGTCCCCGCTTCAATAAGGGGAAGCGACCACCACCCGCTCCGCAAAACTGTCATGTAGAGAAGGAGGTTCCTCCCACTCGTACAACGAAAAGAAACCTGAGGAGAAGCAAATCTCGTGCCCTTCACAGGAACGCACAACAAAAGGGAACCGCCAACTCATCTCGGCAGAAACCTACCATCCAAATATGGAAGCCTAAGGGCGAGGTTGGTCAAGATGTAGAGGGATTCACTCATGTTTCCTACAGGAAGCGGAGTGAACCCGTCAAAGTTGTCCATAGTCAACGCGGAGCAAACATTCGCGTCCCAAGGGGAAAATCTGAAGAAGCTCGCGAACCTCAAATTCGCAGAATGTGCATGCCTATCCGCGAGGCTAAAACTCCACGGTCCCTGAAGTTATCTCTCACAAATGAGCCCATCACAAGGAACTCCAGTGCAAGAGATCTTAGGAAACTTCTAAACAGAAGAAGAGAAGAATCCCATATATCTCAATGCCACTGTGAACGACTGATCAATACAGTACTGTCTCATTGTCATTATTCAACTCATGCCCGATCCTCGGTGTTTTGTCGATTGTCGTCTCCGTCAACATCGTCATCCCAATTGGCAAAAAGGAGATGACGCGGGCTCGAGTTTTCTGAGCCAGAATATCCCGCGATGACCTCCAACATGATAAGTGTTGGAGAAAAGAAGAAGAAAAAGAAGGCGAAGAAAGTCTCCGAAGAAGAAGCTTTTGACCCAGAGCTCTCTTCGAGTTCGAAAGACCCATCCAACAAAGAGCGAGGAGTTTTTCAGCACACTCGACTCAAAAGTGGGGTGGCGATCCCTATGAATTATAGACAGATGGCGGGGATCTCATCTGATGAAGAAGATATAGCCAAGTCTGTTATAGCTGAATCACAGACATCTGATTCATTTTTAGAAGACCCCGTCTCTGCATATATGACGCAGAACAATATCCCATAAGAGTTCATGCGGAGAATGGAGGAGCAAGATCGGCATATCCTGCAACAGCAAAACGCCATCAGCGAGCTTAAAGATATGCTACACGTTCTGATGGAGTTAGAAAAAGTTAAACTGAAGAATACAGGAAAGAAGACCGAAGAAGAAAGTCATGGTCCTCATAACAATCGAGAAGAAGAACATCATAAAGATGATGACAACCGCTCCATGCACCAGGAGGGAAACGCAAATACTGCCTGGATGGAGAGCTTCTAGAACCAACTGAATGCCCTCATGCATAAGGGCGACCTACAAGAACTGGGTGTAGTAAGGCCATATCCCATGGAGTGGGAAACGGTGCCGTTCCCAGAAAGCTACAAACCTTTCAAGCTCAAATCTGTTGATGGTAGAGGATCGCCAAACAACACCTCTACTATTTTAAGTCGCAGATAGGACATTTATCCGGAAATGACCCTATTATTACAAGAATATTTGTTAGTACCTTAACCGGGCTAGCTTTTGAATGGTTCCGGAGATTAGAACCGGGAACCATTAATTCCTGGAGTGACATGGAGAAAGCCTTTCTCACTAGATTCTATGAAGATGATATGGAGGTATCAATACCAGCGCTTCTAGCCACTAAACAAAAGAAAGGAGAGTCAGTCCGGAACTTCATCAAAAGGTTCCGGAACGATTCTCTCAGATGTCCGCAGGGGATGCCAGAAAAGACCATAGTAGAAACCTGTCGACATAATTTATCGACCAAGGCTCTAGCCAGAATGGGGACAGTGAAGTCCTTAACTTGGAAGGATCTCGCCCTACAAGCTGAAGAAGCTGAAGAAATTGCACAAAGGTTTGAAGAAAAAGGAGGCGAGGAGAAACAGAAGCGAAGTGGTGATAACAGCTATAAGTCCCGACCCCGAGGGTGTAAGGGAAAGGAAACAATGGTCACTGATGCACCACAACCCACGAAGACTCCCCCGAAACTTCCTCATCAGACGTGAGTGCTACAAAAGCAATACTCTTTTAAGGATGAGCACACGAAGACTATCTTCAACCTCCTCATGAGTAAGAAGATACTGAAGTTACCAGAGTCTAAATGTCCAGAGGAAGCTCGGAAAGTTAATGATCCTAACTACTGTGTCTACCATATGATCATTAACTACCCCATCCAAAACTGCTACATCCTTAAAGATAAAATTTAAGCCTTAGTGGACGCTAATGTCATCAAGCTTCAAGAGCACTAGAAGAAGGTGACTGCGAACATGGTGACCGTCAAGTTCGGTAAAGTGCCCCACTGGATAGAGTCAACAGTTCAAGATGGAGTGCAGCCCATCCATAAAGGCATGATGCAAGTCGTAAATTTTGATCCACACCAACAGCAAAAGAAAGGACTATTCTCCTTTGAAACTGATAGGGGGAGATACTATGGGTATATCCTAATCTCCTAAATGATGAACAATGGAGTTCCAGTTCATCTAAGAAGAAGCAAAGAGAGAGAGTCTTCACCTCCAATGTCGTTTCCGTAATTTCCGAAGACGATGAGATCATTCCTGCTCTGACCGATTCAGAAAAAGAAATAGGAAATTCCTTGGTCGCCAATGCAGACCCTCCCTCTGCAGGGACCCGTTCGGGAAAAGATTACTTAAAGAATTACGGCCAAACAACAGGTTGTCAACTATCTCCAGAGAAAATCAAGCAAAAAGAGCTGAAGTTTGACAAAGCTCTAAGGAAGAAGGGAAAAGAACTTGCGGAAGACTCGCGAAAGTCATTCCAGTTCGACATCCTAATACAGTTGGCCAATATCCCTGCAAGGATAACCTTGTACGAGCTCCTGAAGCTCTCCAAATCTACTAGGGAAGCTTTAAGAGAGGCTCTGCAAGATTCGGAAGTGTTCTTGGCGTAAATACTAGAGATGATCGAAGAAGGAGAGTCTCTTTGCGCGACATGTCACCAGATCTCTGGTAAAAACATCCCTTGCGTCACCTTCTCTCCGGAAGATATGCAAGTCAGGAGTAATAAGCATCATCGCCCTTTGTATTACAAGGGATATATAGGATCTACGGAGATTGATCGTATTCAAGTTGATCCAGGCTCGGCCTTGAGCATCATGCCGCGAAGGATGCTACGATATCTTGGAGTGCCGATGAACAGATTAGCCGCAACCAACACTACTATTTTCGGGTTCAATGCTAACAGTAGTAGACCCCTGGGTAAAATAAAGCTCAAGTGTCAAATCGGCGACCTGAAAACGGAAGTCACGTGTTACGTGATAGATGCGGACACATCATACAATCTGCTATTGGGAAGACCTTGGATCCATAGCAATCTAATCGTGCCCTCCACGTTACACCAATGCATGAAGTATGTCGACGAAGACGCGAACGTAAAGACGCTCATTGCGGAAAAACAACCCTTCAAAGGAGTTGAAAACTACTTTACTGACGCGTTGCTGTATCAAGATGCGTTTGGCGTCGCAGATCGGCCCGTTCAGGATGACTCTGATAGTGGCGAAGAGGCTGATACAGAATCAGGATCCGAAGATTCGGAATCCAAGGATGTGATTTGGGATGGTGAGCCATTGTGATAAGCCTCGAAGGCCTTAATGTAAATAACGCCGTTCACTCTGATGGTGAATGGGTGATAAATGAAAATCTGGAATTTGCTTATTCTTCTGGTGTTGATTCTGAGCCCTCAAGCACTAGCACAGATGCATTTAGCGACTGTGTAAATGAGATATATTCTCTGACTTTCTTCCAAGCACCTATCTGATCATCCTTATATGAATTAAGTGATGACGTTGAAAGTGCTGACCAAGTTATTTTTGAGGTCTCTCCCAAAAACGGAATCCAAAAGGCCATAATATTTGAAAGAGTAAGTCACAGGAACAAAGAGAAATATTCAGATTCTGAGGAAGAACAGGGAAAACCCGAGTTCTTCCATTATGATAAAAATTCCCGTGGAATAATAAAGAAAATGGGATACAATCTGGCCGAAGGCAGGGGGTTGAATTTCGGAAAAGGAAGGAAGACAATCTTTCAACCTTTTGTCCCCGAAGGGAAGACGCCAGACTATTACCAGAAAACCGGCAGGGGGCTGGGATGCGTCACCACTTCTGAGGCCTCCTCAAGCGACAAAGCTGAGGAAAGACAGTACGATCATTCGTCAGAATCATCATGCCGGGATTCAGATGTCAGCACAAGTGGGATTTTCCATGAGGTATCGGCGAACATGGCTTCCGCGATCCAAGAAGACGAAGATTTGAAGGAAACCTCACCAGTAAGAGACGACCCTTGGGACAAGTATCTTAATATGGAGTGGGAGATTCAGTTTGAACAGCGGGAGCCCCCAACTGAAGATAAAGTGATCCAAATCAATATGGGAGATGAAAAGAATCTTAAACCCATATTTATAAGTGAGAACCTATCCTCGGAAGAAAGAAAGGAATTGATATCTCTCGTCCGCGAATACACTGATATTTTCGCTTGGAGTTATGAGGAGATGCCAGGGTTGGATCCAAGCGTGGCGGTTCACAAATTGAATATCCGACCAGAAGCTAAGCCAGTAAAGCAGCAACAATGAAGATTCCGCCCAGAGATCATGGAAGTTATAGAAGCTGAAATCAAAAAGTTGATCGCGTCAGGCTTTATTCGCGAGGAACAACACCCTGATTGGGTCGCAAATATAGTTCCCGTGACCAAGACAAATGGAAAAATCCGAGTCTGTATAGACTTTAGGGATTTGAATGAGGCTTGCCCCAAAGACGAATTTCCATTACCCATCACTGATATTATGATAGATAATACTTGTGGGTATGAGCGCATGACGTTCATGGATGGATTCTCGGGATATAATCAAATAAAGATGTATCCCGATGATGAGAAGCATACGTCCTTCAGGACACCACTCGGAGTATACTGCTATACAGTCATGCCCTTTGGCCTAAAGAACGCAGGTGCTACGTATCAACGCGCCATGAATGCAATTTTCCAAGAGCACCTCCAGAAAACAGTGGAGTGCTACATAGATGACCTAGAAATTAAGAGCAGAAACAAAGAAGATCACTTGAAAGATTTGAAGACAGTGTTTGACCTCAGGAGGAAGCACCAGCTCAAGATGAATCCAGCTAAGTCTTTCCTGGGAGTCTCTAGTGGGAAATTCCTCGGCTTTGTCGTAACTTCGAAAGGAATACATATTGATCCAGATAAAGTCAAAGCTATCCAAGACATGCCACCTCCCCGTCACCTCAAAGAGTTAAGAGGGTTACAAGGCAGGCTGGTGTACATTCGCAGATTTATATCAAATTTATCTGGTAAATGTCAACCTTTCACCAGATTGATGAGGAAAGGAGTGTCGTTCATCTGGGATGACGTATGCCAAAAGGCTTTTGAAGAGATCAAACAATATCTTACGAAGCCACTAGTGCTCGCGTCCTCAGTTTCGGGAAAGCCCTTCTAGTTATATGTAAGGGCGATGGACCATTCATTAGGCGCTTTGCTAGCGCAGAAGAATGAGTCAGGCCATGAGCAAGCCATTTACTACCTCAGCAGAATGATGATCGGGGCGGAACACCGGTATAATCCCGTGGAAAAAGAATGTCTAGCATTGGTGCTCGCAATACAGAAAATGCGACACTACTTAGTTGGACAAACTATCCACGTTGTATCTAGAGTAAACCCTCTGAGAATATTAATGACTAAACCCGGGTCATTAAATTCAAAACTATCCAATTGGACTATTTTGCTATTTCAATATGATATGCACTCGTCCCATAGAAGTCTATCAAAGGACAAGCCGTGGCCGACTTCTTGGCCGAACATCCAGTCCCGGCATCCTCGAGGTTATATGAACAAATCTCAGGAGAGTTGGAGGAACGGGATTTAATTCCAGAAAAGGATGGTTCGAGAAGGTCTTCCGAATCAAATACGGTTTCGAAAGGTGTATGGCAACTTTTCTTTGATGGTGCCTCCCGAATGGGATCCAAAGGAAAGATGACAGTGGGGGTGGGAGTTGTTCTCGTCTCTCCTCACAACCACATCATTCCTCAAGCTTACTCATTGACAAGCTCGTGCTCCAACAACGTCGCGGAATACAACGTCCTCCTAATCGGCCTAAGAATAGCCAAACAACTGGGGGTCAAATATTTTGAGGCATATGGGGACTCTCAACTCGTTGTAAATCAAATAAAAGGGGAGTACGAAGTCAAACATGAAGACCTCCTGCCGTATTATCATGCGGTGATCAAGGTCGCTAACGGTTTCACTGGTTTCTATATCAGCCACATAAAGTGCCACCTCAATAGTTATGCGGATTCGCTAGCTTTCTTGGCTGCTACATTAGCCTTGCCCAAGCATGCTAAAAGGCAAATTATGGTAAGCAGCAAGGAGTTGTTCTGTTTAAAGGGTGAGCTCAAAGAAGAAGCGAAAAAGCCACAAGAAAACGAAGCTGACGCTTGCGCATCTAGCCTAGAGCCAAGGGATTGGCGTTTTCCTTATATAGACTATGTCCTTTACGGGATATTACCCGAAAGTTCAAAAGAAGCCAAAGCCATTCAGAAAGGGGCCGTCCGGTTTTACTATAACGCGGAACTCCAGACGTTGTACAGAAAATCCTACGACGGAGTTTTACTTCACTGTCTTTCCAACCGCGAAGCTCAAAAGGTACTCGAAGAAGCTCATGCTGGCATCTGCGGAGCACATCAGCCAGGACCGAAACTCTGGAATAGAATCCGAATGATGGGTTATTATTGTTCGTCGCAAAAGTTTCTTCGCTTCCTCCCATTGAATTAACTTAAATTACAATGAAAGTGAACAAGAGATAAAAAAGAACAAACGAGAGGATTTTATATTTCAATCTCTCTCTTTTACAATAGTTGTGGGATCTGTGGCGATGAGATCTGTCAAGCAGTTCCTTTGGACGATCGGTACGTTGAAATCTTTTCTTTTAAAGATATCGGCCGAATATAGACGATCTTCTCTGGCTTTGATTTGTTCAAGGCTCTCTCGCGTAACTCGAACTTCTCAAGAACTCCAGAAAGAAGATGGTGATTTTCTCTGATCTTCACGAACTCAAGGCTCTATGCGTAACTTGAATTCTCCAAGATTTCAGAAGATGATCAGCAAAGGCTTCAAGGCTCTCTCGCGTACTTGAATTGCCTAAGGATCGATAGGAGGCTTCCGATGCCAAAAAGAAGAAGAAGACCCCTAGGGTTTCACCAGGAAGGTATTTATAGCCTCAGGTTAATGCAAGAGTTTCTATCTAAATAGAACTCGCATTCATCAAGGATTCCAATCAAATATCTTAGTTTTGATGGAATTCTGATTAGACTTGATTCGGGTATTTGGATAAGCCCAGAATTATAATCTCAATCAATTTGAGATTCTGGTTATCTGCTTACGCGGAGCTTTAATCGCATCAAAATGCGACACTAAATAACCAAAACGCGGAGCTAACACGGAGCTATTGATCATCTCCGCGTTTTACTCAAACGCGAGGCTAATACAAGCCAAACTGCGTAATCAAAGCGGAGCTATTAAACATCTCCGCGTTTTATTCAAACGCAGGGTTGATATAACCAAACGCGGGGCTATTGAATTAGCTCCGCGTTCTGTTGTGGAAAATCCTTTTAACTTAGAAATTTTCACTGCCAACAGAACCCCCTCCAAAGTTTTCAAAATGGCTTAGACTTCAGCAGATTTTAAAATACTTTGGATATCTAAACTGAAACGCGGAGTTAGAATACCAAGTCTATCTCGCGTTATTTCGCTCACTTACGCGGAGCTAATCAGCTTTACTTCGTCTTCAGTGAAATGAGTAATTATGTCATTAATTACCCCGAGTTTCCACGCCGAATACCAAGCGACGGAAATTCTGTTTAAATAGAGCTTCCGGCTCATCTTCTTCTTCATCTCATCCGAAGAATTTCTGAGAACTCGAGTGACTCACGAATGATCTTCAACTGATCTTCGTTCAATTCTCCATAGGATGTCTCTCCAGAGGAGTTTGGCTTTTCGCAAGTTGGCCGGCGTTAATGGCAGCGGCCGTGAAGGTAGACGCGACGGCGAACCAGTCTATGCAGCATCTTCCGAAGGTAAAAACCTCATCTCTTGGTTTTCTAAGAACCATTCTGAGATATTTTGGCTTGATTTTAATCTGGACGATTGCTTTGTCTTATTGGCGAGATCGCCGTTTTTATTGTGTCGTCCCTGCGCTTGAAACACGGGGCTTTACTAGCAGTCTCAATGAATCTGCGAGGCTATCTTTGATTAGCAGTCGCGATGAATTGCGAGGCTATCTTTGATTAGCAGTCGCGATGAATTGCGAGGCTATCTTTGATTAGCAGTCGCGATGAATCGCGAGGCTATCTTTGATTAGCAGTCTCAATGAATCCGCGAGGCTATCTTTGATTAGCAGTCGCTATGAATTGCGAGGCTATCTTTGATTAGCAGTCGCTATGAATTTGAAAGAGAAGGAAAGAGCGGAAAGAAGTCTTGTCCTCCTTTACGCGAAGTTATCGCATCGTCCTCTGCGTTTAAAGCGCGAGGCTATTTCTTCAACTGTGCGCGGAGTTAGCTTAGCTCCGTGTTTTCACTCTTTTGGAAACTTTGTTCCTTTTGCAGTAAGTTCAATCCTTTCTGAAGAGGAACGTACGTGGGTCCATCGATCTTCATCAGAAAAAGTAACTCTAAGGAAGTCAGAAGCATATGCTTTACAACATAGTTGCAGGTTTCAAGCTCTGGCTCCGAGAGATAAACTCCAGAATGGGCTGTAAATAAGGAGCTGCAGCACTTGCAGTGCAGAATTGCGCTTCAGTGCAGCACTTTCCTTTCCTCTCGTGCTTCATTTCAGATGACAGATCCTAGTTGACATTTGTAGAGAAGATCTTTTGCATGTGAACCAGGGAACTGAGCTTCAACACCCCGTAGAGAAATCCTAAATTTCTGTTTGGTTATTTGATGAGTTGATCATGTAAAAGCTTTTGGGAGAGCTATAACTCCTTCTTTGTAATCTCTTCTTTTATGAATAAAGGCAAATTATTTTCCTCTCTATCTGTCGGCTTCAAGAATCTTGCTTGCTCAACAAATAGATGGTTGATAATTCTGGTAAAATAATCTAAGACTCTTTTGCGTAACTTAGATCATTAATACCGATATGATCGGGTAAGGACCATCTAATTTCGGCAGAGGCGCCAAATTGCGCATGCCTAGTCCAAGTGCTCTCACGCGTAATTTGAACGGAGATAGGAATAATCCAAATCATACTGTCGAGGTAAAAACTTAACATGACAGGTCCACGGGATTTTTAGCAAACCCCCAGCTATCAACGGATTTGATTAGCCTTTACCAATCGCCGTTTGCGTTGGGCTAGCCATATTATTCCCTTCAACATGGTGAGTTGTCGAGGAGTACGTTTGGACTTAAATGCCAAACTTTTTCTCTTCCCTTTACCTTTAATCAGCATCGGGTAGTTAATTTCATACTCTTACCCCCAGTATGATGGGTTGGCGAGGAATTTAATCTCCTCTTCCCATTGCTATAGAAGCGTTGGGCAATTCATACTTTTACCCCAGTATGATGGGTTGGCGAGGAATTTAATCTCCTCTTCCCATTGCTATAGAAGCGTTGGGCAATTCATACTTTTACCCCAGTATGATGGGTTGGCAAGAAACTTGTTCTCTTCCCATTGCCTAGTCGGCGTTGGGCAATTCATACTTTTACCCCAGCATGATGGGTTGGCGAGAAACTAGTTCTCTTCCCATTGCCTAGTTGGCGTTGGGCAATTCATACTTTTACCCCAGTATGATGGGTTGGCGAGAAACTAGTTCTCTTCCCATTGCTATAGAAGCGTTGGGTAATTCATACTTTTACCCCAGTATGATGGGTTGGCGAGGAATTTAATCTCCTCTTTCCATTGCTATAGAAGCGTTGGGCAATTCATACTTTTACCCCAGTATGATGGGTTGGCGAGAAACTTGTTCTCTTCCTATTGCCTAGTTGGCATTGGGCAATTCATACTTTTACCCCAGCATGATGGGTTGGCGAGAAACTAGTTCTCTTCCCATTGCCTAGTTGGCGTTGGGCAATTCATACTTTTACCCCAGTATGATGGGTTGGCGAGAAACTTATTCTCTTCCCATTGCCTAGTCGGCGTTAGGCAATTCATATTTTTACCCCAGCATGATGGGTTGGCGAGAAACTAGTTCTCTTCCCATTGCCTAGTTGGCGTTGGGCAATTCATATCTTTTAGGTCAGAGGCGCTTAATTACACATGCCTAAAAGAAAGATTGGGGGCTGTTCAAACTTGAGAACTGAGCACACCAGGTTTGGGTCAGAGGCGCCAAACTGCGCATGCCCAAGAAAAGACTGGAGGTGGTTCAAACTTGAGAACCAAACTGGAGGCGGTTCAAGGCTCTCTCGCGTAACTCGAACTGGGTACTCCAAACACACCAGGTTTAGGTCAGAGGCGCATAATGCGCATGCCTAGGAAAAGACTGGAGGTGGTTCAAACTTGAGAACCAGACACACCAGGTTTAGGTCAGAGGCGCCAAACTGCGCATGCCTAGGAAAAGACTGGAGGTGGTTCAAACTTGAGAACCAGACACGCCAGAGTTTAGGTCAGAGGCGCCAAATTGCGCATGCCTAGGAAAAGACTGGAGGTGGTTCAAACTTGAGAACCAGACACGCCAGAGTTTAGGTCAGAGGCGCCAAATTGCGCATGCCTAGGAAAAGACTGGAGGTGGTTCAAACTTGAGAACCAGACACGCCAGAGTTTAGGTCAGAGGCGCCAACTTGAGAACCAGACGCACCAGGTTTAGTGGGTTAAAATCACCAGAATAGAAGAAGTCCAATTGCTCATCTGCGTAACTTGGATAAATTGGAGGCTTATACTCCCAGAGATATTAAGCATAGTATTTCTTCAGAAATTTGCCATTGATCGGCATCATCATCCTATCGCCGTCTTGATTCATTAAGCGATAAGCTCCACTGGAGTAGACTGTCTCCACAATGAACGGTCCTTCCCACTTGGGTTCAAACTTACCCTTAGTCTTGTGGGTTAGCACCATTGGCCTTTTAACAGCCAGAACCAAGTCTCCTTGTTTAAAGGTCCTTGGTTTAACGTTCTTATTGAACGTTTGAGATATTCGGGCTTGATACAACTCAATTTGTTGTTGAGCCCTGAGACGTTTTTCATCTAACGCCTCTAGTTCTTGTAACCTTTGCTGATGGCGCTCTTCTATCGTCATCTTTGTAGCTAAAGCCACTCTTAATGATGGTATCTGGATTTCAAGAGGCAAGACAGCCTCACTTCCATAAACCAAAGAAAACGGGGTAGATTTAGTCGGGGTGTGAACGGTGGTGCGATAGGCCCACAAACATTCTCCTAACTTTTCATCCCAATCTCGTTTATTGGAAGAGACGAACTTCCGAAGGAGTTTGATGATCGTCTTGTTGAAAGCTTCGGCCAACCCATTAGCCGCAGGGTTATATGGTGTAGAAGCGATATCTTTGATTATGAATTTATTGCAGAATCTGGAGAATCCCTGACTGATGAATTGCGGACCATTATCATGAATGATCCGTTGAGGGACGCCAAATCGGTAAATGACATGATGCTTGACGAACTTGATCACATCTGTCGTCTTCACCTCTTTCATGGGCACGGCTTCGGCCCATTTTGAAAAATAATCGGTTATTGCAAGAATAAACCGATGTCCTCTGGATGACGGGGGAGTTATTGGCCCCACAATGTCCATTCCCCAGGCTTCAAATGGCTAGCTTGCGACGGTATTGTGCAAGTATTCTTGGGGTTGATGAATAAAATTGGCATGTATTTGGCATGCATGACATCGTTTAGCGTATGCCATTGCTTCCGTAACCATGCTCGGCCAGTAGTACCCCAGCCTTCTTATACGGTCTCCAAGTTTGGGACCGGGCTGATGAGCTCCACATATTCCATCATGTGTTTCTTTCAGCACTTGTTCTGCTTCTGCTTTCGATATGCAGCGTAGCAATAGACCACCTCTTGACTTTCTATACAAAGTCTGAAGTTTATGGTCATAATAAAATCTTTGGGCCTTCCTATTTATTGAGGTGGCTTCCTTAGGATCTTCTGGTAATATCCCATGCAAAGCATAATCCACAAACGGAAATCGCCAATCACGGGGCTCTAAGTTTAAGCCAATCTGGCATACCTCTTCGGTTTGAGATACCACATCTGGGTGGAGGAGTTCTCTGCTACCAATGGTGATACTTTTAGCTTCACCTGGCGGGATTGCCAGCGTTGCGGCTAATGCGGCTAGAGCATCTGCATAAATGTTCTCGTTTCGAGATACATGATATATGTAGAATTGTTCAAAATATCCTGCTAGCTCAATAGCTAGCTGATGATAGGGGATGAGGGCTTCATGTCTGACTTCATACTCACCTGTCATCTGATTGACAATGAGCTTAGAATCTCCATATGCCTCTAGATGGTTCACCCCCAGTTGCAGAGCTATTTTTAAGCCGATAATGAGCGCGTTGTACTCCGCTACATTATTAGTGCACGGTTCTGTTAATGAGTAACCGTTAGGCAATATATGTTTATGTGGAGATATTAGCACAACCCCCACTCCAGCAGCAGATTGTCTCGCGGCACCATCAAAGAACATTTGCCAAGGCTGTTCTTTGGTAACTGTGTTGACTTCTGATGTCTGCTTTAATTTGGACCAAATTGGATGGTCTGCAAGGAAATCAGCGATTGCCTGTCCCTTCATGGCCTTTTGAGGGACAAAATGTATGTCATAGGGCGACAGTAAGAGCGCCCATTTTGCCAATCGGCCATTCAAGGATCCCGGTTTTGTCATCAGAATCTTCAGGGGATTAACCCGTGATATGACATGAATTGTTTGCCCCGAAAGGTAGTGTCGCATTTTCTGAACAGCAAACACTAGGGCTAAACATTCTTTTTCAATCGGGGTATACCGCTGTTCTGCCCCAATCATTGTTCTACTTAAATAGTAGAGGGCATGTGCATGGCCGTGCTCATTATATTGAGCAAGTAGTGCTCCTAAAGCATTATCCATGGCCCTTACATATATAAGGAAGGGCTGCCCAGGGGCTGGTGCCATTAGTACAAGAGGCTTAGTAAGGTACTCCTTGAGGTCATCAAATGCTTGCTGACATGCCTCATCCCATATGAAAGACACTCCCTTTTTCATAAGTTTGGAGAATGGTTGGCATCGTCCAGATAAGTTGGATATGAAGCGCCGAATATAAGCGAGCTTTCCTTATAATCCCCTTAGTTCCTTAAGGTTGCAGGGAGGCGGCATTTCGCTAATCGCTTTTACCTTTTCAGGGTCGAGGAAAATTCCTTTTGAAGTTATTACGAACCCTAGAAACTTCCCGCTGGATACCCCTATGAATGACTTAGTGGGATTCATCTTCAAATGATGTTTCCTCATAAGATCGAAGACCACTCTTAAATCGTGAAGATGATCTTCTTTGTCTTTGCTTTTAACTACTAAGTCATCCACATAGCACTCTACTGTTCTACGTAGGTGTTCTTTAAATATGATGCTCATTGCGCGTTGGTAAGTGGCACCTGCATTCTTTAATCCAAATGGCATCACCGTATAACAGTATACTCCCTGTGGCGTTCTGAAAACTGTATGCTTTTCATCATCCGGGTGCATCTTGATTTGGTTATAACCTGAGAAGCCATCCATAAAAGACATCCTCTCATAACCGCAAGTATTATCGATCATTACGTCGGTGATGGGGAGCGAAAATTCATCCTTGGGACATGCAGTGTTCAGATCTCGAAAGTCAATACATATCCGGATTTTGCCATTCTTTTTGCGAACTGGCACTATGTTTGCCACCCAGTCTGGGTGTTGTTCTCACGGATGAACCCTGATTGTATAAGCTTGTTGACCTCAGCAACTATTGCCTCCATCAATTCCGGTCGAAAACGCCTTTGTTGCTGTTTAACAGGTTTGACATCTTCTTTTATATTTAACCGGTGTGTGGCAATTTGAGGATCAAGCCCAGGCGTATCTTCATAACTCCATGCGAACACATCTATATACTCTTTGATAAGGGATATAAGTTCCACTTTTTCTAAAGGAGTTAGTGTGTCGCTTATGAAAATGGGTTTCGGATTTTCTTCCGTTCCCATGTTAACCTGTATTAATTTATCTTCTGTGTGCGGATCACGCTGTTCAAAGCGGACATCCCAGAGAGTGTCCATATGTCTGGCCCAAGCATCATCTTGAACGTCGATTGGTTCCTCGTCGCTTTCTGGCGCAGCTGAAACCATATTGGCTGTCAAAGACTAAAACCAAGCACCGGTGCTTATATCCGAATCATGGTCGGGCGAAGATGTTTCTTCTTTATCTGAAGAACTCTCTTCAACCTTGGATGGCGATGAGGGTGGAGTAGACACATAGCCCAACCCCCTGCGGGTCTTCTGATAATAATCAGGGCTCTTTCCTCTCGGTCTAAACGAGGGTATGAGATTCCGCCGCCCTTTTCCAAAGTTTAATCCCGGCTTCTGGGTAAAATTATATCCCATTTTCTCCATCATCTGTCGGGACCTTTGCTTATATAAGTGAAATTGAGGTGATGTTTGTTCATCACTTTCACTACTTTGTCTCTGTCGAGGCGACGTGGCCACTTTGCCGAACATGATCGGCCTTTGGGACTTCTGTCGGGGAGGCACTTCAAAGAAGTACCCTTGATCCTCGGTTATTTTTAATTGAGAGAGGAGGGAAGACCTGAGGGGCAAATGATATGCCGCCAGAACTTCAAGTTCGGTCAGGCCATCTATTTCGGTGGAGGTACAAGACGGCTCAGACTCAGTAGCTATAGCATGCTCGTAGACTAACTTTACATTTTCATTAATAACCCATTCACTTTTTATTACATCCACTATATTATCAAGACCTAAGCTAAGATCTAGGTGAGGGTTGATTTCATAATCACCCCTGTCATCTTCTCCAAGGAGCTCGTACTCAGTGTCGGCTTCATTGCCACTGTCGTCGGGTTTTGGAGACTTGCTAAGACTGTCATTGGAGGCTTCATGTGCTGGCTTGTAGAGTGCAACATCTGTGAAGTAATTTTCCAACCCTTTGAATGGCTGCTTGTCAGCAATTAGTGTCCGGACCTCTCCTTCCTCATCGCAATATTTCATGCACTGGTGAAGAGTCGACGGAACTATCATATGAGAGTGAATCCAAGGTCGCCTCAATAAAATATTGTAGGAGGTATCAGCATCAATTACGTAGCATGTAACCTCCGTTTTCAAGTCTCCAATTTGACACCGCAATCGGATCTTACCAAGAGGATGGCTATTATTAGCGTTGAATCCATAGATGGCAGTGTGTGTAGGTGTCAAGTGATGAAGGGAAATCCCCAACAGCTGCATCAATCTACTGGGCACGACGCTGAGTGCAGAACCTGGATCAATCTGAATTCGGTCCACTTTTGTGGACCCGATATATCCAGTGAAATATAAAGGCCTATTATGCTTTATATTCCTCACCTGCATGTCTTCTGGAGAGAAGATAATTTGTGGGACCTGCCTCCTCACTTGATGACAGTGGGGGCAAGAGTCCCGCTCTTTGATGGCCGGCTCGACAATCTGAGCTAGGAACGACTCAGAGTCTGCCAAGGCCTCTCTTAGAGCTTCACGTGTTGATTTTGATAATCTCAACAATTTGTAAAGTGTCACTCGCGCTGGGATATTAGCCAACTGCGCGATTATGTCAAATTCGAAGGGAGTTTCTTTGGCTTCTTCATCTCTGGTAGAATTCTTCTGGAAACGAAGTCTTTTCTGCTTCGCAGACTTTGCAAGTTCTGCATAGATATCTTTTGGATCCACTCTAGTGTAGTCCTTAAGATATGTCTTTCCAGATCGAGTACTGGAAGGGCCTGCCCCATCTTGATGGGTGGCCATAGTTTCGGATTCTTTTTCAGAACTTGTGAAGGCGCCTGAAGCTATATATTCTCCCTTTATATCCGCAGAAATGGCATTGACAGCCCATTTCTTCTCTGGACCTCTTGAAGTAGTCCATTGTTCATCTTCCAGCAAATCAGGGTGAACCCACATAACTTCCCCCTTTTGGGTTGTTACGGGGACAAGTCCCTCTTGGGCTTTGTTGTGCGGATCAAGATTCTTCGTAACTACCTCACCCTTTGGGATTGGGGTCACTCCTGCGGGGAACTCGTGGGTTCCAACCACTATGGTTGCCATATTGGCAGTGACTTTCTTCTGTTCTTCCTTAAGCGTCAGAACTCCAGCCTCTATTAGTGCTTGGATTATGTTCTTGAGGGGAAAACAATCCCTGGTAGGGTGCCCAACATTCGTGATAAAGACAGTAATTTGGGTCTTTAGTCTTACCCGCATCTTCTGGCTTCTTATTCTTCGGAAGTTTTAGCATTCCCTTCTTTTGGAGCAGGTGAAAGAGGACTGGTGTCTGTTCAGCTTTGAAAGTGTAATTCCTTTCTTGCTGCGGTCTAATTTGCCTTGACCCTCGCTGACCTTGAGATTTCGGCTCTGGCGGAGGACTGGTTTTCTGAGGAGCAGTTTCTGATGACATTACTGCTTTCCCTTTATTCTTGTTGCTGTTGTTTTGGGTATATGATTTACTACCCCCAGCACTTCTTGGCCCGCGGGACTCTTCAACTCGGCGAATCAAGTCTTCAGCTTGCTCTCCTTGTTTGAGCAGGTCCCTCCACGTCTTAGACTCTACGGCCCCCATTTTGAGGAGCACATTGGTCTTAAGGTTGTGTCGACATGTCTCGACTAGAGTTTCCTGGATCATTCCGTGTTTACAATGTACGGACTTGTCCCGGAACCTTTCTATGAAATCTTTAACCGCTTCTTGTTCCCCCTGCCTAGTTGCAAGGAGGGAATGAACCGTAATCTCGGTGTCATCCTCGAAGAAACGTGAGAGAAATAATTTCTCAACATCTAACCAGGTATTAATAGTACCTGGGGGCAGCTGCATGAACCAAGTAAAGGCAGGCTCTCGCAAAGTACTTGCAAATACTTTGGTCATGATGGGATCATTACCCATTAAGTGTCCTGCTTGGGACAAGAAATAATAGATGTGCTGACTGGGCGATCCCTTCCCGTCATAGGGCTCCAACTTGAGCGGCTTATACTTCGGTGGGTAAGGTATCATGTCCCATTCAGGAGGATACGGTCTTGAGACCCCTGCTTCTTTTAACTCCTTCTTACGCATTAAAGTTTCGAGTTGATTCTGGAGCTTTTCTATCTTCTCCCCATGCGGATCATGGAAAGAAAATCTATCATCTTCCTCATGCATCGAGTGGGCTTTCTCCTCCTGTTCTTCTTCATTTGGAGTTTTCTTGCCCTGTTTAGCATTATCTTAAACAACTTTTAAAAGTAGCATCTTAAGGTCTTCAATCGTTTTCTGTTGCTCTCGAATCATTCTTTCTTGAGCCTCAAATCTCTGATTGATATCACCAGATTTATCTGCCATGTGCGATGCTGACTTCTGCAGTCGAGATGATGTAGAGGATGGAGGCGAGGCTATAGCGGAATTATCGCTGTCCTCGTCGTAAGAACCCCCTGCGAGCTTTTTATAATTTCGGGGCGGAACGGCTCCTGATCTTAGTCGAGTAACACGATGAAGTTCATCATCGCTCGATTCTGAATCATCATCCGTCTCTGCGATTTTCTTCCCTTTTCCTACCATGTTGGAAGTTACAGCTCTCCCTTGTTTCAGGGGAGTGGTTCTTGTCTTCTTAGCAGGATTCTGGTTTGACTCATTTAATCGGTCGAACACAGATATCCTGTTCTTGCTGCAACCACAGTTATTCATCACGGCTGATACTGTTGTCATAAGTTGCTGGCAATGGCAACTATGTTCAACTTGAAGTTGGTCTATGCCTCTCTTCTTAGAAAGATGCTCCCTGAGGTCAGTGCCTCTAGCCATGAAATCAAGAGGTCCATTCAACTCTTGAGAGTGTTTAGGAATCCACTGAAGCTTCTTTGATTGATCAACCCTGACTCTGGGGTCGGACTGATCCTCGCGTGGCTTAGGAATAGCCTCGCGTTTCACATTGCGGGCCTGAAAAATAGCTCCGCGCTGATCCACACTAGCCTCGCGTTTCTCGCTGGCTTGGTGTGTCCTTGGAAGTTTAGCCTCTGGAATAATAGCCCTGCGTGAAGGGAAGTTCTTGCACGCTGGCTTATCTTCGCAATTGACGCAGATCATAGCTTCGCGCTTAGCGCGGTTTTTACGACTGACTACTATCTGCCAATCATCTTCCCGTTCCTTGCGGGTGTCAGAAGTCTTGCGTTTATTGCAAGTATCACTGGCTTCGCGTCTCTCGCTAGGCACAGTAATAGCCTCGCGTGGAGAATCACACGCTGACTTTGAATAATTTTTATACTCGCGTAACTCGTGAGTGTTGGGTATTCTGCGACTAGCGCAACCCTTACTGGCTTTGCGTCTCTTGCTAGGCACAGTAATAGCCTCGCGTGGAGAATCACACGCTGGCTTTGAATAATTTTTATACTCGCGTAACTCGCGAGTGTTGGGAATCTTGCGTTACTCGCCAGTATTACCAGCCTCGCATGGAAAATCACACGCTGGCTTTTCCTTGCTTTTAAGGCAAGTTGTATCTTCGCGTTTAGCGCGGTAGAGATTGGTCTCGAGGGTAGCGCGAGCCAATTTGTGAGGGACCATAGCCTCGCGTCCTCTAGAGTTAGCTCCGCGTCCAAGGCGGGCTTTGAGGGCTCCACACCTCGCTCTCCGGTTCCTGTTCCGGAGTTGGGTCCTGGTCAGTCCAGTTCCCATGTCTTCTTCGGCAATCAGAAGCTCTTCCTCGGTTAGGATTTCTTGTGTGGACTCCGGCGTTATAACCGTAGTCTCCAAGGATCCCCGTCTCTCGGTGGATACCTTTCTACCCGTCACTCGGGCATTGGAGTACATACGGCGATAGTGCCGTGTCTCATCCAAGTCACCTGATCCGGAGGAGAGGAACTCCTCGTACTTCTGCTGGTCGATTTCAACGACCAGCGTGTCTACTTCGGATCCGATCAAGTCAACGTCCGATTGCGCCACAATCTCTTCATCAGTGAAAGAGATGGCTCCCACTGTGGTCGCCAGTTTGTTCGTCGCAAAAGTTTCTTTGCTTCCTCCCATTGAATTAACTTAAATTACAATGAAAGTGAACAAGAGATAAAAAAGAACAAACGAGAGGATTTTATATTTCAATCTCTCTCTTTTACAATAGTTGTGGGATCTGTGGCGATGGGATCTGTCAAGCAGTTCCTTTGGACGATCGGTACGTTGAAATCTTTTCTTTTAAAGATATCGGCCGAATATAGACGATCTTCTCTGGCTTTGATTTGTTCAAGGCTCTCTCGCGTAACTCGAACTTCTCAAGAACTCCAGAAAGAAGATGGTGATTTTCTCTGATCTTCACGAACTCAAGGCTCTATGCGTAACTTGAATTCTCCAAGATTTCAGAAGATGATCAGCAAAGGCTTCAAGGCTCTCTCGCGTACTTGAATTGCCTAAGGATCGATAGGAGGCTTCCGATGCCAAAAAGAAGAAGAAGACCCCTAGGGTTTCACCAGGAAGGTATTTATAGCCCCAGGTTAATGCAAGAGTTTCTATCTAAATAGAACTCGCATTCATCAAGGATTCCAATCAAATATCTTAGTTTTGATGAAATTCTGATTAGACTTGATTCGGGTATTTGGATAAGCCCAGAATTATAATCTCAATCAATTTGAGATTCTGGTTATCTGCTTACGCGTAATCGCATCAAAACGCAACGCTAAATAACCAAAACGCGGAGCTAACGCGGAGCTATTGATCATCTCCGCGTTTTACTCAAACGCGAGGCTAATACAAGCCAAACTGCGGAATCAACGCGGAGCTATTAAACATCTCCGCGTTTTATTCAAACGCAGGATTGATATAACCAAACGCGGGGCTATTGAATTAGCTCCGCGTTCTGTTGTGGAAAATCCTTTTAACTTAGAAATTTTCACTGCCAATAATTATTGGCCTAAGATGATGATAGAAGCAGTCAACTACGCCAAGAAGTGTAGGGCCTGCCAAATACATGCAGACTTTATACATCAAGCTCCAGAATATCTCCACCCGACGGCTACATCATGGCCGTTTGAGCAATGGGGTGTGGACATCATAGGGCTAATTTCTCCGCCATCAACGAGAGGACACCGGTTCATTTTGGCCATAACTGATTACTTTTCAAAGTGGACTGAAGCCATCTCCCTGACCGAAGTAAAATCGTCAGATGTTATCAAGTTCATCAAGCACCATGTGCTTTATCGCTTCGGGGTGCCTAGAAGAATAATTCATGACAATGGACCTCAGTTTGTAAGCCAAGTGTATTCCATATTCTGCAACAAATACAGGATCGAGGATGTGGCTTCATCGCTATACTACTCTGCAGCCAATGATCTAGAAGAAGCCTTCAATAAGACCATTATAAAACTTCTTAAGAAGTTTGTGTCATCCAATAAACGGGATTGGGACGAAAAGCTCGGAGAGTGTCTGTGGGCATACCGAACCACAGTCCGAACTCTTACCAATGCCACGCCGTTCTCCTTGGTATATGGATCAGAAGCAGTCTTGCCTTTGGAGATCCAAATCCCTTCATTACGAGTCACGTTAACAACAAGGATGACAGAAGAAGAAAAGCATCAGCAAAGGCTCCAAGAGTTAGAAGTCTTGGATGACAAACGCTTAGAAACTCAACAGAGTATCGAGCTATACCAGGCGCGGATCTCTAGAACCTTTAACAAAAAGGCTAAAAGAAGGACTTTTAAGAAAGGTGATCTGGTCCTGTCAGTTAGAAAACCAATATAACAAGCCAGAAGCCTAGGGAAAAGTTCCAGCCAAAGTGGGAGAGTCCCTTCGTCATTGATACGGTCTACTTCAACGGGGCGTATTGGTTGACAAAGCCTAATGGTGACAAGGTCCTAATGCCAATCAACGGCAAGTTCTTGAAGAAGTATTATCCTTAGCAAAATTGCAGAACACCAGTTATAATACGGCCTGGGCAGTTCTGTGCTAGTCATGAGCAAATAGTTTCTCTGTAATCAGAACTTCGTCAATGAAAGTTCTTGGTTCCGGACTAAAAAGCCTTTAGTTCGGGAATCAGATTTTCTTCATATCAAATTTGCCAAGTTAAAAATTACCTCTGGTAAATCAGATTTTTCTTCATATCAAATTTTCCAAGTTAAATATTACCTCTGGCGAACCAGATTTCCTTTTTTCAAAATTTGCCAAGTTAAAAATTACCTCTGGCGAATCGGATTTTACTTTTTCCAAAATTTACCAAGTTAAAAATTACCTCTGGCGAATCAGATTTTCCTTTTTTCCAAAATTTGCCAAGTTAAAAGTTACCTCTGGTGAATCAGATTTTCCTTCTATCAAAATTTGCCAAGTTAAAAATTACCTCTGGCGAATCAGATTTTCCTGTCCATCAAATTTTCCAAGTCAATAACACATTTGGCGAATCAAGTTTATCAGCAAGAAGTTCTTTCATTCATAGTAGTTTTGGGTACTTAGAAAATTGTGATTCATTTCGAAATTATCAAGTTAACAGTTACCTCTGGTAATCAACATCAGAATCATCTTTCAGATACTCTCAGTTATGTAGAAAGAAAAGAACTTCTTGATTCATCATCAGAACAAAATTATAGAGAATTTTCTAAGTGCTATACAGCCAATAAGAGTAAATACAAATCACTAAAAAAAAAGAGAAAACTTGCTTCTGTAACCGTCTCTTTCGGCATGATTTAGATCAAAAAGTTTGCTTTTGCAGGCTCTTCTTCTGGAATGACATACTTGCTTCTGTAACCGTCTCTTTCGGCATGGTTCAGATCAAAAGTTTGCTCCCTGTCCTCCACTTCCAATTTGCTCTTGTAGCCTCCTTTTTTTTTAAGGATGGCTTAAAAGGCATAATCTTGTTTCTTCTTTCCAACCACAATCAGGGACCTCCTGGTTGGTTCCCCCAGTGATGATACCAGTGAATTGATTAGTTCAAAACTGGGCATACCAAATGCAAACCCCAGCTATATAGCTGACGGGTTGCGCAAATTCAAGGTCCTGATCATCAGTACCCCAACCTTGTGGGATACTAGGAAAGAAGAAAAATAATACCCCAGACCCGAAATCTTTTCTCTCATGAAAGATACATGAGACCTTCCAAGCCCCTTGAGGCATTGGAAGCAATTATGAGCTCATTGGGTCTGAGCCATTATTAAGGAGAATGACTACAGTTATCTCCTACAGCCGAAACAAATCCTTGTTAAAAAGAAAGAAAAAGATGGAAGAGGAGGGTATAAATCGGAAGAAGAGGTATACCTTAATTAAAGAAAATGACTACGGTCAGAAGGACCTTGTCGGTGAGACACCCCGCTGGATTGATGCAGTCTGGAGGTCTTGTGACATGCCAACTCTTATCCATCACTTCGGTTGAAGAAGAAGAAAACATAGCTGCGCTGGTGGATTGACTACAAAAGAGAGAAAGAGAAGAGAGTCAAGAAGAAATTTTCTCACGGCTGAATGATCCTTCATTGAAGAGAGCATGTGTCTTATATAGGCGAGCTGCTAACTGTGACCTCCAGTTTAGAAGAGATAAGACCGAGATCTTCGGTCAAGATTTTCAGTTCAGATCTCAAAAGAATTTATTGCTGTTGCATGGGACGCTTAGATATCACAATCCGGAGATCTCATCATTAATAAAGGCATGCAACGCTTGGAATTTCCCGCCCAAATGGCTGCATCCCATGGCTCGCAAAAGTCTCTACAAATTCTAGAAAAATCTACGGTCTATTCCGCGAACTTCCAGACGAAACATCACGGGCCAGAATTTCGGAGCATGGATCGCGGGTCAGATATGGATTGTGTAAATCCACGAACCTCTAAAATTTATGTGGAAACATATATACAGATACCAGAGTTTTGTGGTGGTTCGCAAATCTTAGACAAAAGATGGCAAGTTCGCTACAAGTCTTTGGAGAACAGCTGCAAGACCGTTCCTTAAAAGGCAAAAATCAAGTTCTCTATAAAATGACAAAGGAACTATTACAAAGAGAACTAAAGCAGTGTACACAAGAGTTCTACAATTCAATGGTTCAAAAAGGCTTTTATTTTCTCCTCCACATCCTCAATGTCTTGTTGGAGGGATTCGTAAGCTTGAACAGTGGCTTGGCGACGTAATTCCTCGTCACTGACGACTACATTCTGCGCTGCAACAGCCTCCAATATAGCCAATTCAGCATGTATCTCTTGGAGATCTCTATTTGTATTGTCCTGCTGGCGAGATAAGTTGACGAGGTTCCTCATTGATTCGTCGCGCTCCTTGGTTATTTTGGCCAAGAAAGCTTGAGCCTTGGAGATGGACTCTTGAGCCTTAATAATAGCTTGGTCATGGCTCTTGACAATTGAAGCAGCTTCCTCCACTTGAAGAACCAGGGATTCGCGATCTGATTGACATTTCTCTAAAGAGGCCTTGCAAACAGTTGCCTTCTCTTGAATCTCCTTCTGAGACTTAAGCTGTTCCTCTTTCAGCTTCTGGAAAATGATTATCACTATCTCGGATTTATCAGTACTTTTGGCTTTCGACAGGGATTCAGCGTACTTTTAGAGCTGAGCTATCATAAGCCTAAAAGGAGCGGCTCTATCCTCCCCACCAATGCTAACAATACCAGTTAGATAAATATTGAGAACATTGGCGAGTGAAGCAAAAGGAACCCCCCTCAGTATTTTCTCAATACAGCGGTCCAAGAAGAGAAAGAAAGTCTCCACTGTGTCTTCAGCAAATCAGTCTCAAGCATGTCGATCTCTGCATGAAAAGGAGTAATACTGGAGGAGGCAGAAGCGGGTTGATCCGCAATAAAGCTAGCACCATGAGGAATAACACCCGTGGGAATTTTCGCGGAGCTACCAATCATAATCTCTTGAACTGCAGCAACAGTTGGAGTGGCAGTGGCCGAAACCGTAGACATGGCAGCCGAGGGAACCACTGCTTCTGAAGCATCAACTGCAAAAGTAGTAACTTTGGCCGTCTCACCCGTTTCAGCTCCTGCGATAGTATTGTTTGGGGAAGTCACCTTCTCGCCTATACACTCTAAGTCCGGAGTCGAAACTGGAACTAGCAAAAAGAAGAAAATTGATAGTTAAGTATTACAGTATCATTTGATAAAATAACATAATTTCCGAAGAAAGAAGATGAAAACCTAAAGGTTGGATGCTGGATTCTCCAAGTCCGTACACCTCAGGACTGAACACTGCAGGCCCATATACTTCGGTTCGAACCTCCTCGCTCAAAAAGACGTACTTACCATGATCGGAAGGAGGAGTAGAAGAGCAAAAACTGTCACTACTGGCGTCATCATCATCGCCCCATTCATCTTTATCTTCAGAAGGGGGTGCTGCCTTTGGAGAGTCTGGTGCGCGGGCCTCCCCAATGATTTGCACTTCATCATTTGTAGTGCCCTGAGTAACAGGAACCACAGAGTCCTCTTGTAAAGCCGAAGGAGCACTAACTTCAACGTTGGCCTGGCCAACAACAGGAGTAGAATTCTTTTGAGGAGCTAGACCCTTTTGAGTAGTAGGAGCAGGGTCATGACAAAGAACAGGTCCTTGGTTCCGACGCCTCTTGAGGGAGCGAAGGGTTAAGGAGGAATCATCTTCATCCTCCTTGGATTCTTCAGTGAGGGGTTCAGCAACTGGAGTAGGTGTTGCAGTGTTTGTCTCAGGTAGGGTACTCTGTGATCAGTTCCCCGCGGAATGGTAGGCAAGTCGCTAAGACGCCTTAGTCTCTTCCGCTTATGTGAAGATTTCTCAGGAGAAGACGGCAAAGGAGGAGAAGTCTTCCTCGATGTCGGATCGGGAGAAGCATCAAGGGAGGCAGCCTGAGCCAGTAGCTTAGTGTCCTTTTCTCTTTGTTCCGATTCATTAGACGCACTGTCTCCCCTGAAGTCCTCCATCCTTGCCACTTTCGTGCTGCCGGCCTTCTTTTTCTGAGCATACCAAGCTCTGATCTCCCGCAGACTAATATGGTGTATATTGAAATTCTGAGGAGCGGAGTTAGCATCCGCGAACCACTTACAGAAGCAGAAGCTCATATTCGAATTCGGGGTCTTGAGCGGAAGATCAAATTTGGCTTGAGTTCTACCTGCAACAAAATGAAACCAAGCTCGAGCTCCCTCCAGAACATTCCCAACAAAGCTTAATTCCCTATTGGGATTACCCTCATAAAGCTGATCATACCCAAACTGATGGGCAAAACGACTCGGGTAGTAAGGTTCTATATAGCAGAGGTTCCCCAAATGAAGGACCAAATGTCCTGGGCGGATATTCAACAATCACCAGAAACACCCCAAAGATAGGGTAGTGAATTTATCAGCACCAGCAGAATCCGTGAATTCTTCCCCATACCAGCATTCGGGAAGTATGGAAAATATCTAAACAACTCAAAAGTTGAGAAACAACGAAGGGTCTTGCGAATCGTGGTCATGTAGCACCCTTTCCATTACGACCTCTCATAGTGCTGTACTTTTGGAGCACTTAAATCAATCTGCAAATCTACAGGACTCATCAGAGTGGGGCAGTGTAGAACCAGCCAGGCCATCAAGTATGTATAAGCAAGTTCTACATGCGGATTAGGAGTCTTAATGATAGGGTCTCCTTTCTTCCTCTGCTCTTTCTTCACACTGCAGAATTTATCAGAGATTCTTCTCAATCCGCTTTGGATACTGCATACCATGGCGGGCAACAAACTAAGTCGCCTACCCAATGCCAGTAGAACGGCTGGGTATACAGCCCCAATGGGTATGTTTTCCTGCGAAGGAATAACACACTTTTTCAGCCAAACCAACAAATAACCCGCCAAGAAGGCAGGGTCAGATAAGGGCTGAAGGGCTTGATAATGAAAACTCTCAAAGGACGCCTCAGCTTTGAAAACATCTTCATCAGCTTCGGCAACATAAGCATCTGTTCCGAAGCTTGCAATTCTTCTCTCTACCTCTTTTTCAGAAACTGGAGGAAGGTGAGTGAAGTTCGGAGTACTCTTAGAAAAACTAGGCAAAAGTTATTGCAGCCACTTCTTTGGTTTCAAACTACGGGTGCCCGATGTGTGAGTACAGATATGATAATGGTATAGCAATTCCCAGTAAGTATCATAAGCCAAAGGGTCCTGAGTCTTTAATAGATGGAATTCCTCTCCAGTAGGAACATACTCCTCATACAGGATGTTTCCCATAGGCAAACCCGAGATCTCATGCATCTCATGGAGAGCGAAACCCAATTCGCCTCGGAGGCAAAAGATTGTACAAGTATCAGAATTATACAATTCCAACAAAACAAAGAAATGGAATCTGCTTGCGGGAATGTCGTGCTGAACCGCCCTGATGGCCCGATACAGCCCCGCATGATGAAGCTGATCTCTAAATGATCGTAGAAAGAAATCGGTCAAAACAGCCCACTCTCCTTTTGAAGAACAGTGAACCCATCCAGGGGGATGGAAATCCTGAACAGGGAACTCTCCTTGTGTATTGGTAAAACGATGCAAGAAAGTCTGTGCGATTAGGGGAACCTCGCCTCTAGGGAGGTCAAGATTAAGCAACCCCGGAAGCAATCCACGAAATCTCTTCCCAGTGCCACAAGGAAAAGCACCTTGAGCATTGAAGCCCCCTAATAAGATACCATCTTGCGGTCTGTTTATGTGCCAGTCCATTTGTCTGGGCACGGAAAGGGATTGAAAGAATAAGAACGGGTAAGACCTCTCCATATTGGGGAGAAATAAGTAGCGACCTTCAACTTGACGAAGCCACTTGTAATCACCATCTACCAAACCATTGTCGGGCATTGAAACATGATCCCCAAACAAAAAGATAGGTTTAAGCAATAGAGACCGATCTTCTCCCTCGAAAGATGTATTGGTCATCAGCTCTCGCAATGTTGAGCGAGAAGGGTGGAGGATCCTGTCTTCTCTCTCTTAATTATCTGAGGCTGTACAATGGGGAAAGACGTGATCAAATCTGAACTCTTTATTCCCATCACAGCCGTCAGAATATCCGAAATAATGATCCTTTAGCCAAGGATTCGAGGCGTAATCAACTGCAAAAGACATTCAAATTCAAGACAAAAAAAAATGAGAAAGGGACTGCCTTTCGACTTTTTACCTCCAGTCAAGGGTTCTAGCCGAACCACTATCGAGCTAGATGTAGCTTGAGCATCTTGATGACTCTTGGCAATGGCGTCGGAAGAAGAAACTTTCTTCGGCATCTTTTGCAGAGGGAGGAAATCTCTCACACAGAGAATCAGATAGAAGATTGAAGACGAGAAGTCTAAGGAGTCCAAACGAAGAACTCAAATTTCAAATTTCTCAAGATAAGGGCAACCTCTCGTAAAGTGGAGGTTATATAGCCGGTGATTTGATGGCTAAGATCTCTGAACAGACGTGATATCCGGTTTGAATCGCGTGGATACCTTTTCATTTAATGCGGCTCAGAAAAATGCCTCGAATCTGACGCCATAGGAAAACAACCGCCTGCCAGCCTTCCCGCAAAAGCTCGCGACCGTAATACAGAGTTGGTTTCTCCTCAAAAAGTGAAGTTCGCGACCCTAATACAGAGCCGCTTTCTTCTCAAAAAGCGAGGGCTCGCGACCTTAATGCAGAGTCGTGCTTCTTCCGAAGACAATTTGCGACCCTAATACAGAGTCATTTTCTACTCAAAGATGAAGGCTCGCGCCCCTAATACAGAGACATGTTCCTTCCAAAACAAGAGTTCGTGACCCTAATACAGAGTCGTCTTCTACTCAAAGATGAAGAGTCGCGCCCCTAATACAGAGACGTGTCCCTTCAAAAGCAAGAAGCAGTAGTGGCGCTAATACAGAGTCACAGACTTCAAACAAACGCAATGGAAGTCCTAATACAGAATATTATATCCAAAGTACTCCGAAACTCCTCAAAGAATCATGAGAGTTTTGGAAACTTTGGAGGGGGTTTTGTCGGCGAAAAATTCTGGAAAAGCAAAGCAGATCCACGAATTCAGAGACAGAAGCCCGCAACTCATCTAATCCGCAAATCTAAGAAACTGAGGTCCGCGAATCTAAGAAATTGAGGTCCGTGAATCTAAGAAACTGAGGTCCGCGATCCAGACGACGAAATATGTTCGCAAATCTAAAGCTGAGATTCGCGACACTACCCATACCTTTCGGGTGACCCGAACAGAAGAATTGCCACCTCGGATCGTGGGAATAACTGCCAAACGAATGCAGCGGCGTTACTTTGATCGTGGGAATAACCACCTAACGAATATGGCGGCACTTCTCGAGTAGTGGGAGCTAACGGTCGGGCAAAATATAGCGGGACGTTACTCCAAGCCTCCTATAAAAGGCTGGGAGCGAAAGACACACGGACAGACAGAGGAGAGCACGGCAAGAGGAGCTTCTTCCGAAAAACTATCTTTGCGATCAAGAGCCAAAAAAAAACCTTTCTTTTCCCTTTAGCCAACTGAGAGAAATTGTACGGAGTGTCAACGGAGAGCAGGATCATCCTCCATAGCTTCCTAGAAATCCAGTATTAAACAAAGAGGGAGAGCAATCTTTCTCATCTTCTGTAAACGGGAAACCGTTCGATTGTAACCCTTTTATTGTAAAGACTTCGAAATAAAGAGCGTGCAACTTTCATGGCAAACACCCTGCTCTGCTCCTACTTCAACTCCTCCCACTAATGAGCTAGGGAATGATGATAGGACAGAGATTATTTCTCCTGAGGCCCGAGAAGTTCCCTCCTCTCCTGAGCCAAGCTTGCCGTTGCCAACACCGGCCATTTGTTCTGAAGATACTTTCCTGGTTGTTGTTGGCGAGCCATCAACCCCTCAGCCTATTTTATCAACACCCTCGGTGATCATGGCTATTAATATTTCAATTGCTCCTCCACCTACTCTGCCTCGTTTACCAACTAGCGGAGAAGATTCTTTAAAATTTTCATTCGACGCTACCTCTGTGACTACGGAAGCTTCATGTGGAGTTGCTCCTTTAGAATCTTCTCCTATCGGGCCTGTTACTCAGACAACCAGTGCTGGTGAGACGTCTTTCAAGGTTTCAAGTTTAGCCGGTTCATTATTGGCACTTTTGGCTCCACACATAATGAGCTTAGTGCAGGGATGAGCTCCCTCCTCATCAATTCCTGCGGTAGCTACACCCCCTCCAGTTGCTTCTCCTTTAGCACTGCCTGCCATTAATGTAGACACTGCTGATCCTCTTGAAGAATTTTTTAATCACAGCATCAATGACTTTATGCGGCTACTGAGGAGATGCATTGGAATGATTTTAGATGGGAGGGACTTCCTTGAACTTGGACGCCCAATGTTGGTCAGTTACCTAGACAATATTGAGATTGGAGGTCATGCACGAGAAGCTCCTTATCGAGCCCACCTGGAAGCCTTAGAAGAATAAGTACAAACGCTAGACACTCTCCGTCATTCGGATGTGGAAGCGATTGCTGAAATCGAGGTGGTGCGGCTTTGAGTGGATTTAATGGCCCGTCAGGAAGAATTAAGGCATCAAGAGGAGAACTAGTCTCGGGAGTTAGCAGAACTCCGAGCCAACTAGGAGACTGTTCTCAGGGGGTTGGAAAAAGCAGAATTTGAAATTGAGAGGAGTCAGACAGTAATTCTCAGAGCTTGAAAGACTATTGCCACAACTCATGCCATTTTAGAGGCCAACGAGTCTAGGCTGGAGGAGTCAATGAAAAGACGGGAAGAGTTGATCCTACAGCTAGGACAACTCGAACAAGAGGCCATGGTGAGAAGCCGGTCTATTGAAGAAGCCTGTCAATGGTTGACCCAGCAACTCGCCATCAATGACGATGACTTGCATCGCTGAGCTTTACACTCTGTAGAAGAAACTCATTGTCAAGTTATCAACCAGACGGAGAATAAGCTAAAGCTTCTGGGAGAATTTTGACTTGCCTGTATCTTCTTTTTCTTTTCTATTTTTTGCTGTAATAAATATAGAAATCCAAAATCTTGATTCTTTTATTTTTTTTGTAACTTTATCCATATTTTTTTAATTTATGAATAAAGATAATTCTTTGATTCTTCTATCTGTTGACTTCAAAATTTTCTTGAGCAACAAATGATCATGTAGGTAGTTTGAGATTTTGGCGAAAAACAGTCCAAGGCTCGCTCGCGTAACTTGGATTGCTAATACCGGGGTGATCGGGTCAAGATCAATTGTTTTTGCAGAGGTTCCTAGTTGCACATGCCTGTAGTTTGGCGGAGACGCTTAATTGTACACGCCAAGATGATCGGGTTAGGATCATCGGTTTCGACAGTGACGCCTAATTGCACATGCCTGGTAACTAGGGGAGGATAGTTCAAGTGCTCTCACGCGTAACTTGAACGGAGATGGTAATGATCCAAATCATACTGTCAGAGGTAAGAGTTTAACATGACAGATTTTAATGAATAGCAGTAATTCAAATCTTACTGTCAGAGGTAAGAGTTTAACATGACAAATTTTAATGAATACCAGTAATTCAAATCTTACTGTCAGAGATAAGAGTTTAACATAACATATTTTAATGAATATCAGTAATTCAAATCTTACTGTCAGAGGTAAAAGTTTAACATGACAGTTTTTTTTAGCCGAAGCTAACATATAGTATTTCTTCAGAAATTTGCCATTAATAGGCATCATCATTCTACTGCCATCTTGATTCATTAGGTGATAAGCTCCATTTGAATAAACCATTTTCACGACAAACAGTCCTTCCCATTTAGATTCAAACTTACCCTTGGTTTTATGGGTCATGATCATTGACCTTCTGATAGCCAGAACCAAATCCCCTTATTTGAAGGTCCTCTATTTAACCTTCTTATTGAACACTTGGTACAACTCAATCTATTGTTGGGCTTGGAGACGTTTCTCATATAGCACTTCGAGTTCTTGAAGTTTTTTTCGATGTATGTCCTCTGTTGTCATTTTTGTAGCTAAAGCTACTCTCAACGAGGGTATCTGGATTTCCAAGGGCAAAACGGCCTCACTTCCGTATACCAAGGAGAAAGGTGTGGCTTTGTAGGAGTGCGGACTATGGTGCGATAAGCCTACAAACACTCTCCTAACTTTTCATCCCAGTCTCGCTTATTGGAAGAGATGAACTTTCGAAGAAGCTTAATAATCATTTTGTTGAAAGTTTCGACTAACCCCTTAGCTGCGGGGTTGTATGATGTTGACGCGATATCTTTGATCCTGAGCTTCTCACAGAATCGTGAAAAACCCTGGCTGATAAATTGTGGTCCGTTATCATGGATAATTCTCTAAGGGACACCGAAGCGATAAATCACATAATTTTTGATAAACTTAATCATGCCGGTAGTTTTTACTTCTCTCATGGGTACAACTTCAGCCCATTTTGAGAAATAATCGGTTATTACAAGTATAAACCGATATCCTCTAGATGATGGTGGGGTAATTGGCCCTACTATGTCTATTCCCCATGCTTCAAAGGGCCAGCTGGCAACTGTAGCGTGCAAGTATTCACGCAGTTGACGTATGAAATTGACGTGCACCTGGCACTCGTGGCAACGCTTCGCGTATGCCATCGCCTCAGTAATCATTTTTGGCTAGTAATATCCCAGCCTTATTATGCGATCTCTGAATTTCGGTTTGGGTTGGTGTGCTCTGCATTATCCCATTGTGCATTGTGCATTTCTTTAAGTACTTTACTGACCTCTTCTTTTGAGATGCATTACAGTAAGAGACCGTCACGTGACTTCCTATACAAAGTTAGGAGTGCGGCATCATAATAGTTCTGCTTTCTTCTTAATTGAAGAAACTTATTTAGGATCTTCAGGAAGTATTCCATGTAAGGCGTAATCCACAAATGAAAATTTCCAATCTCGTGGTCCGAGAGTCGTGCCAGCTTGACATACTTCTTTGGCTTGTAGGACAATATCAGGGTGAATAAGCTTCCCGCTTCTAATAGTGACACTCTTAGTGGAACCTGTTGGAAGTGCCAGTGTCGCGACTAATGCTGCGTGGGCATCCACATAGATATTCTCATGTCAAAGTATATAGTCAATATAGAGTTGCTCAAAACAATTTGCCAATTCAATGGCTAATTGATGATAGGGGATTAGGGCTTCATGTCTGACTTCGTATTCGCAAGTTATTTGATTGACGATGAGTTTAGAGTCTCCATATACCTCTAAATAGTTCACCCCCAGTTGCAAGGCCGTGTTTGGGCCAATAACGAGCGCATTGTATTTCGCCACATTATTTGTGCATGGTTTGGTAAGTGAATAACCGTTAGGAATTATATGTTTGTGTGGTGATATAAGTACCACTCCTACTCCTGCAGCAGTCCGTCTTGCGGCTTCGTCAAAGAACAACTGCTATGGCTGTTCTTTATTAATTGCTTTGACTTCTGCTAAATAATCTGTAATATCCTCCAATAATCTAGAGCTTTTTGACACCGGATTTTCTGCAAGGAAGTCGGCGATTACCTGTCATTTCATGGCTTTTTGAAATACAAAATGAATATCGTATGTGGATAAAATCAATGCCCATTTTACTAATCTGCCATGTGAGAAACCTAATTTGGTCATCAGGATTTTTAGGGGATTGACCTGGGATATGACGTGGATTGTCTGCCTGGAAAGGTAATGATGCATTTTTGTGAACAACGAACACTAGGGTTAGACACTCCTTTTCAATCGAAATATACAGATGCTCTGCTCCCATCATTGTTCGGCTCAGATAATAAAGAACGTGCTCATGACTGTGCTTATTATGTTGAGCAAGCAACGCACCTAATGCGTGATCCATAGCCCTCAAATATATGAGGAATGGTCTTCCCGATACGGGGGCCATGAGAACAGGAGGTTTTGTTAGATACTCTTTGAGGTCATCAAACACTTGCTGTCATGCCTCGTCCCATACAAAGGAAACCCCCTTTTTCATAAGCTTAGAGAATGACTGGCATCGCCCTGACAAGTTGGAGATGAAACGATGGATATAGGCTAATTTACCTTATAATCCTTTTAGTTCTTTGAGATTTCAGGGTAGCGGCATTTCTCTAATTGCCTTTACTTTGTCGGGATCAAGGAAAATTCCTTTTGAGATAACCATGAATCCAAGGAACTTGCCACTGGATACCCCTAGAAAAGATTTAGTAGGGTTCATCTTTAGGCCATATCTTCGCATGAGATTGAAGACTGTCTTTAAGTTCGGAAGATGATCCTCTTTATTCTTGCTTTTGACGGGAAAATCATCCACATAACACAGTTTTACGTAGGTATTATTTAAATATGATGCTCATTGCACGCTGATAAGTGGCTCTGGCATTCTTAAGCCCGAAGAGTATCAGTGTATAGCAGTATACCCCCAGTGGTGTTCTGAAAGCTGTATGCTTCTCATCATCTGGGTACATCTTGATCTGGTTGTAACCAGAAAAGCTATCCATAAAGGACATCCTCTCATAGCCATACGTATTATCAATCATCACGTCAGTGATCGGTAACGGGAACTCATTTTTGGGACATGCAGCATTTAAATCTTGAAAATCAATGCATATTCATATTTTACCATTCTTTTTGCGAACTGGGACTATGTTCGCAACCCAATTAGAATGCTGTTCTTCTATAACAAATTCTGAAGTTGTCAATTTGTTAACTTCAGTTTCTATGGCTTCCATTAACTCTGGACGGAAGCGCCTTTGTTGTTATTTGGCTGGTTCGGCATCTTCTTTGATATTCAAGCGATGCATAGCAACTTGGGGATCTAGCCCTGGCATGTCTTCGTAACTCCATGCAAACACATCTATGTATTCTTTAATGAGAGCTATAAGCTCTTCCTTTTCTGTGAGAGTTAGTGATTTGCTTATAAAAATGAGTTTTGGATCCTCCTCAGTCCCCATGTTGACTTGTGTTGTTTTATTTTCTGTGGGAGGGTCACATTGTTCAAAATGGACGTCGTAGAGGGTATCCATATGTTTAGTTCAGGATTCGTCTTGAATATCAATTAGTTTTTCGTCGCTTTCGAGTGTAGTAGAAACCATGTTTCGAGGCTAGGGACTGGAATAGGGCACCGGTACTCAGATCGGAATCATGGTCCGATGGATAAATGTCATCGTCGATCGGAGATGTCCCTTCCAGTTCATTCGATGATGTGGAAGGGGTGGATACGTATCCTAACCCTCTTCGGGTCTTATGATAGTAATCAAGGTTTTTTCCCTTTGGCCTAAAGGAAGGTAGGAGATTTCACCGTCCCTTTTAAAAATTTAACCCCAGTTTCTGGGCTAAATTATAACCCATCTTTTTCATTATTTGTTGGGATTTTTGTTCATAATGATGGAACTGTGGTGATATTTGCTCGTCACTCTCGCTACTATTTTTTTGAATAAGTGGCGTTGTTACTTTGCCAGACACAATAGGTTTTTGATGCATTTGTCGAGAAGGTACTTCGAAAATATTATTTTGGCCGCTTATTATTTTGGGCCGAGAGAGGAGGGATAACCTAATTGGCAAATGATATGCCGCAAAAACTTCAAGTTCGGACATGCCATCCGCTTCTGTGGTAGTGCCAGAGGGTTCTGAGTCAGTTGCAACAGCGGGCTCATAAACTAACTTTATATTTTTATTGATGACCCATTCGTCTTCATCACTAACAGTGTTAGTTACATTAACTTTGTTAAGATTTATATTGAGATTTATTTCATAATCCCCACCGTCTTCTTCTGAAAACTCACACTCGGTATCTACTTCATTACCACTATCGCAGAGTTCTTCATACCTTTGGGGAGTCTCATGGGCAGCCCTATATAGCATGGCATCGGTAAAATAATTTTCTAACCATTTAAAGGGTTGTTTATCTGCTATTAAAGTCCGGACTTCTTCTTCGTTATTGCAATATTTCATGCATTGGTGAAGAGTCGACGGGACTATCATGTAAGCGTGGATCCATGGTCGCTCCAAGAGGATATTATACAATTGTCTGCGTCAATAACGTAACATGTGACCTCTATCTTTAGGTCTCCAATTTGACATCGAAGTCTAATCTTGCCAAGGGGACAACTGTTGTTGGCGTTGAATCCTAATATCATAGTATTTGTAGGCGTGAGACGATGCGCCGAGATTCCCAATAATTGCATCAGCCTTCTCGGGATTACACTTAGTGCAGACCCTGGGTCAATTTGTATGTGGTCCACCTTGGTAGACCCAACATATCCAGTATAGTATAAAGGCCTGTTATATTTTATGTTCCTCACCTGCATGTCTTCTGGCGAGAAAGTTATTTGCGGAATTTGCCTCTTCACTTGATGATAGTGAGGGCAAGAACCCCTTTCTTCATTGGATGGTTCAATGATTTCTGAGTGCCTCTCATGTTGACTTGTATAATCGCAACAGCTCGTATAGTGTAACATGAGCTGGGATATTAGCCAACTGGGTTATGATGTTGAATTGGAATGGGGCATCTTTTGCTTCATCATTATTCTTCGCACTTTTCTGAAAATGAAGTCCCTTCTGCTTTGCAGGCTCCTCATATACTTCTTTACTAGGGCCTACTCTTGAATAATCTTTTAGATAGGCTTTGCCAGATCTAGTACCATACGGATCTACTTTGTTCTAATGAGAGGCCATAATCATGGCCTCCTCTCTTGAGTCTTTTAATACATTAACAATTATGTATTCTTCTTTAAGATTTGCGGAGAAGGTATTACTAGTCCGCCCCCTTCTTTACGTACTGGATGAAATCCACTGCTCATCTTGTAGGAGATCTGGGTGAACCCACATAACCTCTCCTCTTGTCGTGGTCACTAGAGTTGTTCCTTTTTGTGCCTTTTTATGAGGGTCATGATTAATTACTATCAATTTTTCTGCTGGCACTGGCTTACCCCTGTGGAAAACTCATTGGTTCCCATTACCAAGATTGTCATATTTGCAGAAACATTCTTTTGCTCCACTTTATGTGTGAGAACCCCAGTTTCTATCAATGCCTGGATCTAACTCTTTACAGGATAGCAATCCCTAATTGGATGCCCAATATTCTGATGATACAGGCAATAATTAGGGTCGTTGGTTTTTCCAGCGTCTTTCGATTTTCTATTCTCCGGAAACTTCAACATGCCCTTTCTAAGGAGGAGATGTAATAGAGTTCCTATCTGCTCCGTCTTGAATGTATATGTTCTCTCTTGACGGGGCCTATTCAGACCGGCACCTCTCAGATTTTGAGGTCTCGATTTTGCCGGACTTGTCGGCTTTGGAATAGCGTCTGATGTCATCACAACTTTTCCTTTATTCTTAGGACTCTGTGGATATGACCTATGATTTGACGAGTTTCTCGTACCATAAGATTTCTCAATTCGACGGATTATATCTTTCACCTGCTCTCCTTACTTCAACAAGTCTTTTCAAGTTCTGGACTCCACGACACCCATTTTTATTAGCACGTTAGTCCTGAAATTATGCTTTCATGTTTTCACTAGTGTTTCCTGAGTCATTCCGTGTCGGCATTGTACGGACTTTTCCCGAAATTTTTCTATGAAGCTTTTTACTGTTTCCTCTTCTCCTTGTTTTGTCGCAAGGAGGGAATGAACCAATATCTTGGTGTCATCATCAAATAAACATGCCAAGAACTTCTTCTCAACATCATACCAGGTATTTATTGTTCATGGGGGCAACTGCATGAATAATGTAAAAGCAGACCCTCACAGGGTACTCACGAATACTTTAGTGATTATAGGGTCTTTTCCCATTAGATGACCTGCTTGAGATAGAAAGTAATATATATGCTGGGTGGGGGACCCCTTTCCGTCGTATGGTTCCAATTTGTGGGGTTTGTACTTTTCTGGATATGGGGCAAAGTCCCATTCAAGTGGGTATGGTCTTGAAGCGCCCTATTCCTTTAGCTCCTTTTTGTGCATTAATTGATCAAGTTGCTTTTGCAACTTTTCCATTTCCGCTTCATGAGGATCATGGAAGGAATATTTTTCATCTTCCTCATGCATCGAATAAGCTTTTTCTTCTTTATTCTCTTCATTTTCCTTAAATGGTGATTCCTCATTTGTCTTCGGTGGTGGTTCCGAGGAAGAGTTCCTTGCCTTGTCTTCAACTATTTTTTGTGTATTTTTGACCACTTTCAAGAGCATTTCCTTGATGTCATCGATAGTCTTTTGCTGGTTTCGAATCATCTGCTCTTAGGCTTCAACCTCTGATCGACATCATCGGACCTGTTCACCACATGTGATGCCGATTTTCGTGGTCGGAAAAATGCACAAGATTGTTGAAAAGCTACAGCCGAATTGTCGCTGTCATCATTATAAGAACCTTTTGCAAGTTTCTCGTAATTTCGAGGAGTGACCATGCCTGATTTAAGTCGGGTGAAATGATGAGGTTCCTCATCATCTGCATCAGACTCATATTCTTTCCCCATGGTCTTTTTGCCTTTACCGACCATATTCGAGGTCATTGCCTTTAATTCTTTTTCTTTGATTTTAAATCTCAAATCACTCTTTTTCCTCTTTGGAGTCTTTCGGTCTGACTCAGTTATTCTATCAAATACAGATATTTTTTTCATACAATAGCAATTATTTAATACTACTGATATTATTTGTTCACAATGACATGTTGAGTGTGACGGAGTTTGAGTCATTTTTCTTTTATTTGTCTAGTATTCTCTGAGATCATGAACGTCAGGAGATGAAGAACCTTCAGTGTTGCTCTGGGCCTGGGGCCCACTTAGCTGTCGGAGAGATCCGGGTATCTGTTGAAACTCTCTAGAGCCAATGGAGTTGAGGTGGTGCTCAATATTTCGATTATCAGCCTTAATTCTATATATTGGCTATTTTACGTGGAGTTGAGCGATAGCTCCGTGTTTTAGAGCACTTATGCGAGGCTGGAACATAATTTTGCGTTTTACATTGGTTTGGTGTTTCTGAAGATGTTTGACTTCTATTTGTTTAGCCTCGCGTGGGGGAGTATACTTGCACGTTGGCGTAACTATGAGATTTACGCAATAGTCTTTGACTTCGCGTTTGATGCTTAGCTCAAGTTTTTATTTAGGTCTGATAGCCTCGCGTGGAGGAAGTCCATCACATGCTGGTTTATCCTTGCGATTAAAGCAAGTTTGAGAATTATCCTCGTGTTTTTTGTGAGTGTTATCAATTTTCCTGGCTTCAAGTCTAGGATCTGTAGCCTCACATGAAGTAACTTCTTCACATGCTGACTTACAGTTCGAGTTAACTTCGCGATTTAAGCAAATTTTGACACATTGGCCAGTTTCAGAGTTAAGTTCAGTAGCCTCTCGTGGAGACAGTCCATCACACGCTGGCCAGAGGCTAACTTTGCATTAACGCGATTCAAACTGGTCTTGCGATTAATACAAGCCAGCTCATGAGGTAGAATCATAACCTCGTGTTCTGCCTCTGCTTTAGCCTCGCGTTTTACGCGAGCTTTGAGAATTCTTCGTCTTGCACGACGATTGCAGTTTCGAAGTTGCATTTTGGTCAAACTAGTTCCTAGGCCTTCTTCGGCAGTAAGAACATCATCGTTTGCTAGGGTTTTCTGCCCAAACAATGGCTCTATAGCCATGGGCTCAAAAGATCCCCATTTAATGGTGGATTCCATATTACCTGATTTACGGGTATTAGAGCTCACGCGGTGATGGTACCGCATTTCGGTCAGGTTATCTGATTCAGATGAGAGATATTCCTCATATTTTGCTGGTCGATTACCACAACAAGCATATCAGTGACCGATCCGATCTTTTCCACATCGGATTGCGCCACGATATCTTTTTCAGTAAAAGAGATGCCTCCCACTATAGTCGCTAGTTTGTTCTCCGCAAAATTCTTTCTTCCTTCCATTGAATAACTTGATTACAATGAAAGAGAAATAATAGAAAAACAAACGAGAGGATTTATAATTTATCACACTCTTTTACAATGAAAAGTGAGTTCTAATGTGACGATAAGATCTATCTAGTAGTTCCTGTTGACGATCCGATATGAAGATCTCCTTTTCGATGAAGATGATGGCCTTTCTCTGCTGATCTCTTTGATTCAAGACTCTCACGCGTAACTTGAACTCCAAAACAATCAAAATGATCCAAAAATCTCCTCCAAGAGGGTATTTATAGGCTTTGGCTTGATATAAGAGTTTCCATAGAAATAGAATTGGAAACTATTTGTATTTATCAAGGCTTATAATTAAATATTTTAGTCTTGTTTTAAATCTCTTGATTTTGAATTTTGATTGGACTCAATTCGGGTATTGGATAAGCCTAAATTTCAATCTCAATCAATTTAGAATTCTGAGAATCTGCTCACATAGAGTTAAGCACTCTGAACGCGGGCTATGGACTTAGCTCATCATTTTACTCAACACGGGGCTAGTTTTATAACCAGACGCGGAGCTACAGAGTTAGCTCCGCGTTCTGCGGGGTATTTTTCCATTCTTCCTATATTTTGGAATTTTCACCACTAACAATAGGGGGAGAAGAGAAGGTTGTCGGCTAGCCCTAGGGTAAGCCTAGGCAGAAACTCCACTAAAGAGCTTTTGGACTCTTTTAGGCTGAGGAAGAGTGGGCTAGTGTCTGATAATGGGCCACATTTATATAAAAAAAAAAACGACTATTTCTCTGCACAGATTAACAAATAATAGGCCGAATTTAACTTTGGGCCCATCTATGGCTTCTGAAGTTCAGGCCACAAACACTAGCACTTGGAATTAGCAAGTGACTCTATTCCCTTCGTTCCTTGGATTGGACAGAGAGATTCTGAAAGAAGCTATGGTTAAAACACTTGAGAATTTAATTAGAGGGGACGCCTCTACATTTACACGGCATCGACAACCCTCCAACAGGCCAAAGAGGTTTCGGTTGAGGACCACTTTAGGTTCGAAGGCTCCAAGTTTGGAGACTCCAGTGGAACCGTCGGGAAGATGGAGAAGGAAGCCAGGGTACCGAAAAATGTTCATGAAGCGGAACCTGTGGGGGATGATGCAGAGCGAATCCTGGTCGCACAGGAAGAACCAATTTCATATTTCGAGGAATTTACGAATATCCTAGACCCCTGCCTACAGTCACCCTAACAAGGCATAGCAAAAGACTGAGCGAGAAGAGAGGGGCCTAGGGCTACCAGTCCAGTCAGATTATTTTACTAGTATCTAAGAGGAAGGTGTTGCATGTCAACCTCGACAAAGGTAACTTTCTATTTTCTTTTGATATTCTTAATTTGTTGCCAAATCAAATTTTACTTGACTTTGCACAAATATGTAATATCAATTTGGGGGACACCGAGAATTGTAGAACCCTAAATATCGACCTTATAAGAAACTTACCTTCTAGGCTTAACGGAACCGGGGAGGGTAGAGTATATAATGAAAGATCATAACCTTTCGTGGAGTCGATAGTAGAGAAGTTTATCTGAGTTTGCAATGAAGATAATATTTTGGAACGTAAGAGGCATAGGAGATAGGACAAAGAGGCGCATGGTTGCGGAGGTATTACGAGACAATGTAGTAGATATTTTTTGTCTAGAGGAGACTAAACTAGAGGATCCATCAAATATGGTAGAGCAAGAACTTACCCTGAGAGGGAACTTCGAAGTGGTATTTAAGAAAGTTAGGGGGCATTGGGGAGAATTGTCATTGCTATCAACCGTAATATTTATGAGGTCCTAGATGTCTTAACCAAGTAATTTACTATGACAGTGATTGTCAAGCAGAGAACTGGTGACTGGATCCAGAAGGTCATTGCAACTTATGACCCTAATTTTGGGATAGAAGGGGGACCCTGTGGGACGAGATTCGGGAGATTGGATAGCAAAATAACTTCCCTTGGATAATTAGAGAGGATTTTAACGTCGTAAGGTAGAGGGAGGAGCACAAGGGGGATCATAATGTCCATGATAGGGACACTTTCAACAACATTATTAACAAAATGGCCCTGTTGGAGAAACTCCTTGTCGACCGACGATTCACTTGGTCCAACATGAGAGAAAATCCATGTCTGGCTAAATTAGATCGAGTGTTGGTCTCAGATACTTGAGAGGCAAGATTTTGTTTCTCCAATGCCTACTCAATTCCAAGACCCACATCATATCACGCCCCAATTTGTTTAGATTCAAAGGAGGCCAGACCTAAGACTAAGTTGTTTAGGTTCATGAAGTGCTGGCTGGAACATGATAAGTTTCATGAGCTAATCCGAAAGAATTGGTCACTCCCAATCAGAGGTAGGGATGTAGCTGAGATAATATGTGGCAAACTAAGAAGATTGCACAGATCCTGATTAGATGGGATGGGAGACATCGTAATTTGGAAAAAATTAGAAAGATGTTAATGCAAAGGACAACAACTCTCAAGAAATGCGAGGAGGTCAGTAACTTGACAGAAGAGGAGGGAGAATCCTTGCGTAAATTTTGAGTTGAAATCCATGAGCTCTACAAAATGAAGGAGATCATGTGGTGTTAGCGAGCCAGATCTAAGTGACTGAAGGAGGGAGATGCTAACACATCCTATTTCCAAAAGGTAGCTAACATGAGACATAGATTGAAAGCCATACATTTGTTGAGCACCTTAGAGGGTGACACAGTTGTCAAAGAAAAACTTAAGAGGCATATATACGAACATTTTAGCGGGCTATTTGGGCGAGGCGAGAACATGAAAGTTAAATTTCTTAAAGATATGTGGCTTCCACAAAATAACTTGATGGAACTGGAGAAGAACTTTTCCGAAGACGAAATTAAAAAAGCAATCTGAGATTTAGGACAGGACAAGGCACCGGGTCCAGACGGTTTTCCCATTTTCTTCTTTCGAATATTTTGGTCAGCAATCAAAGAAGACATTTTGAACTTGTTCAAGGAATTAAATAATATAGGTGCCCATCTAGATAGACTGAACTATTTATTTATAGTTCTCATTCCGAAAAGAGACTCCCTAGAGTCAATCACTGAATTCCGCCCTATTGCCCTACTGAATAGTGAGATTAAAATTTTTTCGAAGGTCCTAGCATCCCCTCTATCACCGTATCTACAGGAGATGATAAGTGATACACAGACATGCTTCATAGTGGGACAAAATATCCTCGATGATGTAACCATTTCACAGGAGGTGGTTTATCAGTGCAGAAAGTCCGGTAAGGAAGGATATCTATTAAAGCTTGATTTCGAAAAAGCCTACAATAAGGTGGATTGGAACTTTGTCTTAGAAATTATGAGGAACATGAGTGAGGAACATGAGTTTTGGGCCCAAATGGGTTAATTGGATCACTATCTGGTTTCACTTTGTAAAAGTAGCGGCATTAACTAATGGGGAGCAAGAAAAAGAAATTGTTTGTAAAGGGGTCTCAGACATGGAAATCCTTTATCCCCTCTACTCTTTGTTTTGATAGCGAAAGGGCTCAACTTATTGTTTGCGCGTATGAAAGAGTCGGGCAAGATTGTGGGATTACTCGCCTCTCGGTCGACATCATTTACGAATCTACAATGCGCAGACGACACACTAATTTTCGGCCACTGCAACGTTTTGTAGGCATGTACAATTAAATGGACCCTAAATTGCTTTGAAGCATGGTTTGGTTTGAGAATCAACTACCATAAGAGTTCCCTCACTCTCACTTGTGAGGAAAGTGTCGTTAGCAAGTTGATTGTGGGTTTTTTTCGGTTGTAGAGAAACTAAATTTCCAATCCTTTATTTAGGGATTCCAATCAGACTAGGTAAACTCAGGAAGTCGGATTGAGACCCAGTCATTAAGAGAGTGGGTCGTAGACTGGAGGGTTGGAAAGGAAGAACTCTGTCTTTGGATGGTAAATTAATTTTTATTAAATGTTGTGCTATCTACGATACCGTCATACTTTATGTCATATTTTATCACCCCTCGATGGGTGAGACAAAAGATTAACAGATTGAGAAGTAGATTCCTGTGAGGGAATTTGGTAAATTACAGTCGAAAATTCTACTTGGTTGCTTGGAATCAGGTGTGTAAGGCAAAGAGAGATGGTGGGCTTGGGGTCCAGAACTTAAAATATTTCAATTCAGTTTTTATTACTAAATGGTGGTGGAGGCTATTGTCCACCCTAAGGGGAACCATACAGAATTTGTTATGAAAGAAAATATGGACTAAGAAGTGGATCCTGGAGAGGTAGAGATAGAAACACCTACAGTACATAGGCTTTTGGAGAGGAGTTAGAAGCACGAAAGAACTATTTTGGCAAGGGATCACATATAAAGTAGGTAAGGGCGACGCTGTTGCATTTTGGAAAAATACTTGGTGTGACAATCTCCCACTCAAGGTGTCATTTCCGTTGGCTTATGAGACATATCATCGAAGACAAGGTATGATAACGGAATTTTAGGGCAGAGGTAGATGGAGGTTGGGAAACGAATCATGATTGGGCTGACAATGCATACGCAATTTACTACAGCACATCCAGATCAATGATAATGAGAATTATTTGATTTAGAAATGGAAAAAATCTGGCTCCTTTTCAGTGAAATTGATATATGATTTCTTTAACGATGATGGAATCAGATCAATGCAAGCAGACCACATGTGGAAGACTAAATGCCCTCTAAAAATAAAAGTTTTTTTTTGGCTGGTAGATAAGCAAGTGATTCTCACTTGGGAGAATCGATAGCGAAGAGGGTGGTAGGATCCTAGTAGATATTGCTTTGTGCGGTTCCGCCACTGAAACAATGACACATGTTTTGGTGGAGTGCCACTTTTCCACAATGATCTAGATGGAAGTTGCCCGCAGGTAAAATATCCAGTTTGGGGTGGATAGTTTGCTGTCAATCTGTAAGAGATTCCTCTATATGAGTACTCATAACGTAGATGAGTATAGAAGACTTATAGTTGCTATAGTGTAGAACCTATGGTTTGAAAGAAATATAAGAAAGTTTAGTAATACTACTTATAGTTTGGATCATTGTATTTAATTACTATATTACTAATGATGTGTTATTATGGACAGCTGCATTTTGAGACACAAGGACAGCCCATCACTCTATTTCTTCCAGGATTACTGCTTTGGTTACTCCGAGACTCCCATCGGGGTCATCAGTTGTAGACGTTGGAGCGGGTATAGCTCCCCATCGTAGCTCGTATGATGAGGAGTAGGGATAGTAGATTTCCACCACCCGCCGCCAGGGGTCGTAGTGGCAAGGTGTACCTGTCTTATTTTGTTATGTAGTTTGTATTAGACTATATTTTTACCTACTTTTACTTTATGTACTCTTTTTTTTCTTTTGTCTTGCTATTTGTAGTTCTATTAAAATCAATTTAATGGAGCGCGGGGGCAGTTGCTCACCGTTTTTATTTTAAAAAAAATCTATAATTTATTCAAATAGTCTGGAACCCAATCCCCCTTTTTCGAATCAAATTCCGTCCTCCTCCTCCCTACTTCCGAGTTAGTTAGAACTTTCTTACGAAATGGTTTCTATTTAACTTTAACTTAATTATTCTACTTCGATAAGGATCTACATACAATTTTAATTTAATAATTCTAGTTTATACGGATTCATGTTCCATTTTAATACTTATTCTGGGATTAAGTTTTTTTAATTTTATTTTTAAAACTATTAATTTTATCATTCATTATATTAATTACTCAGGATCTCCTCTTCCTATCAAACTTTGCTCAGATTCCAATCTTGAATAGTGTAGATTATCAATTTAAATTAAATTTTATTTTTATTATATGAAATGGCTAATTTTATAGATTAAATTCATGTCATAATATTTATTATTGCTGCTTATTTTAACCTTGATAATTTTTATATAAATAACCATACATTATACATTAGCATACCATATTTTAGTTAGTTACACCTTTTTCTTATTTGACAACTTAATTATATTGAATTGTGATTCTCTGCTGGATTATTTTATTATACTCATATTTGTTCATAGATAGGGAAGATACGGCCAATGAGTCTTGTTTTTAATGGTATGACATCTCTCCAGTTTGTAAGGAATCCAAAGTTTAATTTTCGATGGAAACTCAAGTAAAAAAATATGTGTATAAATTTATCTAAAAAAAAACTACCTAAGTGGAATTAGGTTGAGGAACAGAATTTTTATACAGCCTCAACAATTTATAACCAAGAGACGCAAATACTCAATGTTTTTATTTTCTATTATTGTAATTCAAAACTCTTTCAAGGCAAAGGTAGAATAAAATGACAAATACATTATCCTAAATTCTTATGAACAAGTGTCTGCGATAATTGATTATATGTATAATACATTATCCTTTCAAACAATAAGTATTAAGATGACTTTTACATCACAAAAAAAAAAGTATGAAGTTACTATTTCTCTTCAGATGTCAAATGTAACTGAACGGTTTGGAGCATTAAACTTAGGTGCCGCGGTGCTACTGTAACTAAATATGCTATAGCATCTTGCGGCCAGAATTCAATAGTATGCACATAGCCATCCTCAGAGGAGTTCTCGTGGAAAAATTTTCAAGAGCACACTGCTATCTTAGCCACCAACATGGTTGGTGCAGTGCCAGCCCAACCACTAGGCCACTGAGGTAGTGGTTCTAGGCCTCAATTTTTACGAAGGCCCCTAAATTTTTTCTTTCCACTAGACTATTGAGGTTGTATCCTTTGCCCTCCCTTTTTAGAAAGGCACCAAAATTTTTTGTTTCTTCCTTTTCTTCAATCTTTCTTAAAAGTTTGATGATGAACGGTTTATACTAGCTGCACCCAAGCAAAAGCCTAATTTATTTTACTTCAAATTTCAATCCAACAAGTAACTAATATAGTTTATATTAAAAGCTAAAAAGTTTTAATTTGTAAATGATGAATCCTATTAAGAACGAATTTTATAGGTTTATGAGTATCATCTTTGAATTATTACTTAAAGTATGGATCAAATTAGTTTATATTAAAATAGTTTCCACGCTCATTAATTTCTTGTTTAAAATTCATTTTTGTTCATCATCCTATATTCTACTGTGTCTTTCATTTAAATTTTTTTATTTATACTTTTTTATTACAAAATAATCATACAACCTAAAACTAATGAAATAATGTACTTACAGTATCTTTATATAGAGTAGTAATTACATTTATATGGAAAAATTAAAAGAAATGAAAAATAGGGAGGAGAGTAATATGTACGACAAAAGTACATCAAATAGTAATGTTGTCTATGTTTTCGGTGAAATTTTGGATTCTCTTCATTGTCATATATTACAATAATTTTCAATGATTACAATAATCTCAAAATTACAATGAAAAGAAAAATAGTAAATAAGAAAAGAGATTTATAGATTCATCTCTTTTTTTATAAATGTAGTAAGCTCTTCACATGGCTATGCGACGTCAACCTCGTACCTCGTTGACTATCCGAAATTGATGGGAGCAGTATAGCGATAGCCAGTTTACTAATTTTTCTTGGGCAGCATGACGACGACCAATTTACTAGTTTTTATGGACGCGTCTAGGCACGATTATGCCAGATGACCAACACGTACTCGAGAGCGTGTCAACTAGTTGACCTTGGGTCTCTCCAAAAGTGACTTTCACAATACCTCATGATGCCTATTTATAGGCACAAGTTGAGTGGATTACTTGTTTTGTAGATAACGATGGAAATATATTGTAATTTTTATCAAATATTTGGTTTAATATAATCTGATTTGGTTCAATGAATTTAGTCTTGATTTGACTAAGGGAAGATTTGGCAGAATATCTAAGATTTTCAGTTTGATTAGATTATATTTAATTTGGATTTGACTAGATCGGAGATCTCCATCCACTTTGATTCTATTTAGATTCTTTGATATATTGGCAGATGTGGGTCCCCTCCTCATCAATTTTTCTCTGTCAACAAGACCCCCTCCAAAATTTTTGAAATCTCATTGTCAGTTTGTAACGAGTTTCGAAATACTTTGGATTTTTTTTATTTTGTCATGGGCTTGAACCATTCATTGATCAATGAGTTGTTCAATGATTGTAGTATAACAGCAATTGAATCGTTAATGACTATCAGAAGTGATCATTAATATAGTAGTCTTGAGCGATTTTGTTGATATAATACTTTAAGGATATCTTTTGGTCAATCTTCTTGATATTCACCTGAGATTATCTGGTTTTATCTCTCGAAACTATTAGTTTCATGCTTCTGTTGCGCTGCGAAGAGTGAAACCATCGGCAGGTTCTGATCCAATCAACAGGTAATTATGAGAAATAAGGCTCTGGAAGACTCTTGAAGTCAAGCTGCTTAGTGAATGACCGTCAATGATGTTGACAGTGAAAATTTCTGAATAAAAAGAGTTTTCCACAACAGAACGCGGAGCTAATCCATAGCTCCGCGTTTGACTATTTTTAGCCTCGCGTTTGAGTAAACGCGGAGATGTCCGATAGCTCCGCGTTAGCTCCGCGCACTGGTTATTTAGCGCCGCGGTTTGATGCGATTAAAGCTCCGCGTGAGCAGATAACCAGAATATCAAATTGATTGAGATTATGATTTGGGCTTATCCAAATACCAAATCAAATCCAATCAGAATTCTAAATCAAGAGATTTAAATCAATATTAAATATTTGATTGGAATCCTTAATGAGAGCAAATTCTATTCAGAAAGAAACTCTCTCAAATCTTCCCGGGGCTATAAATACCTTCCTGGTGAAACCCTAGGGTCTTTTCTTTCGGCTTTGGTCTTCTTCTTCTTTTCAGCAAATCAAGTACGCGAGAGAGCCTTGAAGCCTTTTTGTGATCATCATTGTCTTGGAGAATTCAAGTACGCGAGAGAGCCTTGAGTTCGGGAAAGACAGAGAAGAAGATCGTCTACAGTCAGCCGATTTCTTCGAAAGAGAAGAAGTTCGACGTACCGATCGTCAACAGGAACTATTATAGATCCCATCGCCACTGATCCCACGATTATTGTAAAAGAGAGAGATCGAATTATAAGATCCTCTCGTTTGTTCTTCTTTATATATCTTGTTCACTTTCATTGTAATCTAAGCTGTATTCGATGGAATGAAGCAAAGAAACTTTTGCGGCGAACAAACTGGCGACCACAGTGGGAGCCATCTCTTTCACTGATGTAGAGATTGTGGCGCAATCAGACGTCGACATGATCGGATCTGAAGTAGACACGCTGGTTGTAGAAATCGACCAGCAGAAGTACGAGGAGTTCCTCTCCTCCGGATTAGGTGACTTGGATGAGACACGGCACTATCGCAGTATGTACTCCAATGCCCGAGTGACGGGTAGAAAGGTATCCACCGAGAGACGGAGATCCTTGGAGACTACGGTTATCGCACCGAAGTCCACACAAGAAGTCCTAGCCGAGGAGGAGCTTCCGACGGCCGAAGAAAACCTGGGGACTGGATTGACCAGAACCCAACTCCGAAACAGGAACTGGAGAGTGAGGCATAGAGCCCTCAAAGACCGCTTTGAACGCGGAGCTAACACCAGAGGACGCGAGGCTATGGTCCCTCGCAAACTGGCTCGCGCTACCCGCGAGACCAGACTCTACCGCGTTAAACGCGAATATACAACTTGCCTTAAAAGCAAGGAAAAGCCAGCGTGTGAGTTTCTACGCGAGGCTATTGCTGAGCCTAGCGAGCGACGCGAAGCCAGTAAGGGTTGCGCTAGTCACAGGATACCCAACACTCGCGAGTTACGCGAGTATAAAAATTCTTCAAAGCCAGCGTGTGATATTCCGCACAAGGCTGTTGCTGAGCCTAGCGAGAGACGCAAAACCAGTAAGGGTTGCGCTAGTCGCAGAATACCCAACACTCACGAGTTATGCGAGTATAAAAATCTTTAAAGCCAGCGTGTGATTCTCCACGCGAGGCTGATACTGAGCCAAGCGAGAAACGCGAGGCCAGTACTGATTGCGAGAAACGCAAGACTTATGACACTCGCGAGAGACGCGAAGACGATTGGCAAATAGTTGTCAGTCGTAAAAATCGTGCTAGGCGCGAAACTATGATCTGCGTTAAATGCAAAGATAAGCCAGCGTGCAAGAACTTCCCTTCACGCGAGGCAATTATCCCAGAAGCTAAACTTCTGAAGACACACCAAGCCAGCGAGAGACGCGAGGCTAGTGTGGATAAGCGCGGAGCTATTCTTCAGGCCCGCAATGTGAAACGCGAGGCTATTCCTAAGTCCCGCGAGGATCGGTCCGACCCCAGAGTCAGGGTTGATCAGTCAAAGAAGCTTCAATGGGTTCCCAGACCTTCTCAAGAATGGACCTCCTGACTCCACGGCTAAAGGCACTAATCTCAGGGAGCATCTCTCCAGGAAGAGAAGCATAGAACAACTTCAAGCAGAACCTATCTGTCACTGCCAGCAACTAATGACCGCAGTGTCCGCTGTAATGGACAACTGTGGCTACAGCAAGAGCAGGGTATTTGCATTTGATCGATTAATCGAGCCGAACAAGAACCCCCCTGCGAAGAAACCAAAGACTACTTCCCTGAGGCAATGGAGAGCTGTAACCTCCAACATGGTGGGGAAAGGAAAGAAAATTGTAGAGACGGATGATGATTCAGAATCGAGCGATGAAGAACCTTATCGTGTTACTCGACTAAAATCAGGAGCCGTCCCGCCTCGAAATTATAAGAGGCTCGTAGGGGGTTTTTATGATGAGGACAGTGATAATTCAGCCATAGTCTCACCTCGTTCCTCCGCGTCATCTCGACTACAGAAGTCAGCATCGCACATGGCAGATAAATCTGAGATTTTAATCAGAGATTTGAAGCTCAAGAAAGAATGATTCGAGAGCAACAGAAAACGATTGAAGACCTTAAAATGCTACTTTTAAAAGTTGTCGAGGATAATGCTAAACAGGGCAAGAAGACTTCAAATGAAGAAGAACAGGAGGACAAAGCCCACTCGATGCACGAGGACGAGGACAGATTTTCTTTCCATGATCCGCATGGAGAAAAGATTGAAAAATTGCAGAATCAACTCGAAGTTTTAATGCATAAAAAAGAGTTGAAGGAGTCAGGGGTCTCTAGACCATATCCACCAGAATGGGATATGGTGCCCTATCCTCCAAAGTATAAGCCGCTCAAGTTGGAGCCCTATGACGGGAAGGGATTACCCAGTCAGCACATCTACTACTTCTTATCCCAAGCTGGACATTTGGTGGGAAATGACACTGTTATGACCAAAATTTTCGCAAGTACTTTGCGAGGGCCTGCCTTTACCTGGTTCATGCAATTGCCCCCAGGTACCATTAATACCTGGTTGGATGTAGAGAAATTATTTCTCTCACGTTTCTTTGAGGATGATATCGAGATTACGGTTCATTCCCTCCTTGCAACCAGACAAGGAGAACAAGAAACGGTCAAAGATTTCATAGAAAGGTTCCGGGAGAAGTCCGTGCATTGCAAACACGGAATGATCCAGGAAACTCTTGTCGAAACTTGTCGACACAACCTTAAGACTAATGTACTCCTAAAAATGGGGGCAGTAGAGTCCAAGACGTGGAGAGACCTGCTCAAACAAGGAGAGCAAGCTGAAGACTTGATTCGCCGAGTTGAAGAGTCCCGTGGGACAAGAAGTGCTGGGGGTAGTAAGTCATATACCCAAAACAACAGCAATAAGAATAAAGGGAAAGCACCGATGTCGTCAGAAGCTGCTCCTCAGAAAACCAGCCCTCCGCCGGAGCCGAAACCTCAAGGTCAGCGAGGATCAAGGCAAAGTAGACCGCAGCAAGAAAGGAATTACACTTTCAAGGTGGAACAGACACCTATCCTCTTTCACTTGCTCCAAAGAAAGGAATGTTGAAGCTTCCGGAAAATAAGAAGCCAGAAGACGCTGGCAAATCTAAAGATCCTAACTATTGTCTCTATCACCGGAATGTGGGGCATCCTATTAGGGATTGTTTTTCCCTTAAGAACAGAATCCAAGCACTAATAGAAGCTGGAGTTCTGACGCTTAAGGAAGAACAGAAGAAGGTCACTACTAATATGGCAACCATAGTGGTTGGAACCCATGAGTTCTCCGCAGGAGTGACCCCAATCTCTAAAGGTAAGATGGTTACGAAGAATCTCGACCCTCACAACAAAGCCCAAGAAGGACTTGTTCCTGTGACGACCCAAAAGGGGGAAGTCATGTGGGTTCATCCCGATTTGATAGAGGATGAGCAATGGACTACTACAGGAAGTCAAAAGAAGAAGCGGGGTGTTAACGCCATCTCTGCGGATATAAAGGAAGAATATATAGCTTCGGGAACCTTCACAAGTTCTGAAGAGGAGCCCGAAACTATGGCCACTCATCAAGATGGGGCAGGCCCTTCCGGTACCCGATCCGGGAAGACATATCTTAAGGACTACACTAGAGTAGATCAGAAAGATATCTATGCGGAGCTTGTGAAAACCACAAATCAGAAAGGGCCTCGTTTCCAGAGGAGACCTGTCAGAGATGAAGGAGATAAAGAGTCTACCTTCAAGTTCGATATAATTACTCAGCTGGCCAACATCCCAGCACGAGTAACGCTTTATGAATTGTTGAGACGATCAAAATCAACACGTGAAGCGTTACGAGAGGCCTTGGCAGACTCTGAGTCATTCTTAGCTCAGATAGTCGAGCCGGCTAATGAAGAACAAGACCCTTGCTCCCATTGTCATCAAGTGAGGAGGCAGGTCCCACAGATTATCTTCTCTCCAGAAGACATGCCGGTGAGGAATATAAAGCACAACAGGCCTTTATATTTCACCGGATATGTCGGATCCATAAAGGTAGACCGAATTCAGATTGATCCGGGTTCTGCATTAAGTGTCGTGCCCAGAAGGTTGATGCAGCTGTTAGGAATTTTCCTCCATCGTCTGACGCCAACCAACACAACTATATACTGGTTCAACGCCAACAATAGCCGGCCCCTTAGAAAAATCTGACTCCGATGTCAAATCGGAGATTTGAGGACAGAGGCTACATGCTACGTCATCGATGCAGATACCTCATACAATATTTTGTTGGGGCGGCCGTGGATCCATGCTCACATGATAGTCCCGTCGACCCTCCACCAATGTATGAAATATTGCGATGAGGAAGGAGAGGTCCGGACACTAATTGCCGACAAGCAACCATTTAAGGGACTGGAGAATTACTTCACAGATGCTGCACTCTATAAACCAGCCCATGAAGCCTCCAATGACGATCCCGACGAACTTCCCAAGCCCGATGATAGTGGCAATGAAGCTGATACTGAGTACGAGCTTCTTGAAGAAGATGATGGGGGTGATTATGAAATCAACCCTTATTTAGATTTCAGTTCGAGTCTTGATAATATAGTGAATGTAATAGAAAGTGCGTGGGTTATTAATGAAGACATAAAGTTAGTCTACGAGCATGCTGTAGCTACTGAGTCTGAACCCTCTTGTACTTCCACTGAAGTGGATGGCCTATCCGAACTTGAAGTTCTGGCGGCATATCATTTGCCACTTAGGTCATCCCTCCTTTTTCGGTCTAAAATAGTTGAGGAAAAAGGTCACTACTTCGAAGTGCCTCCTCGGAGAGGATCCCAAAGGCCGATTATGTTCGGTAAGATAATTACATCACCCCGGCGAAAGCAAAGCAGCGAAAGTGATGAACAAACATCACCACAATTTCATCTGTATGAACAGAAATCCCGGCAGATAATGGAGAAGATGGGTTATAATTTTACCCAGAAGCCGGGATTGAACTTCGGGAAGGGGCAACGCAATCTTATACCCTCGTTCAGACCGAGAGGAAAGAGCCCCGATTATTATCAAAAGACTCGCAGAGATTTGGGCTATGTATCTACTCCCCCCTCATCACCACTAAAAGATGAAGAGAGTTCTTCGGCAAAAGAAGATACATCTTCACCCGACCATGATTCGGATATAAGCACCGGTGCTTGGTTTCAGTCCTTGACGGCCAATATGGTTTCAGCCGCATTAGAAAGCGATGAGGAACCAATCGATGTCCAAGATGATTCCTGGGCTAAGCATATGGATACTCTCTGGGACGTCCGCTTCGAGTAGCGTGATCCGCCCACTGAAGACAAATTGATACAGGTCAACATGGGAACGGAATAAAACCCGAAACCCATCTTCATAAGCGACACGCTAACTCCATTAGAAAAGGAGGAACTTATATCTCTTATCAAAGAGTATATAGACGTGTTCGCATGGAATTATGAAGACATGCCTGGGCTTGACCCTCAAATTGCCACACACCGGTTGAATATAAAAGAAGATGCCAAACCTGTTAAATAACAACAGAGGCGTTTTCGACCCGAGTTGATAGAGGCAATAGTTGTTGAGGTCAACAAACTTATAAAATCCGGATTCATCCGTGAAGAACAGCATCCGGATTGGGTTGCCAACATAGTGCCAGTTCGTAAAAAGAACGGCAAAATCCGGATATGCATCGACTTTCGGGATCTCAATGCTGCATGTCCCAAAGATGAGTTTCCACTTCCCATCACCGACGTGATGATAGACAATACTTGTGGCTACGAGAGGATGTCCTTTATGGATGGCTTCTCAGGATATAACCAGATCAAAATGAACCCGGATGATGAAAAGCATACAGCTTTCAGAACACCGCTGGGGGTATACTGCTATACGGTGATGCCATTTGGGCTGAAGAATGTCGGTGCCACTTATCAACGTGCGATGAACACTATATTCAAAGAACATCTGCGCAAGACAGTAGAGTACTACGTAGATGACTTGGCGGTCAAAAGTAAAAATAAAGAGGACCACCTTCAGGACTTAAGAATTGTCTTCGATCTCATGAGGAGACATCATTTAAAGATGAATCCCACTAAGTCATTTATGGGGGTATCGAGTGGGAAGTTCCTTGGATTTATAATAACTTCAAAAGGAATTTTCCTCGACCCTGAGAAGGTAAAAGCAATTAGCGAGATGCCGCCTCCCCGCAATCTTAAAGAATAGAGGGGGTTACAAGAGAAGCTTGCCTACATTCGGCGCTTCATTTCCAACTTATCAGGGCGATGCCAGCCATTTTCTCGATTTATGAAGAAGGGAGTTTCTTTTGTATGGGATGAGGCATGTCAACGGGCCTTTGATGACCTTAAAGAATACCTCACCAAACCTCCCGTTCTTATGGCGCCGGTCCCTGGGCAGCCCTTCCTTATATATGTAAGGGCCATGGATAATGCCTTAGGAGCATTACTTGCTCAATATAATGACCACAGCCATGAGCATGCCCTCTATTATCTAAGCAGGACAATGATCGGAGCAGAACAGCGGTATACCCCGATAGAAAAGGAATGTTTAGCCCTAGTGTTCGCTGTTCAGAAAATGCGACACTATCTTTCTGGGCAAACGATTCATGTCATATCACGGGTTAATCCCCTGAAGATTCTGATGACAAACCGGGATCCTTAAATGGCCGGTTGGCGAAATGGGCATTATTGCTGTCGCCATATGATATGCATTTCGTCCCTCAAAAAGCCACAAAGGGACAGGCGATCGCCGATTTTCTTGCAGACCATCCAATCGGGTCTAATTCCAAACAGACGTCAGAGGTTAACACAGTTAGCAAGGAACAACCATGGCAAATGTTCTTTGATGGTGCTACCAGACGATCTGCTGCGGGAGTGAGGGTTGTGCTAATCTCCCCACATAAACATGTATTGCCTAACGGTTACTCATTAACAGAACCGTGCACAAATAATGTCGCAGAATATAACGCGCTCATTATCGGCTTGAAGATGGCTTTACAACTGGGGGTGAACTATCTAGAGGCATATGGAGACTCTAAACTCATCGTCAATCAAATGACGGGAGAGTATGAGGTCAGACATGAAACCCTCATCCCCTATTATCAGCTAGCCATTGAACTAGCTGGCTATTTTGAGCAATTCTACATCTCTCATATACCTCGGAATGAAAATGTATATGCAGATGCCCTTGCCGCATTAGCTGCAACATTGGCGATCCCGCCAGGTGAGCTTAAAAGCATCACTATTGAAAGCAGAGAGCTCCTTCACCCAGATACTCTTCTTCAAAATAAAGAAGTGTACCAAGTAGGCCTAACCCTGGAGCCCCGTGATTGGCGATTTCAGTTTGTGGATTATGCTGTACATGGGATATTACCAGAAGATCCTAAGGAAGCCACCTCGATAAAGAGGAAGCCCTAAAGATTTTATTATGACCATAAAATTGAGACTTTATATAGAAAGTCAAGAGATGGTCTGCTGCTACGCTGTATATCAAAAGCAGAAGCAGAAGAAGTACTGAGAGAAACACACGATGGAGTATGTGGAGCTCATCAGCCCAGTCCAAAACTCGGAGACCGTACAAGAAGGCTGGGATACTACTGGCCGAACATGATCTCGGAAGTAATGGCATACGCTAAACGGTGCCATGCATGCCAGATACATGCTAATTTTATTCATCAACCCCAAGAATACTTGCACGATACCGTCGCAAGTTGGCCATTTGAGGCATGGGGAATGGATATTGTGGGGCCTATAACTCCCCCGTCATCCAGAGGACATCGGTTTATTCTTGCAATAACCGATTTTTTTCAAAATGGGCCGAAGCTGTGCCCATGAAAGAGGTGAAGACGACAGATGTGATCAAATTCGTCAAGCATCATGTCATTTACCGCTTTGGCATCCCTCGACAGATTATTCATGATAATGGTCCACAATTCATCAGTCAGGGATTCTCCAGATTCTGCAATAAATTCAGAATCAAAGATATCGCTTCAACGCCATATAACTCTATAGCTAATGGGTTGGCCGAAGCTTTCAACAAGACGATTATTAAACTCCTTCGGAAGTTCGTCTCTTCTAATAAACGAGATTGGGATGAAAAGCTAGGAGAATGCCTGTGGCCTTATCGCACCACTGTTCGCACCCCTACAAAAGCTACTCCATTCTCTTTGGTCTACGGAAGCGAGGCCGTCTTGCCTCTCGAAGTCCAGATTCCTTCATTAAAAGTGGCTTTAGCCACAAAGATGACGACAGAAGAACGCCATCGGCAAAGATTGCAAGAAGTAGAGGTGTTGAATGAAAAGCGTCTCAGGGCTCAACAACAAATTGAGTTGTATCAAGCCCGAATTTCTCAAACGTTCAATTAAAACGTTAAACCAAGGACCTTTAAATAAGGAGACTTGGTTCTGGCCGTTAAAAGGCCAATGGTTCTAACTCACAAGACAAAGGGTAAATTTGAGCTCAAGTGGGAAGGACCGTTCATTGTGGAGCAGTGGAGCTTATCGCTTGATGAATCAAAACGGCGATAGGATGATGATACCGATCAATGGCAAATTTCTGAAGAAATACTATGCTTGATATCCCTGGAAGTATAAACCTCCAATTTATCCAAGTTACGCAGATGAGCACTTAGATTTCTTCTATTTTGGTGATTTTAAACCAATAAACCTGGTGTGTTTGGTTCTTAAGTTTGAACCACCTCCAGCCTTTTTCTTAGGCATGCGCAGTTTGGCGCCTCTGACCTAAACCTGGTGTGTTTGGTTCTCAAGTTTGAACCACCTCCAGTCTTTTTCTTAGGCATGCGCAGTTTGGCGCCTCTGACCTAAATCTGGTGTGTTTGGTTCTCAAGTTTGAACCACCTCCAGTCTTTTTCTTAGGCATGCGCAGTTTGGCGCATCTTACCTAAACCTGGTGTGTTTGGTTCTCAAGTTTGAACCACCTCCAGTCCTTTTCTTAGGCATGCGCAGTTTGACGCCTCTGACCTAAACCTGGTGTGTTTGGTGTGCCCAATTCAAGTTACGCGAGAGAGCCTTGAGCTGCCTCCAGTTTGGTTCTCAAGTTTGAACCACCATCAGTCTTTTCTTGGGCATGCGCAGTTTGACGCCTCTGACCCAAACCTGGTGTGCTTAGTTCTTAAGTTTGAATGGCCTCCAGTCTTTCTTTTAAGCATGTGTAATTAAGCGCCTCTGACTTAAAAGTTATAAACATACCCGGCGCCAACTAGGCAATGGGAAGAGAACCAGTTTCTCGCCAACCCCTTCATACTGGGGGTAAAAAGTATGAATTACCCAACACCGATAAGGTAAAGTTTGACATTTAAGCCCAAAAAGAATTCTCGATAACTCACCATGTTGAGGGGAGTAACATGGCTAGCCCAACTCAAACGGTAGTTGGTAAAGGCTAATCAAATCCGTTGATAGCTGAGGGTTTGCTAAAAATCCCATAAACCCTGTCATGTTAAAATTCTTACCTCTGACAGTATGATTCGGAAAATTGTGCACAAACGATACCGAGATAAATCGTTTTGACGACAGGTTATTTGTTGGGCTAGCAAATCTGTTTTGAAGCCAGCAAATAAAAGAGTCAAAAGAATCATCTTTATTAAAAAGGTGAAGATGCAAAAAGAATTTCAAAAAAAAAATCATCGAAGGATATCTCTCTCCTGTTTACGAAGTTCTTATTACAAGAAAGATAAAAGCGTAAAGAGAGATGAAACTATTGGCCTCTCAGGAGTCTCAATTTGTTTATTGTCTCGTCTAAATTTCTACGATGAGAAGCCTCCACGATTTGCTGAGCTTGCCTACGCAACTCATCATTACTTATTGTAAGTTGTTGCTGACGAGATTCTTCTATAGCACGATTCCTGGCCGTCTCTTCCTGCTGAATCTGCTCCTGCCGGATAAGCAATATCTCCCGCTTCTTGACAGACTCTCCTAATCGGAGTTCATTTTATATCAAGATGGCCCGAGCTCTGGCGATCGTCTCCTGGGCTTTAGAGATGGCCGCCTGACTTTCCCCAATTCCAAAGTCTACCCTCCGCAGGTCGCCGAGAACGGATTCCCTACTGGCCTGGAGCTCTGTCAGTTCCTGAGACCATTTCTCCTCCTGTTGCCTTAAAGTATTTCTTCGAGATAAGAATTCTGCCCGAAGCCGCGCCAGCTCTATCTCAGTGATCGCCTCCACATCCGCCTGATGGAGTGTGTGTAACGTGGTCACCTGCTCTTCTAAGGCTGCAAGGCGGGCCCGGTATGGAGCTGCTCGATCTTGTCCACCGAATTCTTCAACATTCCCTAGATAGCGGAATAACAGTGGACTTGCAAAGTTGAAGAAATCGTGACCGGCAAGAACCATCTCGACACATCTTCTCAACAAACGCATAAAATCCTCGACAGTGCAGCTGAAAAGTTCTTCAAGAGGATTTGCAGTGTCAGTAGGCAAAGCAGGTAATGCCAAGGAAGGTGTCGTAGGCAAGGGAGTAATAGTTGCTGGAATTTGAGAAGAAGAAGCCCGTCCCTGCATTAAATTCATAATATGGGGGACCAGTAGAGCCAGTGCAGATCTGGAAGAGCTAGAGACCCCAGACGAAGTACCGTCAGTACGGATCACTTGGGTACCCCCACCAACAGGAAGAGAAGATGGGATCACTTCGCCTGAAGCTCCTCCGGTGGGAGAAGCATCTTCAAACGAGAATTTCAAATTCTCCTCCTCTCCTGCTAGAAGACTTGAAGCCGGGGGAGTTGCAGGTGTCTCAGCAGCCATGATAATAGATGATGTTAAAATCGCTGACTGAGAAATGGAAGGAACACCAACTACCGTTGGAAAAGTCTCCCCGGAGCAAGCTGGTGGTGTTGGAGACGGCATACTTGGAGACGGTGTGGCCTCTCTTGCTGCAGCCGCAATAATAACTTCTGTTCTTTCATCACTCCCTAATTCATCAATGGGAGGAATTGATGAGGAAATTGGACATGTGGTTGGTGTGAAATAGTCATCGTCAAATTCATTTGCCGAACCACCCACTGAGCCAGTAGCGCCCGAATGGTCCACCCTGTCATCAGACTCCCCCTGAGTAGTAGAATGCCTCGGCGAGAGGAGTTGACCACCTGCATCTCAGAAAACAAGAAAAGTGATGTTACAGTAAACTAATAGCGGGCAAAAGATAAAATGCCAAGAACCATACCAGACGATACAAGTCCAGTTGTCGGACTTGAAGGGAGAGCCATTGTCATTTCCAATAATGTACCCATCTCGCTACCCGTTGGTCGCGCCACAGGTTCTGCAATAGGCTCTATTGCCGAAAGAGTCGAAACCTCAACGACACTTGGAGTTTTAGCGGGTTCATCCTCCCTTGCTGAAACTGGGGGTAGAGCTGAAGCCAACAAGTCTGAAGCAAGTTTGACAGCCACTTCTTGGGGGGCTATCAAAGTCTCCGGCCCCAACTTTTGCTTCTTACCGGGCCTTTTCTTTAAGGCACTATGGCATTTGAGAGATGGACTCCAGGGTTGAGTAACGACAGGTTGGGGAGCCCCTCCAACGTCAGGGTTGTTGTCATCACCGGCGTCATCATCGTCAGACTCGCTGGCATCTGAAGGCTCAGCTGCGGCGCCAAGGAATTCTTCCATCCCTTTTATTCTCACCCTCGAAGCACCTTGGCGACTAATGTAGAAAGCTTCAATTTCTTTGCAGCAACTGCGATTAAGAAAGAAGCCAGAAACATCAGCATTTGCAATGCTGAACCAGTTGCAGAAGCGGAGAGTTGTGGCCAATTCTGGCATCTTCTGGGGCAAGGAGAATTCAGCCTCGGTTCCACCCACTGCAAAATGGAACCAGCCACGAGCGCCTTCATATAAATTCCCCTCGTAGGCAAGATCTTTATTTGGATTGCCCACATAAAGTTGGGAATATCCAAACTGGCGAGCAAAGCGACTTTGAGTGTACGGCTCAATCAGACACCTGACATCCCGCCGATATACCAGGTGCCCAGGTCGGATGTTGAGGAGCCACCAGAACGCTCCTGCAGATAAAGTAGTGAACTTGTCTTCTCCCATGGCGTCCTTCAGTCTCAATCCATATCCTCTGCCGGGAAAGTCAGGAAAACATCAGAAGATCTCGTAATTCTGAAAGCTACGAAGAGTCTTCCGAATCTGGGACATATAATTGTGCGTCCATGAAGAGTGTTCATACAGCTCTACAAAGAAGCACTTTTCGCCCGAACGACGCTCTGGTGCACTCATTAAAGATGGACAATGCAAGATGAGCCACGCCATTAAATAGGTGTAGGGCAGCTCCACCCTAGAGTTTGGAGTTTTCGGCTGGGCAGTCTCTTTCGACTTGTCCTTTCCTTTCCCCTTGACCTTAATAGTGGGGAGGAAATCACGACAGAGCACCCTCAGTCCATACTGTAAATTGCATACCATAGCGGGAAGAAGTCCAAGGGGTCGGCCATATGCGAGAAGAACCGCTGGATATACCACGGTCACTGCAATTGCTTCTTTGGGCAACGACGGCACGACACATCTCTTCAGCCACAGTATTAGAAATCCGGCAATGAGACCTCTGTTGGAGATCGAGAACTGGGCTTGATAATGGTAGCTCTTAGATGAAGTGCCGGGATCATATCCGTTCTCATTGGATTCCGTGGTATAATACAAACGGTAATGGCCCCTGGCTACACGTTGGTCAATCTCTGGGATGGGGACAGGAGAATGACCATGGATAATGGCCGAGCTATCCTTAGAGTTTAAAGTGGCAAAGAGATACTCGGCCCATTTCTTATGACCGATACCGTGATTACGCGCACCCGTCAAGTCAGTGCAAATATGATAATGGCACATCATCTCCCAGTATATGGCATAGATGCGCTCATCCTTAGCCATCAACATGTTTAACTCCTCGGTGGAAGGGATGTATTCTTCATAGGGGATTTCACCCATGGAAAGCCCGGAAACCTCGAACATCTTGTGAAGAGCGAACCCTAGCTCACCCACTGGTGTAAAGAGAGTGCAAGTCTCAGGATTGTACATCTCCAGGAGGCAGTAGAAATGATAAGCACTCTGGGGGAACCCGAACTGAACGTTCTTGATAGCTTTATATAAGCCGATATCCTTTAAGATGGGCTCGTGGGAATCCAACATGTACTGAACAAGACGAGCCCACCACATATTACTAGAAGAATGAACTCAGCCAGGCATCCTGAAGTCGCTAGCCGGGTACTGACCATCCTTCGCTAGGAACTCACTTAAGAAAGTTCGTACACAGGATGGGACTTCTCCTACTGGAAGCTCCTTACCAAATCGGCCTGGAAGCAAACCAGTAATGCATCTGGGGGAACCATCTTGATAGGGCCCTTGGGACGCCATCTTGCTCCTGAGTTAGTCCCCACTTTAATTCGCGAGGCATCGCCAGTCGCTGAAGATAAACTAAGGAATAGCCACGATTCATTCTGGGCAGAAATATTAAAGCTTCGCCCGAGTTATAGAGCCACTCGCACTCCTCTTCAAAGAGGATCTCATCTGATTGATCCATTTGGTCTCCGAAGAGGAATGCGGGCTTCTCCATTGCCTTTCTGTTCACATTTTCGAAAGCCGCATCAGTTATGATCTCCCTTGCAGTGGTAGGATGATACTTGATCAACTTCTCCTTGCGATCCTTCGGGTCTGGCTTGTACGAGGGCAGGATGGTAGTGAAACAGAATTGGCCTGAAGGATCAGAGCCTCCAGCAAAGCCGAAGTAGTTCTTGTGGGGAAGAGATTCCATCGAATACCCTACTGCACAAAGAAATACCAGAGTTAGAGAAGTTTCTCTAAGGCGACAAAATTTCTCTAAGTATGGACGCGCGAAGCTAAAAATTGAACGCGCGAAGCTAAAAATAGCGCCGCGCGAAGCTAAAGATTAGACCGCACAGAAGTTAAAATAGCCTCGCGTTTCTACGCGATTGCTACTTAAAATAGCCTCGCGTCTCTACGCGATTGCTACTTAAAATAGCCTCGCGTCTCTACGCGATTGCTACTTAAAATAGCCTCGCGTTTCTACGCGATTGCTACTTAAAATAGCCTCGCGTTTCAGCGCGACTGCTATTCCAAATAGCCTCGCGTTTCAAAACGCGAGGATGACGCGATAACTTCGCGTGAAAAGAAAGCTAGAGACTTCTCTTCTTCTCCAAGCCTTATGGACGGAGTACGGCGATCTCGCCAATGAAAGGAATGGTTGTTAGTCAAAATAAGGCCAAATCACTCTAAAAATTTCCTAAAGAGTCTCGATAGAGAGATCCTTACCCCCAATGGGCGAAATGTGGGCCGGCGCATTGCCGCCATGGCCGCTGCCACCACTGCTCGCGCCAACCGCCGATGACGGAGCCGCGCGAGAGGTAGCACGAGTCTTGGGCGCCATTTCTCAGAAAAGTCGAGGAAAATCGACCGGAAATTGGGAGAAAATCGGTCGGAGAACGTTAGGGTCGTCTGAGCTCTGATCGTCTGAATTTCTAGGGTTTCTGGAAAATTCCCAAGAGAAGTGAGGAAAAAAAGAGATAGAAATTTTATTTAAAAGAGGGAAACCGCCTCTTGGAATTCGGCGCGGATTTCGGAGAAAATGACTGACCGGTTATTCCCCAAAACGCGGAACAGATAATTCCACGTGGCGATGATGAAAATGTGAAGCTACTTAGCTTCGCGCAATTCCGCGCAAACCATTGAAAACGCGAAGTTGCTTGACTCAGCGTAACTCCGCGGAACTATTCAAAATGAGAGGTTAAATTGGCAGTTTTAGCTTCGCGTTCTTATAAAAAACTTGGGTTTTTGGCCGAGTTAAGAGAATCCTTATTCATGATCTAAGTTACGCAGAAGAGCCTTAGATTATTTTTACCAAAATTATTGACCATCTATTTGTTGAGCAAGCAAAATCATTGAAGCCAACAGATAGAGAGGAAAATAATTTGTCTTTATTAATAAGACGAAGAAATTACAAAGAAGGAGTTATAGCTCTCCCGAAAGGTTTTACATGATCATCAACTCATCAATACATCGACTCATCAATAACTTAACGGTAAGATTTCTCTCTACGGGGTGTTGAAGCTCAGTTCCCTGATTCACATGCAAAAGATCTCCTCTGCAAATGTCATTTTGGACCTGTCATCTGAAATGAAGCACGAGAGGAAAGGGAAGTGCTGCATCGAAGCACAAGCTGAACTGCAAGTGCTGCAATTCTGAACTGCAAGTGCTGCAATTCTGAACTGCAAGCGCTGCAGGCCCTCACTTGAGCTTGAAGCTCCTTCAATAGTTCATCTCCAGGAGCCAGAGCTTGAAACCTGCAACTATGTTGTAAAGCATATGCTTCTGACTTCCTTAGAGTTACTTTTGCTGATGAAGATCAATGGACCCTCATACATTCCTCTTCAGAAAGGATTGGACTTACTGCAAAAGGAACAGAGATTCCAAAAGAGTGAAAGCGCGGAGCTAAGCTAACTCCGCGCACAGTTGAAGAAATAGCCTCGCGATTTAAACGCAGAGGATGACGCGATAACTTCGCGTAAAGGAGAGACAACGTTTCTCTCTGCTGTTTCCTTCTCTTTCATGGCCATCGCGACTGCTAATCAAAGATAGCCTCGCAATTCATCGCGACTGCTAATCAAAGATAACCTCGCAATTCATCGTGACTGCTAATCAAAGATAGCCTCGCAATTCATCGCGACTGCTAATTAAAGATAGCCTCACAGATTCATCGCGACTGCTAATCAAAGATAGCCTCGCAAATCATCGCGATTGCTACTTTAAAAATAGCCCCGCGTTTCAAGCGCAGGGATGACGCGATAACTTCGCGTTGAGAAAGAACAGAGTTCCTCTCTGTCTTCTTCTTCTCCTTTGAGCCTTGCGGCTGGAGAGCGGCGATCTCGCCGACAAGATAAGCAATCGTCCAGATTAAACTAAGCCAAAATATCTCAGAATGGTTCTTAGAAAACCAAGAGATGAGGTTTTTACCTTCGGAAGACGCTTCATAGACTGGTTCGCCGTCGCGTTTACTTCCATGGCCGCTGACATTAACGCCGGCCGCTGTGCACGAAGCCAAACTCTTCTGGAGCGACATCTTAATGATAAAAATCTATGGAGAGTTAAAGGAAGATCAACTGAAGATCGCTCATTGGCATCGCTCACTCTATTGCCAGAGTTGCCTGAGCTTTGAACTTTCAGAAACTCCTCAGAAAATTCTACGGGTGAAGTGAAGAGGAAGAGAACCCGGGAGCTCTATTTAAATGGGATTTCCGCCTCTTGGTATTCGGCGCAGAAGTTTAGAGTAATTAATGAAGTAATTACTCATTTCACTGAAGACGAAGTGAAGCTGATTAGCTCTGCGTAGGCGGGCTAAACCGGAGATAGACTTGGTATTCTAACTCCGCATTTCAATTTAAGTATCCAAAGTATTTCAAAATTTGCTAAGTTCTGAGCCATTTTGAAAACTTTGGAGGGGGTTCTGTTGACAGTAAAAATTTCTGAATAAAAAGAGTTTTCCACAACAGAACGCGGAGCTAATCCATAGCTCCGCGTTTGGCTATTTTTAGCCTCGCGTTTGAGTAAACGAAGAGATGTCCGATAGCTCCGCGTTAGCTCCGCGCACTGGTTATTTAGCGCCGCGTTTTGATGCGATTAAAGCTCCGCGTCAGCAGATAACTAGAATCTCAAATTGATTGAGATTATGATTTGGGCTTATCCAAATACCAAATCAAATCCAATCAGAATTCTAAATCAAGAGATTTAAATCAATATTAAATATTTGATTGGAATCCTTGATGAGAGCAAATTCTATTCAGATAGAAACTCTCTCAAATCTTCCCGGGGCTATAAATACCTTCCTGGTGAAACCCTAGGGGTCTTTTCTTTTGGCTTTGGTCTTCTTCTTCTTTTCAGCAAATCAAGTACGCGAGAGAGCCTTGAAGCCTTTTTGTGATCATCATTGTCTTGGAGAATTCAAGTACGCGAGAGAGTCTTGAGTTCGGGAAAGACAGAGAAGAAGATCGTCTACAGTCAGCCGATTTCTTCAAAAGAGAAGAAGTTCGACGTACCGATCTTCAACAGGAACTATTATAGATCCCATCGCCACTGATCCTACGATTATTGTAAAAGAGAGAGATCGAATTATAAGATCCTCTCGTTTGTTCTTCTTTATATATCTTGTTCACTTTCATTGTAATCTAAGCAGTATTCGATGGAAGGAAGCAAAGAAACTTTTGCGGCGAACAAATGAGATAGAGCTGAATCATCGTAATTATTGCTGAAGAAGTTCGCTAATGAGATTTGAAGGTGATGCAGAAGAGACTAAAAATTATGTATCTATTCCTTTATTTTGGTCTTTTTAGCTCCCTTTCTATTTTGCAATGGATGATGAACTTTGCATCTTGTTCCTTCTTTTGTCTTGCAAACATGAGTAAAAAAATATTTCAGTTGTCTTGAATTTAATGCACCACTCTGAGCTTTTGTGTTATGTGTGATTGTGGTGATGGACTTGGCGAGAGCGAATTGTGACTTGACGATTTTGAAATTGAAGATGGTGTTTGTGATTGAAGGAGTGGGCGATAGATGAGTGGACCTGGGAAGAATGGATGATTACTGGATAGGATTGAAAGAGATGTAACTTGTTACGGATGTGGGGATGTCTTAGCAGGCTGAGTGTTTTTATTGTGATAGATGTAATGATCAGGTCATAGTCAGAGGTCATTGTTGCACCACCGAGGAGATCGGATCAAGATTATGAGTTGACTCGCCTGAATGTCAGACAGAGTCGGTTGATAGAGGTGCATCATTGCACATACTGAGATGGTCAAGTTGGATTATGGGGGTGACTCATCTAGATGAATTACAGAGCCAGGATGATTAGGTTAGAATCAAATGACTATAGACATAGGCATGACTGATGTGCTTATGAAGAGATGATCGGGTTAGGATCATAGAACCGTAGACAGAGATATGACTGACATGCCTACATGGTGATTCGCCTGAATGACAGACAGAATATGTGATCATGTCAAGACCACAAGATTATAGAAAGAGGTATGACTGACGTGTCTTTGAAGTTTCCTTTTAAAATTGATGAATGGATTTAATGGAGTTGGTGGATAGATTTGATGGGAAGCGGAAGTTACTAAGGATGGATGAGTTCATGGAAGATGAAACTTGTTAAGAGTGCAGAGATGCCTTAGCAAGCTAAGCATTTTGAGTATGATGTGACTCGTTTGGATTGCCAAATAGAGCCAATGACTTGCCTGACTGACAGATAAAGTCGGTGATTGCTTTCGAATTGATAGGTGACTCGCCTGGTTGACAGACAGAGCCGATGACTTACCTGGCTGACAGACAGAGGCGGTGATTATTGGATTAGATTGAAGAATCATGAATAGAGGTGTTCAAAAAACGTATCCATGGAACTTTGACAGAGGTGTACTATTAAGTATATCAAGATTGCCTGGCATGTTTAATGGGATACCTCTCTCCTTTACCCTTTCGGCATCGGGTTGTTTCTACCCCCAATATGATAAAACTGGTCAAGCATTTTAGCTTCCTCTTCCCCTTGCCTCGAGAGTGCTGGGTTGTCTGCACATTTTTTTCTTATCATAATAGGTATCTATTTAATAGATTGTTGGAGTATGACTGGGTGATGATCAAAAAACCATGGGTAGAGGTATTTAGAAAACATACCTATGGGGTCTCAACAGAGGTGTTCAGAAAACGTACCGAGGTGACCGGATTAGGGTCCGAAAACCATGAGCAGAGGTGTTCAGAAAATGTACTCATGGGGTCTTAGTAGAGGTGTTCATAAAACGTACTGAGGGATTTCAACAAAAGTGTATTTTTAAACATAAAGATGGGGTCCCAACAGAGGTGTTTAGAAAATATACCGAGGTGACTGGGTTAGGGTCGAAAAACCATGAGCAAAGGTGTTCAGAAAACATACCCATGGGGTCTTGGCAGAGGTGTTCAGAAAACGTACCAAGGGGTTTCGATAGAGGTGTATTGTTAAATATAACGATGGGGTCTCAGCAGAGGTGTTCAGAAAATATACCGAGGTGACCGGGTTAGAGTCGAAAAACCATGAGCAGAAGTGTTCAGAAAACGTATCCATGGGGTCTTGGCAGAGGTGTTCAGAAAACATACCAAGGGATTTCGGCAAAGATGTACTGTTAAACATACCAATGGGGTCTCAGCAGAGGTGTTCAGAAAATGTACTGAGATGACCGCGTTAGGGTCAAAAAATCATGAGCAGAGGTATTTAGAAAACGTACCCATGGAGTCTTGGCAGAGGTGTTCAGAAAACATACCAAAGGGTTTCGGCAGAGATGTACTATTAAACATACCGAGATAATTGGATTTAAATTATGGAGCAGCTCGCCTGCCTGACAGACAAAGCTGGTGACTCGTCTGGCTAATAGATAGAGCCGGTGACTATGTTAGGATCATAGGGTGTATTATTTGTGTGATTTTTCGTTGTCAGAGGTAACATGATAGGTTCATGGATTTTTTTTGAGATGGTTCGAGTCTTATTGTCAGAGGTAAGTTCTTAACATGACAGGTTCGATTGTTTTTTAGATGAGATGGTTTGAATCTTACTGTCAGAGGTAAGAGTTTAACATGATAGGTTTGTTTGCATTTAGGTGAGATGGTTTGAATCTTACTGTCAGAGATAAGAGCTTAACGTGAAAGGTTTATGAGATTCTTAGCAAATTCCCAGTTATTAACGGATTTGACATGCCTTTACTAATCACCGTTTGCATTTGGTTAGCCATGTTATTCCCCTCAGTATGATGTGTTGTCGAGAGTTTTGAATTCCTCTCTCCTTTACTTTTGAAACATTGGGTAATGATGTGTCCTTATAGGATAGTGTTATGACAAATTTGTCGTGGGATTTTAGCAAATCTCCAACTATCAGCGGATTTGAGGTGCCTTTACCAATCACCATTTGTGTTGGGCTAGTCATGCGATTCCTCTCAGTATGATGAGTTATCAAGAGTTTTGTTTGGGCTTAAATGTCAAGCATTCCCTCTTTCCTTTGCTTTTTCGGTATCAGGTTATTTCTACCCCCTGTATGATAGGGTTGGTGAGAATTTCAGTTTCCTCTCCCCTTGGCCATTGTGGCCTTCGGATGAAATAGCCTTCATTGTTTAAATGATAAATTTTATTCGAGTAGATCGTCTCCACCACGGAGGGTCCTTCCCATTTAGGGTTCGAATTTGTTTTTTTTTTTTTTTTGTCTTAAGGGTCATGATCTCTTTCTTTGAAAGTCTTTTCTTTTGAGATGCATGCTTGATATAATTGGATCTGTTGTTGGGATTAGTGAGTGTGGTAATACTTTGCGTATGCCACATCATCTGCGTAAAAGTAGCGAATTTTTCTTATGTGAATCCAGAGTTTTGGCCCTGCCTGGTGGGCCCTGCAAGTCCTTGACCTTTCCTTTTCAAGATGCAGTGGAGGTACTATCCTGTGATTTGCAGTGTAAAGTTTAGTTGCCTTCTTCTTTACTGAGAATGCTTCCTTTAGAACTTTCGGAAGTTGTCATATGACACATAATTTATGAATGAAGAGTGCCTGTCCAGAGGCTCAAGATTTGATCTAACTTGGTGTACTTTGTCTGCCTCCAATATTGTTTCAGGGCAAAGAAGATTGCGGCTCCCGATAGTGACGTGCTTACTTGACTTAGATGACAACGCCAAAGTCGCGACGAGTGGCGCGAGGCATTTTTGTACATATTCTTGTGTCGCGGCACATGGTTGTTGTAAAACTTCTTGAATTTATTAGCCATTTTAATTGTCACTTGATGATAGAGAAGGACTTCATATTAAGCTTATACTCTTTAGTTATCTGATTGATGATAAGCTTCCTTGAGACGTTTCACTCGCAGTTGTTGAGCATTCGGAAGTTAATTACGAGCGCATTGTACTCTATCATGTTGTTTATGCATGGTTTAGTAAATGAATGCCTTTGGAGGATGACATATTTGTAGGGAGATATTAGTGCTACTCTCACTCCTACCGCAACTCTCCTTCTTGCACGATCGGAGAACAATTGCCAAGCTTGTTCTACTAAAAGTAGGAGTTATAATATGTCCCAACCCACTACGTGTTCTCTGGTCTTTGTTTTTATGAAATTGATACAAATTCTGATTTTCTAGCAGAACTAGCCCTATTGAAAAGTACCATAAAATCACAAATTTTACGCCTCTGATGGTGTTACGCGATATCTACTTCGCGTCTAGAACGCAAGTGCAGCCTTATAGTTGTGGGCTTATCCTCGCATTTTAAGCTGGTATAGTCTCGTGACTGGGCTAGTATAATATCGCGTTATACGCAGGATTAGACTTGTGTGCTGGCTTAGCCTCGCGCACTGAGTTAGATTTATGCACTGGCTTAGCCTCGCACACACTGAGTTAGCTTCGCATTTTAGTTGGAAGCATAACCTCGCATTTAGATGACTTTATGCTGGCTTAGCATTGCGTTGTATGTGGGGTTTACTGGATGTGGGTCTCACCCCCTGTGTGGCCCACATTTGACTGGTTACAATGAGCATTCAATTTGATCACCTTTTCCTTCATGCAAGACTGTTGATCGGCTTGATATTTGACTCAAGCCTTAACCTTCCATTTTTTTGAAGTTAGGCGGGGCTGGGAGTTAGCCTCACATTCTAGACTGCTTCGCGCTTTGGATTAATTTTGTACTCTGGATTTGCCTCGCGTGCTGTGTATGCTGGTTTAGTCTCGCACGCTGAAGTTTTATGCCGGACTGCAACTTAGCCTTGCATTCTGCCTCTCTTCCAGCAACGAAAATCATGCAGGCTGCCATACAGCCTCATGCCTTATTGTTTGTATGCAAGTGTTTCGTATTTCAACTGTTTTATGCAGGACTGCAAATTAGCATCGCATTTTGAAGCTTCTACATGAAGCTGAGGCATAACCTCATGTTTGGATTACCTTAGACAGGTTTATCTTGCATCTGAATTGCTATACGCATTCTTAGCCTCGCATCTGGATGACTTCATGCTAGCATAGGCTTGTGTCGTATACTGGCCTCATACGCGAGCATTTAGGCTTGTGTCATATACTGGCCTTATACGCGTGCATTACCTCGCGTTAAGATAAATTTATGCTGGCTCGGTTTCGACTTAGGCTCGCCTGCATGAATTCATGCTGGCCGATCTCAACTTAGCCTCGTGTCTGAATGAATTTATGCCGGCATAATATTGAGTTATCCTCATGCCTAAATAACTTCATGTTGGCATAAGTTTGAGTTAGCCTCTGTTTAAATAATTTCACGATGTCATAACCTCGAGTTATTCACGGGGTTTAGCTCGCGCGCTTTACACTGGCTTAGCCTCACCTTGTATGCAAGCATAACCTTGCATTTTGGCTTCATACATATCCTTGTTGGGCTAGATGTGGGTCCCACCCCCTGCATGGGACTTGTTTTGCTTTCCATGGAGTTTATCATATAGTAGTAGATTATTTTCATCTTCGTGGTAGACCATACGGGACTGAGTCTTAATCTTTCATTCTAATAATTCTATACAAGGCTGAGACTTGGCCTTGTATTCTAGCACTTCTACACTAGGCTAAAACTTAACTTTGCGTTTTGATTTTTCTATGCAAGCCTAGAACTTAGCCTCGCATTCTGAGTTATCTTCAAGCTCTGGATTAGCCTCGCGCGCTGTGTTAATCATGTACGCTGGCTTAGTTTTATGTACCAAAGGTGTCATGCCAGGCTGCAAATTAGTCTTGTGTTCTGCATCTTCTTCCAATAATGGAAACCACGTGGGCTGCTAGATAACCTCGCATTTTGCCATTCATATGCAAGTATTATCCTCGCGTGTTAACTTTTTTACGCGGTGCTACAAATTAGCCTCGTGTTCAGGAGCTTCCATAGCCTTGTGTTTCTGTCACTTTTTGTACTCTGAGTGAGTTATGTGTGGTGGTTTAGGCTCGCACATTAGGTATGCTGGCTTAACCTTGCACTAAGTCAGCTTTTTATTCTAGCTGTGAGCATAGCCCCGCGTTCTTCATTGGCACAGCCCTGCGTCTTGACAACTTTATGCGGACTTATTTTCACGTTATACGCAGGTATTAGCCTAGCGTTCTAGTTTCAGACTTAATCTCGAATTATACACAAGGTTTTATGGATGTGGGTCCCACCCCCTACGTAGGCCTCATTTGGCTGGTCATGGGGTAGGGAAATAGATTACTCCATCTCCATCGTAGACTACGCAAGGCAAAGCTGAGTGTTAGCCTCACATTCTGATACTTCTACGTGGTTCTGAGTCTTGGCTTCACTTTCTTATAGCAGGCATAGGCTCGTGTTTTATGCTGGTATGACCTTGCGTTGTACACGAGGTTTAGCCTCGTGTTGTATACGGGGTTAGACTTGTGCACTGGTTTAGCCTCACACACTGAGTTAGACTCGTGCACTAGTTTAACCTCGCGCACTGAATTAGCATCGCATTTTAGCTGCGGACTTAGCCTTGCGTTTGGCTAGTTTTACGCTGGCTTGATCCACGTTGTACGTGGATTTAGCCTCGCATTTGGCTCAGTCTTGCATTCATCGTGGGATTTGAATTTTTTTTTTCCCCTTGCAGTGATTCTAAGTTTGCTTTTTGAGCTCCTTCAACTTTCTTTGCATCTTTTGCTTCATGTCTTCTTTCTCTGTTAACTTGAGAATTTCTAGCTTGAGCCAGGAGTCATTTTGGAAAAATAACCACACTTCAGTTTTCTGAACTGCGATGAATTGTTTGTGCAGTAACCACATGCACTGCAGGTGGTACTTTGGCACATCGCATTGCCTCGCCAACTTAAGGACACCAACAACTGAATCTACGGTCAGTTGTAAGGCTAGCTCGACCTTGCAAAAGTCCTTCAACCTCTTGACTCGAGAGACATGAGATAAAATTATCAAATGCATCTCATATTTGTCCATTATTTTGGGCTGTTTCACTAATGCACATCATCTGAGCATCCTATCATTTGTGTCGCAAGTGACAACGTGGCATCCAAACTTTGCGATCACATCGACATCTTTGGCAAATCCCTACACGTGTGTGGAGCAAACCGACGCTGTATCCCTGCGTAGTTTCCTAACATAGCATCGGTGGCATTAATGTGAGTGCCTCCCAACGCAAGGTTTTTATGCGTGCTTTTGTTCCATGGTAGGGTATTATTAATGTTCTTGGGCAACATCACCCCTTGCCTCGCTGCTGCATCTGTCGCTGGACCCATGCGAGCTGACAACTCTCCTCTGGCTTCAACCATCACCAAAGCTGCTTTCAACAAAAGCCTTGATTGGTGATCAATGTTATATGCTCTTTCCCTACATTCTCCAAAATGTCAACCCCATTAAGTCCAAATATGTGTGCAATCTGTAGAGTCTTTGTGGCAAAAAATTATTAAGATAAAGAAGGCTCTGGTACTTTAATTAGGGGCGAGATCTGTTTCCCACTAGGACAATCTTTGGCCCCACTGTCTTGATTAGGCAATTGTTCAGAACCCCCGTTAACTTGTCAAGCATTGGCAGCAGCTGGAGTTGCACGAGACGTTGCACTTGTTGTCTTAGCAGTCGCAAAGCATATCAAATTACCCACTGCAGCTGCAGTTGTAGCATGCCTACCACGCCTTGTTAATTGGAGGCATCACCTCCAGCTGCATCAGCACTGTATCTTCCTGTCCTTGGATATCACAGGATGCTTTGCCTGATAACAGATTCTTCAAATGCCAAATGACGGATGGTAGGAAGCATGGAAACATAATGTCAAAGTTAAGTCTACATGTCTTTAAGAAAGGGCACTAAGATGCATGAAAGAGCACATCCACCTATTCTTTTTTTTTTTTGTACACAAGATTCAATGCCCTCAGTGCAGCTTCACCCAATATTCCATTCTTAAAATGAGCTTGTTCCACAGTGCAAAGTCCCTCACCGGCATTTCATCAAACACATTGCAGGCATCACCCACCATAGCACAACTAGAAATGTGATCATATTCAAATTTGAAATCTCCTGAAGGAGGTTACGGACTCTTCCACCTCAGCCGCAGCAGAAATAGGCGTTGAGGAGGTAGTTCATGGTTCAGGGAGAGAGTCTTATCAGCCGACAAGTTTGGCGACTAGATGAAGGAGGCATGGCCAGCTGCTATTGAACTGGCATCATCATATGAGCATGGGGAGAATGCAGCATAGGAGGTTGATGTGGAAGAAGGCGACACCGAGATTGAGGGCGTTGAGGCGGCATTCGGAGTCGCAACGCCGTTTGACGATCTCGACGATCTCATTGCTAATGAAGAGGTCGCGCATCTTAAGGTCGGCAAGCTCGTCGGTCATCCGCTCGAGGCGGAATTGGGCCACGTCCGCCATGGCTGTTGAGAGGCCCAACCGTGACCATGATTGTCCTCTGCCTCCACTTCATCCTCAAAGCCGAGGATGCTGTTTTTGTTCTTAGCGCAATGGAGGACTGAAGAAGCAGTATCATGGCTAAGACTCATCTCTCCATACAATATGTAGGTTGGATTCTGAGTTACAAATTTGAAAGATTAGGGCTCCGTTTTTTGACTTGTAAACCTGGGAGCGTCTTTCTTCATGATGGATCGCATCAACCTCAGCTGCTTCAAACCATTGGCAGGCGGCTCCGCCACCAAGACTGTCACGGATCTGTTAGAGATTTCAATGGCCGGCGCAAAATCCCCAAGCAGAATCAAGAAGGCGGCAAAACTTCTCTAGGACCTTGAGTCCATCATCTAGCAAAAAAAGGCATTTTAGAACTTTTCGCGCCATGGCGGCGAGGTGAGGGTCGAGGAGAGAAAGATGCCCGCTGGTTTGGACCTGGGTTTTGCAAAAGCTGACCTTTTTTTATTGAGAGTTGCTAGATGCGCCCTAGGATCGGTAAATGACTCACTTTATTTTATTTACAAGCGTACCGTTTATGAATTTGGACGAAATTATTTTTAGATTTTTCTTGGTAAGTCCTAGTATCTCTTTTCACTCTTTCCGTTTCTCCTAGTGAGCCCCAATCCTTTGAATTCCCTCTCAATTTCTCGCGAGCGCTTCAGAAAAAAAAAAAAAAAAAAAGAGAGAAAGGAAGGAGCGACTCCAAAATCCTAAATTTTCGTGCATGCCATTCCAAATTTTTTTATCCAATTTTTTTTATCTAAGTGACCAGGGTTACAGCACCGATATAGAGACCCATTGATCGAAACTGTAACCCCGGCCTATTTATTTAATTGGCCGATTTTCCCACTCAAACTAGGAATAATTGGAAATTGGATTAAACTGACCCAGGCAAATCCTACTAAAAATTGGATTATCAAATCCTAAATCAAAGTCTAAATCCTAAATCCTACCACTATTGAACAATATAGAAGTTCAAAATTGGAATGAGAGGAAAAAAATAGGAAAAATACCTCAGCCGCAGGGCTCAACGATGCATCGTTGCGTTTTCTTTTTCACAGCACTGGGCGCGCTAACAGTAACATGGCCGAATATAGCTGAAGAGAGAGGAAGGAAGAAGAACAGAGCGGGGAGAGCGAATGAAACGAAGAAGAGAGTGGAGAGGAAGAAGAACAGAGTGGGGAGGAAGAAGAAGGAAAAGTATAGGGGCTCACTAAGAAAAATCTAAAGACAATTTCCTAGTGAGCCCCATTTTTCCTCAGTGAGCCCTATTTTTTCCTCTCAAATGGTTTCTGGAGCAAAACTGAAAAAATTATGATGCTCACTAAGAAAAAAGGAACTGGTTTAAAAATATCCTGAACTCACTAAGAAATTGGGGCTCACTAAGACAAGTATGGGGCGCATCTAGCAACTCCCTTTTTTTTTAAGCCAAAAACATTGTTTCTGGATCAACAAAAATCACGACATAATACAGCCACCATTAAAATTTAATTGATTACAAAATGGTCCTCGGCAGGAAACACTTCGATTTTGTATACTGCTGTCAAGAATCTTGGTAAAAGTAGCAGCACGGTGTCCTCTTATTCGTTTTTGACTAGGTTGCAAAAACGATCAATTGACAGTAAGCCTCTGCAGCTACATTACGTTTGATCAATCCAAAATGTTCTGGAGGCCAGACCCTCCAAATAAAGGGGTTTCCAAAGGAGCACACCATTTTTTTCTAGTGAGCCCACTTTTTAGGATTTCGTTCAGATCAAAACTATACTAGACAGTGGGCTTACTAGGAAAAGTGGTGTGCTCCTTTGGAAATTCTCCAAATAAAGTTTGCTCCTCATGTGGCTGTCAGCAATTGTTTGAAGTGGAGAGAGAGGCCATCGGCTTTGACTTGGTATTTGCAAAAGTCAATCATTTTTTTTTTTTTGCTGCAATTTTTTTTTGCTTGGCTAAGTTTTTAGGAGAGGGAAAGATTCAAGATTTGGATACTACGTAACAATTAGTGGGGTTGAGAGAGCTTTTGCAAAGACCACAACTGTTATTGGTCAACCGTCGAATGCCGCTCCTAACTTGAGCATCGGATTGCACCACACCTTCTAAGAAGGGTGCTCTTACAGTGATCGCCATCTTCGGTGAGATTTTGTGTTTCTCTTCGTTATCATATATTACAATAATCTTCGAAAATTACAATAATCTCAAAATTATAATAAAAAGAAAAATAGAAAATAAGAAAAGAGATTTATAAATTCATTTTTACTTTTGCAAAAGTAGTATAGTGAGCTCTTCACGTGGCTATGAGGTGTCGATCTCGTAGATGAGAGCAGCATGGCGACTTTCAATATTGATGGGAGCAGTATGGCGACTGTCATTTTACTAATTTTTCTTGAGCAGCATAGCGATATTCAATTTACTAGTTTTTATGAACGCATCTAGGCACGATTAGACCAGATGACCGACACGTACTCGAGACCGTGTCAACTAGTTGACATTGGGTCTCCCCAAAAGTGACTTCCCAATGCCTCATGATGCCTATTTATAGGCACAAGTTGGGTGGATCACCTGTTTTATAGATAATGATGAAAATATACTGTAATTTTCATCAAATATTTGGTTTAATCTAACCTGATTTGGTTCAATGAATCTAGCTTTGATTTCACCAAGGAAAGATTTGGTAGAATCTCTGAAATTTCTAATTTGATTAGATTATATTTAATTTGGATTTGACTAAATCTGAGATCTCCATTCACTTTGATTCTATTTAGATTTTTGAGATATTGATATATGTTGACCCCCCTCCTCATCAATTTTTCCCTGTCAACAGTCTATAATAGTGGCTCTACTCTCTGCTGACTACTACTCTTCCGATCCCTTCTAATCTTTTTCTTTTTCTTTTTTTTTTTTTCTTTTCTTTTTGCCCAGTTGAATAATAATGAAAAACTTGTTCAAAATTATTTTATCATTACACATAATTATTTTCCCTAAAACCCTATCATTTGAAAATAAATTATGAAATGACCATCTACATATGTCTCCATAGTTTACACCATTATTTATGCTATCATACTAGTACGTATTAGTTATTTTTCTTCTTCTTCTTCATTCTCCTCCTGTATGGCCTACACTAAACTAAGATAGAGAGAAAATGAAAGCAGTCTTTCTAGAGAGAAACAAATTGATTAAAAGTTTAATTTCTTAAAAAAGCGAGCCAAATAGAATGAGTAAACAAGAAATAATGATCTCCCTAGTTGGAGAAGTTAGTGGAAGAGTCATTTTTTTTATGGGGGTGTGGACCTCGTGAACTAAAGAGGAATAATGAGAATAACATCATTTCTCTCTACTTATGCGAAATATATGTCTTATGCCCTCCTCCCATTTCAATTTTGCCTTGGTCCCCTAGTTCTCATGGTGTGACCCTGGACTGCGGTTGTCAAACAGAAGTTCGTTTCGGATGCGACCCAAGCCTCAAGACATGCTTTAGAGTCCTCTAATATAGAAAACTTTAAGCTGTGTTTGGATTGAGAGGAAATGAAGGAAATGAAAATAAAAGAAAAGAGAAAGTTGCTTTCCACTGTTTGGTTAGAGAGAAAATTAGAGAGAAAATAAAAGGAAAAGAAAGTGAGAGAAAATGTATTATGTTTTTTTTCTTTTTTCTTTTCTTCCTCAAACCAAGGAGAAAATGAAAGAAAAGAAAAGTTGAGAGAAAAAAGAAAAACGGAAAGATTTTTGCAGAAATTTGCTTGTAATTTTAGTCCCAATATATTTTTAACTTCTGTGAAGTTGGACCATTTGGTTATTATATGCTTAATTATTTAAAAATTAAAAATTATATCAATAATATGTAAATTAATATTAAAATTTTCTATAGTTTAATTAGAATTATATTTTCCTTTTAATTTTCTATTAAGCAACCAAACATAAGAAACTGGTTTCTTCTAAAATTTCCTTGAGATTTTCTTTCTATCCAAACATAAAAAGATAAACCAATTTTCATATCCTTTTCTTTCTTTTTCTCTTTCCCTTTCATTTTCTTTTCTTTTTCTTCATTTTCCCTCAATCCAAACACAGCCTAAAGCAGTTTCCCGAAGAATTTGACAAATCAAATGTAAGAGTATATGCCAACAGGCTATATATATATATATATATATATATATATATATATATATATATATATATATATATATATAAAACTAAGAATGAAAGGAAAGACATGGGATGATGTTCAATTACCAGAAGTAAACTTAGCATCCTTGAGCAGAGAACAAGAGGAGGATGGCGAAGAGAGGATGAGACTGAGCCCTTAATTTCTGTAGATCATCATCATACGTTAAGAGAGCATTTTATAACAATAGAGGGTGTGGGTTGTGAGAGAACCACAGAAAATGAGTTTACGTTGCTGCAGTACGTGCCACCCGTGAACAAAACTTGAAGGTTTAGTGCATGACATGGGCCAGTCGTCGCGCAGTCATTATGATTGCTTTTTGGTCTGACAAGTGTAAGAGTTCGATATCTAGTAACCAAAAAATTCATCCAACTTTTCTTTAAAAAACAAATGATATGGTTTAGGCTATGGCCTTTCTTCCTCAAAGAATTTTTTTTTTTTTTTTTTTAGGTTTTTATGTCTCCAACAAAATTTTTTCCAAATTGCTTTTTTTTTTTTTTTTTTTGGATTTTAGTCTCAACCCTAGGTTAAATGTCCAATTTCTTAGTATTTAGCTTTGATTTGACCTTTTATTAATTCGACACAAAATTAACAATTTTGACAAATACAACATCTTATATTCACTTGATAGAGCGACATATGAACTCCTAAATCGATGAAATTTAATCTAAAGAACATAAGGTTATAGAGATTATGATCCAATAAATAATTTGGAAAGAATTAATAGAATTACTAATTTTATTAATTACATATCTATTATATAATAAATACAATTCAAATTAAATCTATTTTTAATTTCTAAAAATTAGATAAATTCAACAGGTTTTCAGGTACCATTATAGGGTTGTATATTATGGATGCATCATCCTTACAAGTATAGTTGTTGAACTCTGCAATAATTTCCCAATCCAGTAATAGTAAGCTTTTTTTTTTCTTTTCTTTTTTTTTTCTTCTTCCTTCGAACAAAGGGTTTCTAGTTTTGAACCTCGTAACTTACTTTGATTATTCATGATATAAAATATTTCTGTCTCGATTATTTCAGCTATTTCAAAGCTATGTGTTTATGTTGTTTATCAATTGGAGAGGAATTAGCTTGTAGCGTGTTTATAACATTTTCTAGGGTGTCCAATACGAGAAATGAGTAAGAAATAGCAACATGCCAGAGGTGCTACATTGACTAGAATGGGACGGTACATAAGTCAGTCTTTGCCCTGCACGGTTCAAAATTTTTAATTTAAAAAAATAAAATTCTTATTTTTAATTTAAAATTTTGAGTAAAACAATCCAAGAACTCTTACCCTTGAATCTGTCCATTCTCGTCCTTTGGCACATATTAAATATTTGAATAATATCATTTAATAATTATGTAAGGAGTGTATAAATTTTATGTTGTTATATTTCCTTGTAACTGTCAAGAACATCATTTGATTGAGAAGTAAGGCAGCTTGGTTTTTATTTTTCCTTCTAGGTCATCAAATTTAACCAAATCCTACAACAAAAGTGATTGATCTTTTAACGTCGTCCTCTATTGAACTGATGTTGCAATCTTCAAACAATAGATCCAACAACAAAAGTGAGTGATCTTTTCAGTGACAACTTGAATATATTCAGTGACGACTTTTATCGTGACTAAAAACCCATTTTCTTGTAGCCTGTATTAATGTGCTTTCTCTCTAATTATCTACGTAGGTACAATCCTCCAGCTTTCGACGATAACCTTTACGTTTCTCAACAAGAAGGAGAGAAAATGAAAAGATGTTGGAAAATTTTATTACTGTTCTTGATATTGAATACCTCTTCTGGTATCTCTCGATCTCATTGTGCACATAATCAACATATGCTAACGATATCATCCGTGATTTCTGGAAGTTATTTTCGTGATGCCACCCAAGCCCAATGCACTGTAAGAGTTGTAAGATAAAGAGAACTATGCATGCATCCAATTCCTGAAGAATTTAGCTTTAGCTTTAGCTTTAGCTTGTCAACCAACACAGTAGGCCAAGAACAAAAACAAGGACGAACGAAAATTATGCACAAGGAGTAACAAGACACCATCCCTCTCTCCTCTTTCCATTTTGAGAATGGGAGTGCGAAAGAAGAAATTTCTTGAGCTGAGAACAAGTGAAGCAGTGGGGGATGGAAAGGAACCACAAAGCATCATACATATATGGAGTGTAGGTTGATGATGTAAGAAGATGAATGTACACCCGTGAACTTGAAAGATGCAAGGATAGATTGGTAACTATGGCAAGCTAGTACTCTGCACCATTGCTTTTGGTATGACAACGCAAAACTTCCAAATCTAGTAAAAACAAATAATAAATGCATCTAATTCCAAATTATGTTCTTCTTCATATTCTCCCAACCACTTGAAGATGCAGCAGTACAGTGTTTATAGCCTTTGCTTCATACAATCAACTCACATGGGTCATGAGTGTAAAATATAAATGGATAGATTCCCTTGAGGTAGAGCCAGTATATATGACAAGCTTGCAAGATTCATGTACGGCAAGATTTGCATGTTGGAGATATTTGCAGCCAGGAGAGTTGCAGCGCATCCGAGAATTGAGAAGAAGTTCGTTTTCGAAAGGTGATTATGTTATGATACTTCAACAAAATTCAGAGTGAAGAAAAATATGGAGAAAAAAGAACAAGCAAGTTATAATTTGTATATGCAAAAAACCACTGTTTATGTTTCTTACAATGTTGGTATATATTCAGAAACACTCTGGAGAAAAATAAGAGACAGTCTTTACATTAACAAATTGTTATCAACCTGTGTTAGCAAGAAAAGATCCTCTGTGAAAAGCAAGGAGACCAAACTGCACAAAGCAAATAGCAGGAACTAAGATGGTACTAAAAAATGACTGATAAATTGACTCCAACAAGAAATGGATCCTGAGCTTACATGCATCTGTTCGTATTTTTTTAAGGGATTTTAATAGATATGCCCCCCTGAGCTTTTATGGAGTTATATAGTTGTCCTTGGAATATAGTTGTCCTTTTCATACCAGTCATCTTCTCGGGTTTTAGATTTATTTGTGAAAACTTCCTTCTATTGCTAAACAAGCAGTTAGTGGCAACTTGAAGTACCAAGAGAACATCATCCATAAGTGAGATATTTTCATTTTCCTTCTACATCAAATAGAATTTCCCATACGGAGGGTTCTAGTTATTACACCAAGCTACGCATGGGCCAGAAAAAAAAAAAAAGAAAAACCTAAATCAATGAGATTATTAGAACTGAGCATGTCCTCACAAAATGCCCACAACTCACATCTCCCCATATGCCAAACATGTAGCATATATTTTTTCGCAAAACCATGTCTCACCATCATGAATATTCAAATGACCTGACATGATCTGAGAGTTCAAAGTTGTAAAATCAACAGTCATCAAGATGCTTTCTTTCAAAGGTGATGAAACTTATAATAGATGACTCCCTCGATGCCTCGTCAAGTTCGGTCTCAAGCAAGATAACAATGTCAATTTATGTTATCGTAGTAATACGTTTAAGTGATTGATTGTAGAGCTTTCAACAGCTCTGCAAAGATTCCATTTGAGAATCTTCACAGAAACACGAGAGTGTGGGGCTAGCTCCTCTGAACTCGCCAATGTATCTGTAAACACACACACACGTACATTCTCCTCTTTGTCAGAATTTTGTCAGCTTCAGTTGACAAAAACCGTTGCAATCAAAAAGAAGGAAATATTTCTAAGAGCATAAAAGCTGCTACAATATAGAATATAGAAGATGAATAGAATACTGAAAAGAAACGAAACAAGCAACATGACCTAGGATCAACTTTTTTATAAGTTGTTATCATGTACAAAAACTAGTCTCAACTCTGTAAATTGAACAAGATTTGATGCTACTACAGCAGGAGGTGTATGGTTCTAAAGCTTGACTGCCACATGGACTTTTAACATAAACTTCGTGCTCAATTGTACAACTCCCTCATCTATAACTGGCTGCCAATTGGAAATTTTGCTTAAGCTTAACCAGTCCTCCGCATGAGACAATAGCAACAATAAGAAGAAGAAACCAAGGGGCTAGATTTCCGTTGTACCATTTTGCATAGATATGAAGTTGGGCGCTAATAGAAGAGGAAAGCTTGCTTTTACACCCCCTCTGTATAACTCGCTCTTTCCATCTCTCAAGACGTGTAAACCTCAATACTAGCAGTCTTTACAGCCAAGCAAACAGGACAAGCATCAACAAGCCCATCACATTCCTTGCACGTGCACAGGTGCCTGCAAGGCAGCAGCAGCATGCACACGTCTTTCCGCATGCAAACCCTGCAAGCCCCCAATGAAGTAGACTGCTGCTGTTGTTGCTGCTGCCGCTGACTGGCATTCGGGTCATAGGATGATGCAGCATCCTCCACTTCACTGTCTCCACAGCCCTCCCTCCTATGATCGCCATGAGCAGATAGGGCTTGCTTGAGGCTGTTCTGAAGGGCATGGACCATGGACTCATTGTATCGAGTACGATACTGCCAGTTCTGGACCTCAGTAGACGCTTGCTTGATCCGATCAGCCAAATCCTTATTTTTCCTGTTCATGCTCTCGATCTCAAGTTGTTTCTCATGCAGTGTTCGGTTCACTCCTCTGTCAATGACATTCAAGCACGAAGCGACATGCCTCTGTTTCATTTCTCCGAGTTCTTTTGCAAATTGTTCTTCCTGTGAAAGCAAACAGCACACATGATAATTTACTGTCATGAAGCTGATACTCTTTCCAGTTGCTTGTCTGAGTCTGAAAAATAATAATATCAACCAGATTCTGTATCATAAAATATTCTATCATTCCTCAAGCAAAAACATTCCTGGCTTCGATCAACACCTAGCTTTCATACCAAAATAGTCCTTGTGATCGGTGAAAGTAAGACAATCTGGACACTACATGTCAGGAATAGCCATCTAAACGTATCTAGCTAACGTATCTAGCTAGGAAACAAATAAATTGAGCTATAGCATGTACTTTAAATAATTTTAGTTGCTTTGATTGTTTGGTGATAAATACTCCGGGAACAAATGATGAAGAAAGTGTGTGATGCTTTCATACAAAAAATAGGTAAAACAAACATTTAAAATAAAGTGCATGAAGAATTTAAAATAAATAGCTATTATTTGAAACACATCAGAATTAATCAGAAATTAAACTTTATATGATTTGGAACCCCACACTATTCTTACATATTTGGATGTCCAAGGTTACAAGATTTACGCAATGGTACATTATAACAATCATTCATTTAGCTATCAGTTCCATGTTCTTTTGTTGCATTTTCTGGGGAAAATTTCAAATACACAACCTGAAGTATACCTTATTTTTAAATAAATGACATGATGTATTTTTTTTTTTTAAATCAAAACTGGTACCCAATCCCAAACGATGCGAACAGCTTTTAACTTTTGCTCCACTTTCACACTTATGGCATGTGACATTTCCAAACGCCACATTCTCTCTCCCCTGTCTCTTCTCTCTATAATACATATATCTCTCCTCTTCTATCCACTTCTCTCTAAAATAATTTGTCACTTTCCTTCTCACTATATTTGCTCTCTACTCTCTAAAATAAAAATCTCTTGCTTCTCTCTGAAGTACATCTCTCTTTTCTCTCTCCTCTCTAAAATACACATCTCTTGCTTCTCTCCAAAATACGACTCTCTCTCTCTCTCTCTCTCTCTCTCTCTCTCAAATGAACATCTAAAAAGATTCCAAAGAGTCATTGTAGATAGAGTAGTAGCGAAGACAGAATGGAAGGCTTTTAATGATCCTATTGTAACATGGAACAAAATGGCTAGTTGCATTAAGAGGATAGATAAAAATATGCTTGGTGAGTCAAGTGGTAGTGCTCCACCATTTAATACACATCATTATGGAATGAAAAAAAATATTACTAAGATCAAGTGAGACGCTTACAGAGATTTGAAGAAGACAAGTGATGAAGTGAGTTTTGAGAGATATAAGCTAGCCAAGGGGGACACTAAGTAATTTGTTCGGGATGTAAAAGCTCAATACTATAAAGAAGTGCAAGAGAAATTGGACATTGAAGAGGCTAAAAAGAATATATATAGAATTACTCAAATAGAGAGAGTTTAGAGGCTTACATATTGTAAAGTATGTTCAAAATGAGAACCAGATGATTATAGTTCAAGACGAAGAGTATGAAGAAAAATGAAGGCAATATTTTGACAAATTAGACAATAGTAACTTTACTCAAAATTTTGGTGACCTTACTATTCAGCGTAAAGATATAAATCATAGTTTTATGAGCAGAATTAAAGAATCTAAAGTATAAAATGCTTCGATGAGCATATGATATCAAGAAAAGCTATTAGTCCATATGAAATTCCTATTGAGATAAGGAAATACTCAGAGGAGATAGGTGTAAGGTGGCTAACAAATCTCTTTAACAAGATTTGAAGAAATAAGAAAATGCCAGCCGGAGGAAAAGTACTAACGCAATACGGATGCGGATTAGGATTAGAAATTTGGGAATTTAGGGTTTTTTGATAAATATGGAGAAGAATAAAAGTGGTTCGGGAATCCACCCAGACAAATCCACGCCCACTCTCAACGAATCTACGAAGAGAGATTTTTTTGGAACACAATGAATCCACGTACGTTTTTCAAAATTCAATTTTTTATTTATCATCATTAAAATACTTCATACAAAACTTATTTATAGGATAATTCTAACAATAAAGAAATAACAAAAACCTAACAGAATCCTATCAAAATCAAATAAAATCCTATCAGATATGATTTTCAAAATCAAACGAAATCAACAAACTCCTAATTATATCACATTTAATCTCCATCAAGTACCCTATTACCTCTATATATTAACAAGTAATATTCAGAGTTATTCTAACTACCATGGATTAACTCATGTCACACTATGAACCTTTTAGGAAAGGGTAGTTGAGTGCAGGTTAAGAGAGATGACCAAGATATCAGAGAGCCAGTTCATATTTATGTAGGGGCAATCGATGACAGAAACTATTAATTTGCTTCGTAAACTTATAGAGTGATTTCGAGAGAAAACTAGAGATTTGTATATAATCTTTATTGATTTAGAATAAGCTTATAATAAGGTACCGAAAGAGATACTATAATGGACATTGATAAAGAATGGAGATTCTATTAAGTATATTGATATAATTAAAGATATGTACAATAAAATAGTGACAAAAGCTAGAACTTGTGAGAGCCTGATAAGTAACTTTTCTGATTACAATTATATTGTATCAAGGATCTACAATGAGTCCATTCTTATTTGTCATAATGATGATGAGCTTACTAGAGTTATTCGCGATGACATACCTTAGTGTATGCTATTTGCTGAAGATATTTTACTCAATGAGATGAAAACAAGGGTAAAAATGCCAAGATGGAATCATAGAGACAAACACTAAATTCTCAAGGTTTTATATTGAGTTGGTCCAAAACATAATATATTGAGTGGAAGACAATAGTGTTAAGACATTGGACAAGCGAGAGATGCAAATAAGCAATAAATTTAAGTATTTGGGTTCTATTATTCAAAACAATGAAAAGATTGATAATGATGTCAGTCATAGGATCAAGCAGGTTGGTTAAATGTAACGCAACAGGAATTTTATGAGATTATAACATCCCGCTAAGACTAAAGGAAAAAAATTATAGGACTACTATCATGCCAGTTTTATTATATGATACAGAATATACTGAGCTATGAAGAGACGTCATTCACAGAAAATAAGTGTAAGAGATGTGCATATTTCATTAGATGTCTAGTAATATTAAGAGAGACAATGTGAGAAATAAGAATATTTTTCCTAAGATAGGCGTAGTCCCTATAAATGAGAAAATGCACGAAAATTATTTACGATTATTTGGTTCTCTGTGATATAAACCTACAGATGTATCAGTTCGACAAGTAAAACTTATTAACATAAGACAAGTTAAAAAACGAAAAGATGACTGAAAAAAATATAGATGGAGATGATACGAAAAGATATAGATGTTAAAGGCTTAAATGAAGCCATGTTGCTCGATAAGAATGAGTGGAGAAGGATCATCCGCGTGAGCGATTTGGCGTGATTCTCTTTTGATTCATATACAAGTATTTAAGATAAAAGTCATTTGTTGTTGTTATCTCTTCTCTCTCTCCTCCCTCCTCCCTCTAAAATAAAACATCACTCTCTCCTCGTTCTCATCATGATGAATTATGCAATTATTAGTGAAACAAAGACATGCTCTAGGAGAGGGAGGAGGGAAGAGAGAAAAAGAGTATTTTAGGAAGGGAAGAGAGGAGAGAGATGATTATTCTAGAGAGAGGAGAGGAAGAGATATATGTTTATTTTATGGAGTGGGAGATAGGGAGAGAGATTTATTTTAGGGAGGGAGAGTGGGATGCTTATTTTAGAGAGAAGTGAGAGCAAAGAAAGAGAAGAGAGACGGAGGGACTTGCCAGGGGGTGGAGGGACTTGCCGCCCCCCGGGGGGGCGGGGGGGGACACCTGCTTATGGGATTTTATTAATGATAAGGAGCAACAAGGTCAAATTTTGATCCCATGGAACTCACATGACTAATGGTCAGTTAATGCCACTTCTGAAAATCAGGATACTTGAGGTCACTTATTTGTCCTCATTTTGTGCACTAGTGAAAGAAGTGACATAATAATTCCAGCACTGCTTTTCTCACAAGTAATAAAAATAGTAAAAATGGTTCTAGAATTGCTCAAGGTAATAGATTTTTGCAAACCTCTTACCTTGACATCAAAATATGTGACATGAAAAATGGTTCCATTCATATTATATTCATTAATTTTATGCTGAAGTGGATGTGATTTCGCAGTATACAAACACAATCATTACTTCTTCGCAAAATTCAATCGAGTTCATAAGAAATATACACACTAAATTTCCAATACAATCAATAAAGATGGATGCAAAAAGCTCAAGGGAATCACTTCTTATTGGCACACTGGTTGATGATCATACCTGGACTCTGATGAAATGATCAAATTCTTCCCTCTGGCGATCAAGTTCAGACCTTAAATTATCACCAAGTGACATGATGATCGGAAGTGAAGGCACGCTGCCACTAGAAGTTGTAACAGATGAATTGTGCTCATCGTCATCATAAGACAATCTCAGCCCAGTTGACACAGCATTTGGATGAGGAATACTTACTGACCTATCATTCTCATCTCGGTAAAAATTATTTAGGGAAATCTGAAGCTTATGCTGCATTGCAGTACCTTCAGCCTCCCTGCTCGTTTTGCTTGGCTGGTTTGAGGATGAAATATTATTGTTTCCCATATAGTTTGCTGGGTCAACATTATATGCAGCTGGAACTGCAACATAGTTTGAAAGAAACAGGTCACAACAGACTTCTAAACAGCTAAGCAGGTTAATGAAATTAATAATTACATCAAGATACTACAAGAAAAGAAAACCGACGATCGTAACCACATTATTTGGAAAGCATGTTAAGAAACACGGCTGCATGCAGTAGTCAAAAGAACATAAAATTACCATCATAAAAACCTTTCCAATCAAAATGGCTCTAATATGCACGAGCCAAAGTTGATAAAGCACCCAAACATATTAAAATTATTGTGACTAGTTCTTAAGCTTAATGCTAAACCTCTACGAGTCGCACCAAATTTACACATTTTTTCATTGATTTTCTACGTGCATAGTTTTCTATACTTCTATGGATGCAACACTGAGACTTTCAAGAGACACCCAATGAGTACAGCTGTGAGAATCCAAAGGTTCACTAATTAATGATAAGGGTTACTTAAAAAACTACCTATTTACTATTGGGATATCTCACTAATATCCTCCTATAAAAAGTTTTCGCAGAGAGACCCTCGATAGGAGTATAACTGCAACAGTTTTTTGTTATTTTTTATTACACTTTACCCCTCATCGGGGGTCTTTACGAAAAAATTTCCTAATTAGTTTTAGTGATGCACTCCCAATAGTCAGGGTGGTTAATACAATTAACCCTAATGATAATAATAATCCTTTGCCCTCTGCTACCATATTAGAACGATTCTTGAAGGCCATCAGTCTCCAATCGACTGAAAGTTTGAAAGAAATCTTAAAGAAACAAGAAGGTGGATGTTGTTCGACCCTACAACGATGACAGGACATACTCTAAGAAGTGCATAAAAAATAGCATGTAAAAAACTGTGAGGTATTTGCTAAGACTTTGCATATGAAAATGAAAACAAAGCAGTAACAACAACAACAACAACTAAGCCTTTTATCCCAAGTATTTGGGGTAGGCTACATGAACCAAAAAAAAAAATCACGCCGGATCGATCACTTTGATATTCCTTCTCCATTCATTTCTATCAAGTAATATCTCCTTATTTAAACCTCTAGACTCCATATCTTTGCGTATCACCTCCATCCATGTTTTCTTCGGTCTTCCCTTTGTTCTTTTAACTTGTCCTATATTGATAAACTCCCCTCTTCGAACTGGTGCACTTGTAGGCCTACGTTGCACATGACCAAACCATCGTAAGCGATTTTCTCGCATCTTCTCATCGATGGGAGCTACACCTATCTTAGCACGAATATCTTCATTTCTCACTTTATCTCTCCTAGTGTTGCCGCACATCCAACGGAGCATGCACATCTCTGCTACACTTATCTTCTGTGAATGACGTTTCTTTATAGCCCAACATTTCGTATCATATAATAAAGCTGGCCTAATAGCAGTCCTATAATGAAAAATGAAAACAAAGCAGTATAAAAAAAGAAAAGAAATGAAATCTTAATGATTTAAATCAGACATTCTAATTGTGTAACTACATTAAAGAAAAGAATATGAAAATTCAATCTAATCTAATACCTTATACAGTATAAGTATGTGAACTCCTTCACATGTTTGCAAGGCAATTAGGGTTAGCATCCCTTGAATAGGTAGCTAAATATTTGTGCAAACACAATGGGTAACCCTGAAGAATAAATATATCCCATAATTGAGAATAGGATTGACTATACCAAACTTGCTTCATTCTCCAAATAAATCACATACTAAACATGATCATCAGATATCATTATGACAACTGACCCTCTGTCCCATGTTCGTCAAAATCAAGAAATTCGCTAAATAGAAACGAGTACTCATTTGACTCAACCGAGTAGTTGGTCAAGTACAGGTTATGAAACCGATATTGGACGTTTATTAGATTGTTATATATTTTTCAAATCCGACATACTAGTTTTTGTTAAAAAAAGTCATCAAGAGAGATTAGAGTGCTCGACCCCTAACATCTCTCTTAACGAGTTTCAGCAACTAAGGCGAATCAGAAATCATCCAAGCGATTTCGAAGTAGTGCAAATAGCAAATCACGATCAATAGGAGCTAGTGGGCAGCCATAGCAATCAGCCCAGAGAGCAGAGACGACCATCATGTCGTCGTCTCCCGGTAGTTCAAGCTTAGTGTCAAGGTAATATTAATCATTCTTTCATTCAATTGTTATTTTTGTTTTCTTTCCTTCTTTCTTTTTCTTAATGTTTTTAATTTTATTTTCATTAATTATTTCTTTTTCCATATTATTTTGAAATGGAAATATTTTAAAATTGACTGAGTGAAGAGTCTGAGCTAGGAAATGGATCAATTTGAGAAAACCCTAAAACCGAGATTAGGAACTGCTTTAGAATTTTTTGTCTAACATGTTATTCTAGTATTGGAAAGATATGAAGCTTGTTTTATTACATTTAAGTTATTTTAATTTTTGAATATTGAGATTAAATATTCTTATATTACATATTTAAAATTTTTGCAATATTAAATTATTAATATTTCGAATTCTTCACGAGTAATCTGAGTGCCCACTAAATTTTTCAATTACTCATTATTCGCTCTCGAACCAAATACGTAATAAAACTGGATTTTAGAACATTGTCCGTATTAACAGAGAAAGGGATGAAATGTGACCACACGTTTCACCTTTTACAGTTGGTGTTCAATGGTGCTCAATATGCATCGGATATTAAAAAATTCTTTAGAAGTCAGGGTAGAAAGAATGCTAATCCATTACTAGCAATAACAAACAATTTGATACACAAGACAAATACTGAAATAACAATAAAAGATCTAGACAAACTTGCATGTCAATACATAGCTTGTAAGAATTCTTACAATAAATAAACATATTTTCAGGAAATTCTATTAGAAATTCTATCAGAAATTCTAGAAACGATGCATTAGTAACACCAATTAGGTAAACATGGATGTCATTGCATTGATGAAGATGAGTGATAGTTCAATAATCCTTTTTAATCCTAAGGGTCTCAACAACAATAACACAACAACAACTAAGCCTTTTATCCAAGTACTTGGGGTAGGCTACATTGAATCGCGCCAGATCGATCACACAGATAATCCTTCTCCATTCATTCATATTGAGATCCTAAGGATCTTAACAATGCTTTATTTCATATAGACATGCATTTATGCTTATCAGTACCTTGAAATATGGATTTCAAGAAATGAATTGAGAATGGGGAACGTTCAGGACATACTTGTACTCGTAGGGAAAAACCAAATGTGTCATAAGTTATGTTCGACCTCATGACTGGCTAATCTGTCATATGTCCACAACAACGCAGTTTCATTCACTTTTACCATGAATGCAGCAGTTTGGTTTATCTGGACATCGTCAAAATAAATAAACATCCCAAAAAATCTAAATAATCAAAATGTTTGACACAGTGGATTCAAATCCAGTCATCAGTGCAGCGATGTAGAAGATTGGATAAGGGAACACATCTAAACAATGTTAAAAATAACGATAACGGTAACGTAACGTTTTGTTTCTATTAGGTTATATAGCATATAGCGTAACGTATAACGTAAGTTACGCGATTTTTTATTTATTTAACTAAAAATAAATATAAAACTATATAAAATAAATTTTATAAATTGAAAATTGAATTAAAAATTCTAAAAGAATATATAAAAAAAATTATATCCCAGTATTAATACTAAATTTCTAACAAGTTTCACTGTAATTCTCATATTTATCTTCATAAATTAAATTACATTCACATCCATAATTTCAGTTATCATCTAAATAAGAAAACAAAATTTCAAATTTATTTTCAATTATTATCAATAGTGTAATTTATATTTTGTAATACTCAATTTATATTATTTTTAATTGTTTATTTTAGATTAACTGAGAATTCAATTTAATCAGCAACTAAGAAATTTCAGTAATTAGAAAGGAATTATAAAAAAAAATTCAGTAATTGGAAAGAAATTATAAAAAGTAAATAAGGATGTACAACCTAACAATACCACAAGCAATCAAATAAGCAAACAATAAGCCTTCAAGTGAAAAAACTACATCAATTCACTAACAATCAAAATAAATAATCGAAATCAATATAAAAACTATTTAAAAACTATTGTAAATAACGTAACATAATATAATTTAACGTAACGTAATATAAAATAACATAAGAAATGCACCGTTACGATATATTGAGTTATTTTCGACTGTTAAGTAACGTTAGTTTTCTGTTAGGTTTCATAACGCAACATAACGGGTTTCATAACGCGTTTTTTCAACATTGTGTCTAAAGATGGTCAGGGGAAGCTGACAGTATAGTTGATCTTCCAAATACCATAGTTCCACAGCAAAGACATCATAATCCAATTATCAGTGGGCCAAAGGCCGGCTCCCAGGAGCCAAAGAAGGGAAGATGTCTGGTTGATCATACTTATATAAACCTGACAAAATGATTTTGTTTCTTGTGTTTCTGGTTACTAGATGATTTTTGAGGCCACCATAATCGTTGCCCATGATGACATTATTCTCAAAATATTGCATAAATATCAACTAGTTAAAAGGATCTCCAAAATAATCGTTGCAAATCAATTTGTCCTTATGAATTAAGCAACTGTAGTCAGCAACTCAAAGTTAAAGATGCATAACTTATTTATTCGATACTTATAATATTATTAGAAATTTATACATAGCTTTTGTTTTGTTTATGATATCTATGACATGTCCTTATATTATATACTATTATGCATATTCTGTTTTTATTGTAGTGTCATAGCCTGAAACTTTCAGATGTGTCAAAGTTAACATGTCCACTCTTGCTTACTTCTGTCCTCTACTTTTAGGTGCTTCGAGAGGGAGAAAAAAAAAACTCCACCTAAGCGGTTAAGCTATAAGCCAAAGCGCTACGCAATTTTAAGGAATTTAGGAAATAAAGTTTCATCAGCCACCCTATGAAGTTAAGAATGCAAATATACATTCCTTTCCCCTCTATTACATTTCCTTTCAGTCTTAGATTCTCTTTCAACATCAGCATCAAGAGAAATAACCTCTAGTTGTTCCCAGCCCAGTACCCTCCACCTCTGGTGATCAGTACTCCACTGGTTTATTTCAAAGAGATAGTCAACAATAAATCTCTGCTAAGCAATTCTACCAAAGGCTGGCAGCATTCTCTCAGCCACCTACTAGTGATATTTAGTTTCTGTTTTATTATTTCCCAATCTTCTTCTTCAGTCAATCTCCTCAACTTTTTCTTTCTTCTATACTTCTTTTTCTGTGGTTCTTAAATTTATTTTTCATCTATTTTTCATCTTTCATCTTCATTCCTTCATTCTTTAGAAGTAAACGTTTTAAGTCAATTATCAAGTTTCTTCTTTCTTCTTCAATTGTTTATGTACGTTTTCTCTTGAGTGCTGATTTCTAACATCTGATCTTTCTTGCTTCCTTCCATACTATTCTTCTTTATTTCAACATGTTTCTTCTCTAAATTTTAAGCATCAGCCATGAGTTTACAAGTTTGATAGCCTACGCTGCCTAGTAGTTATGTTAGCACTTAACACTTAGACATATGCCAGTTCAGCAACTTGGTCTTTTCTAGCCAACTAAGATTAGAACAAAAAACAATTTCGCGTTCACACTAACAGAAAAAATGAAGGACTTGAAGAATAGAGATATAGAGATGTATGAAAGCTAATGAGCTTGCATTTTTTTTTCCTGATTAGACTCATAGTTGCTACTTCCTTTTGTTGTTTTTATTATCTCACTATCTCATGGAACTTGTTAAGGTAAGTTACCAGGGACTAATATCTTTATATGCCTCATTACAGGATCAATGCGCATGTTATTGACCACACTAGTGAATTGTTGTTTTCAATCTGCAACGAAATAACCACCTTTCCCTCCCCCACACAATATTCCCTGAAAATCTACAGAACTTGAAGCTTGAAATATATCGGATTTAAAAAAAAAAAATTCTCAAAAGTCAAAACTACAATTCACTGGACAAGCCCCATAAGATAGCATCATAGTAAAGCATCCAGTATAAACATTCAAAACACAAGAAGGTATAGCAATAGCATTACTATGAATTTAATTTTTAGGTTCAGAATGTTCTTAAAGAAGAAATCGATATTCCTCACTTCGAAGAATCCATTAAGAATTGGTCATACCTATAACCAACACTAGTATTCCAACAATGTACAAGAATGTACTATATGCTCAAATAGATCATTATTTTAATTCACCTTGGTAAATTTGATCAACAACCACTGTTTTAAATATCGGCCGGTATACCAGTATACCGGCCAATATATCGGATTTTCTTCACAAACGAGACGATATGGCCAATTTTATATCGTGTATCGTTTTTGACCGGTATGGGCCGATATATCGGCCACGTGGCGATATATCGGTCGGTATCTGGTATGATAAGTACCGACTGGGATGAGCCAACATCGGTTTTTTTGTTAACGGATTTGGATTGCGGTTGAAACCCGTTTACCCACCCGATCCGATAGAAAAAAAAATAAAATCCGCTTCTCTCGCGTTCTCCCCCACATCCATCGCTCGCGAGCCCTAATCTCCCGTTCTTTCCCGACTTCCCTCTCCTCCTCAACCGATCGAACGGTCGCATCTCAAAATCCACCCAAAAAGACAAAAAACTGCTCAGCGAGACTTTGAGAGTTCTCTCTCTTGATTGATTTTTGCTAAAAAAAGTTCGACAGCCCGATTTGCCCTAAAACAACTTCGCCGGCTCCCGACTTTCCTCTACTCCTATTGCTTAGATTCCAGTGGCGCCGACAAGGAGCTTGGTATTTAGTGCCTCACTGGTAAAGTGGTAAGTCCAGCTAGTCCCAAATTTTTCTTCTTTATAAATATTTTGTTTTGATTGTCATGTGTTTGAAGATTTGGGTGCTTAAAATTTGAGATAATTTGGTTGTTTGCTCACATTGATTGGGTGGAGTTTCACTATTTCAGTCAGTGAATCAAATTCACTGATTCACTCCGAACCAGTGAATCAATTCACTGATTCGGTGTGAATCAGTGAACCAAATCACTGATTCATGTGAATCAGGGATTCGGTTCACTGATTCACACTGATTCGGTGTGAATCAATGAATTTGATTCACTGACTGAAAGGGGAGTGGCCGAAACAGTAAAATTAGAATTTAGAAGTTAATTTGTTTGATAATTTATTTGAACAGTGACAGTCTAATTAGAATTTAGAAGTTAATTTGTTTGATAATTTGTTGAGTGATGAGTAATTACTAATTAGAAGTGAATTTGAATGAGATTTTTCATACTGAAAATATGTAGCAATATAGTATATTTTAATTAGTATATTTTAATTGTGTGCATATAGAAAACTTATTTTTATTTTGAAAATTTATTTTTCTTAATTTTATGATTATATGTCGCTTTGTGATATGCGAACGTTCTAAACGGTATTTACAAATTTGTAAGTTGAATGCAAATAAGCCAATATAAGTATTATAAACTTATTTTATGTGTTTTATTATGTTCTATATAGCCAATTATATAATTATTCTTTAACCGGTATGGCATCGATATGACACTCCGGTATTTAGGATCATATCGTAATATCCCGCCCGGTATCCGGTAACCGGTATGTAATTTGGCTGACCGGTATGGGACCGGTATCCGATATTTAGAACACTGTCAACAACTAAACATGAATGTACTCTGTGCTCAAGTGAGTGTAATTCTTCAAGATATTTCCAATATTGGACTTCAATTATGGCCCAAAAGCTATTTGTAGCAAAATATTTATTATTATCAGAGAAATAAAACATTAATTGCATGTCTAGAGATGTAAATTAATTAATTAGTGGCTGCTACAAATAAGTTGAATTTAATAGAGATAAATGGATTTGTAATACAGAGATGCACACCAGGTTCCACTTTCAAGGATACAAGTATACAAATTGTCAGGGTCACAGATAAACATATAAACAGTACAGATTTTAATATAGAAGGCTATATATACTTTGATCAAAATCAATAAGCACTATTATGCCAAAACTGTCACCTTCAGCAGAGAAAAGGATGGTTAAATGTATCCTATCAGCCCATGTCATACAGTAAAACATTGCATTCCATCTAGGAAAATAGATAAAGGGATGTCATTTATCCTTAACTTCCAATCAAACCAAATAATCACCTTCAAAACCAAAACAAAGACAACAAACAGTCCAAATCCAGTGATAGATGCTATTGGTGCCATCCTTCTGTTGACAAAATAGATCAGAATCACCCAAACCAACTCAAGATAAATATATTCTGAGAATACAGTACTATAAAAAAAAAATTAAGAACAATAGGACAAAGGGAAGTTCAATAATTCAGAAAACCGTACTCATCTAACCATTTTCAGTTTCTCCTCAATTTTTCTGTTGCACAATAATCTAACTATACTGCAACTCTCTGCCTCATAAGAATAACAGAAGACACCCCAGATAGTCAGTTATAAGCACAGAATTAACCTAATATGCACCGTAAGGTCAATAATCTAAGTGGTCACATATTTATTTTATAAATGCGACCATAAAGAATACTTATACTGTTTTTAGAAGCTAACATATAGCCAAAGCATTGACGACTAAAATTTCTGTCACACGCAAGTAGTCATACTAATTTTAAGATTATTCTAATTCTCTCCATGTAATCAGGAACACCAATGAACTAGAAAGTAATAAGCCTAGAATGAACAAAAGAAATAAATATTTTGAAAAAGGCAATCAAAGCATGAAACTAAAAAAAACAGACTAATAAAATAAATTAGACTTATAACCTTTTCCGAATAGACTATTCAGTGGTTAAAGTAAAACTAAACTAACTAAACAACTAATGCAGTAGACAAGCAACTAAACAGCTGCAAATATAAACTCAACATCATAATAGTAAGAACACAATTAATGATCCCAAACCATAATATTCTAAGGGAACTCATATACTCACCACTTCCAGACAACTGGAACTGTGCAGTGGATGCATTAGAATCAAACTGGAGCTGATTCTCGTCCAGGAAAATTGGAAACCTTGGAGTGCCATTGTTCCTCCCGTGCATTTTTTACTTTCCTAAAATCAACATCAAACACAACCCAATAGCTTTCCATCACGATCCATGATCAATGCTACAAATACATCGAACCCTTGGCTTAAAAATCAAAAGAAAATACCTTGTATATGCAACAGTGTTGTGATAGATCGATCAACAAACAGATTCAATCTGCAATAAGAAAAATTCAAGAATCATGCCTTAGAACTCAATTTTCAGTGAAATGTACTGAATACACAGCCAATTCAAAGATAAGCACTTGATTCTGAGTCAAGAATCCTCAGCTAAATTAAACGATAACATTAGATGGATCAGATTGCCCTAAAATTATCCAGTGTTTATCTCTGAACAAAAAACTAAAAATTATCTGAGAATCTAAAGAACCATAGAGAAGCCACAAAAACAATCATGATTTCTTGAAAAGTGGAAAAAGACTCTCAAAATTGGTTGTATTTCTACTTTTTCTTGCAATCTCAGCTGAAATGTCAGCTACAAAGCCAGATTACCGAGCCACAATCAAAATTACAAATGGGAAATTAGTAATTCAGAGTCTCGAAGAACAAATTATAAAATGACAGCTCAAAACTATATAAAATAGAATAAAAAATCTTAAGAAAAACAAGATTACCGAATTAATCCAGAACTTGAAATTGATAGAAAAACTGTAATTACGCATGAAATTTGAAATCGGATCAAGAATTTTCACCTGCTGCTCCGATCGACCGGCCTCGCGAGTTCTCTTCGATCTGCCTCAAAAATAACAGAAAAAATCGCAAAAAGTTGTGGTAAAAAGTAAATTTCGATTTACAGGCAGCGATCACGATAATCAAATGATTTCAAACAAAATCAAGGCTTTGATTGTGATAAAAATTCAATATTTCTCACATTTTCTTCCCCCTTCGGCCACTCTCTTTCCTCCTCTTTTTTCCTTGTTTCCCGAACGAATAGGCTGCCTCATTCTTGTCTAATTAATAAAATGATAAGTTAAAAGACGTTACTGCCCTTACGCGTTTGATAAAAATCTGCAAGGATGAGAAAGGTTTAGTTGTGATTTACTTGTTTTTTATTATCTGCCCCTGAATCGGGAATTTCTAAATGCGCACGCCACTGGTCTTGGTAAGCCCACTACTGAAGTAGTAAAAGTACGCAAGTTTATCATTGTTTTTTGCCCTGGTTGTGGATTAGTGCTTTAACGATATGCAAACCGTTTGCATAATAATTTCCAACCAATTTAAATAACTTTTCGGGAACTAATTTCCAACTAAGAAAAGAAAAGTGTGCTCAGCAAGACAAGTGGCGTGCTCATTTGGAAATTCCCCCAAAATTAAAACAGACAAAGAACCGGGCTTACAACAAAGAATAATTCTCGGTTACTCTAGTAGTTTTTATTTGCACTGACTAAGTTGAACCACCTCCAAAACTTTATAATATGTATAAGTTTACTAATTAGATAAAAATAAATTACATCCTCTCAAATCATAAAACCATCTCATTGTATCTTATCTTTTTTTTCCCTCTAACCCTAAATTCCAAAATTATTTTAGGAAAAAAAATCTCATGAAAAGGAAATTATTAAATAGAGAAAGTCCATTGTAGTTGAGTTAACAAACTTTAATGTTGATATAACCTTTCTATAGATTTTAGTTTTCGTAACTTTTGAAAATATAGGTTTGATAGTCTATTCGGTCGAAAATTGATGCGCAAATTTATTTTACTTGGCTAGTAGATGCTGAGTAAAACCTCTATGCTCAGCCTCTAAAGGCTACTAATCATTATGTCTTTACGTGAGCTCTGGATACATAGGTCGACTGTTGAACTTGCTCTAGCTCATCCGCACTATACCACATAGGATTGAGATCAAGCCACTCAAGAAGCAAGCTATTACACTAAACAGCTGGAGTAGTTTAGAGTCAAGTAGCCAGACAGCAAATAAGATAGAAAAAAGGGGCTCTTGTAGAACAGAAAAAACAGTTAGGATAACCAACTTGATAAACACTGAGCTTGAGTGGCCAGCGAGTGAGTGGTTAGTAGCAAATACTAGCCTAGTTAATGGCATTCCTCACTATGGTTGACACTTGAGGGACCACGGGGCGCTCCATGTAGAGAAAGTAAGTTTTATGGATGAGACACTTGCGCGAGGACCTCAAGGTCGAACCAAGGACCTATAGAACTTGAGGCTATCACGTCCCATGGTAACGCAACAGTATCCTAAAGGAGGAGTAGAGAGACCTTGTAGCAGTACAAACCTCTTTTCCATTCTAAGTTATGTGAAGGGGGTCACTCCAAAATCGAATAGTTATTTTAAAAAGACAAAAGACACTCTCAAAGGCTAGGCTCTAGTCTCTTTCTAATTTATTCCAACTTATTCTTTTTTTTTTGTACGACAATGAGCAAATTAAAAAGAGGACTATCTCAGCAGAAGGAAAAGAACCTGCAACGAAAGAAACTGCTTATTCTCTTCTTGTTCCTAACCATCTATTACAAGTCCACAAGGTCTAGAATTATCAATTATTCATTTTTGAAGTTCCTACGGAAAGTCAGAACAACCCTTAAAGTCTTACACGTCTTGTGGTTTGGAAGGCCTGCTTCAATGCCATCTCAGCTAAGGAAAATCTTTTCAAGAGAAAATAATACATAGTCCTATATGTACATTACATATGATAAATGTGACAAAATGGTAGAACACTTCCTATGTCCATAGATAAGAAATTTTTTATGTGGGTCTCCTTTACAACTATCAATATCCTCAATTACCAGATTTAATCAGTGGCTAGACTTTTCACTCAAGTAGCTTAAGAGCAAAGGAGTGGAAACCAAAAATTGTTTTTTCTTATTAGCAAATTTGGGCTGAAACATGTGAAAGGTAAGAAAAGAATGCAGCTTTGGAGAAAAGATGATCCCATAGAGAAGGGTGGGTAGGACTTCTACAAGAAGCTCCGGTCAATATAGATGGGAGGAGCCAATATAACCAACCTCTTTTTATATAAGTAAACTTTTGCTTCTGGGTGGGGCCCACCTCCTGTTAATCTGGCCTCGAACATTTCTTTTCCATCCTTCCATAAGGGATTTCTAAATTTTCGCAATTTCCAACCTGGAGCAATGCGTGGTTTTGTACATATTCCGACTGTCGGTTATTATATATCTAGTGAACTGGTGAGGTGAAAAAGATTAGATTTTACATATGATCATATCAGTGAGAAACTTATGTGTACTTTTCGTGTTGCTGTTGTTGTTGATGTTGACTTTCAAGCTCATTTTTTAGTAGATCAGAATTTTTGAAGTTACTCCCAACTCATACTATGGTGGCGGAGATACCACCATGAAGATCTAGTATGAGCAATATAAGCTGAAAGGCTCTCATACCGTTTAGAGGGTAGGAATATAGATGGCAAACCAAACCTTTGCCTATCGTTATATAAGCCTACATTTGAAAGAGTACATTACTCGAGTATCCAATTATTAATCCTCCAAACCAACTAATCCAAGGAGACTAAAGCGAAAATGAAATAGTAGAGTGAAGGAAGGGAGGAGATCAAGGAAGGCTTCGCTTGCCCAATTCATTCGGAAGCTCGTTTAGTAGACAATGACTAGTAGCAATAACACCTTATTGAAGTCTGACTTAACATCGCCTTACTACACCAGCTAAGTCAAGCATGGAATGCTCTGTTGTCTTGTTTGCATTTGCTGAAGCTTGACATGCACTATAACATAAGTATGCTGGTATAGTAGGAAGACTCCTCTTAAGGTCATAGGAGCCATAGCGAAGCCAAGCCATCAAATCAAAAGGCAAGTAGTCCTTATAGCAATAGATAACTAAAATTAAACTTATAGCCCTCTTTTTCTTATTCTATTTAGTAACTATAAACTGCTGAAGTCCCTACATTCATTCCATTAAATGTCCTTCACCTTAAACTATGGCCTTCTCTTCTTGTTCTGTCTTTTCATTTTATTCCTAGGCAATAAGCTTATAGTTCGTCAGTTGGAAGTCAAGGTTCTGAAAGAATGTCCATTTTCTCCCATAATCTTTAGGTAACGACTATACCTTTCAGTCTATAATCCTCTAGTAAGCATCTTGTTGTATAATATACACTTTTCAATTACAGTTTAAGTAGGCATTCTTTGTTTCTCTTCTTTTTTTTGTGAAGTCTATATGTAAGTTCTGAATTTTTCCTTAGAGTCAGAAAAGAATTTTATCTTTTAAGTGGATTAATGATCATCCCTTTCTTGAAAGTTAGCTAATGAAATCAAACTTTGAGTTCCGCCAATAAGTTTCAAATTTCTTTTCTTCTGGGTAAGCTCAATACTCAAGGGTAGATCAGAGAATCTGCTAATTATATTAAGGCTGCCAGTACTATTTATGTATCAGTTTTATCTAGCAGGTGTGGTTCATTGTAAGGGACAAAAAAAATACTTTGTAAGTTAAGTTAGTTGAAGTTCTTAAAGTTTAACCAAGCGGATCACGTTCTTGTTTCATTAGTGAGTATTAGGCCTCTCTTTGACATTTCATATAGAGAGATGGGAAGCTTTGAATATGTGATCTAATATACTTTTCCTTAGTTGTCGAGCTTGAAAGAAAACATAATCCCCACCTCGAAGAACAAGCTAAAAAAAGGGACCTAGTCTAAGACATGGAGTACTTAATCGGCTATATATGTGTGTGTGTACATATATATATATATATATATATATATATATATATATATATATATATATATATATATATATATATATATATATATATATATATATATATATATATATATATATATGAGAAAAATGAAAATAAGCTGATACTTCACGCCAGTTAGCGAGGTATAGTTCATTTTCACTATCTCTAGTAATTTTTTTTAAAAAAATTCTTTTGGATTATGATCTCGATCCCCTAGGGTTCACTCATACCCGATTTCTTGTGTTTTAATTTTAATTTGGTCCTCCATCAAGTTAATACAAAATTAACGATTTTCAATGAATAAAATATTTTGTATGAACTTGATGAAAGGGTAAATAAACTCTAAAATTTATGAAATTTAATCAAAAAGAAGTTAAGGAGGTAGAGATAGTAATTATTCAAAAAATTCAAGGAAAATCATTGGATCATTATAGTTTTATGGCTAACTCACGTAATTTTTCTGAGCTGACGACTCACATATAGTAATCCATATATATATATATATATATATATATATATGAGTAAACGGGAAATTCACTAGCAGTGAAGCGAGTTCCTTCGCCGTCGCTTAGGTGGTCCAATAAAATTATTACACGAGGTGCCACTCAAAGGACAGTTAAAAAAGTTCTTTTATTTTGTTACCATGAGTGGTGTCATGTGTAATAATTTTATTGGGCTACCTAAATGGCGGTGAAGGAACTCCCTTCATCGTTGGTGAATTTATCGTTCTCTCTCTCTCTCTCTCTCTCTCTCTCTATATATATATATATATATATATATTAAATTCACTAGGCCAGAGAACTTGCATGTTCAACCTTGCTTGGCTTACGGATGGTGCTTGAGAAGAAAGACATAAATAAATATTGGTTTTTCGATGGAGCTTCCAGAGCCCAAAACAAAAGATAAAGGTCCGAGCATAGGATTAATCATAATAAATGTCGAATTGATTCTTAAGCTTCATCAAGATACAGACGAAAAAAATTACCATCATAATAATGAAAAACCATCGAGTGTAATTAAGATTAGCTTTGCAATACATTAAATTGTTCGTCGCAAAAGTTTCTTCGCTTCCTTCCATTGAATACATCTTAGATTACAATAGAAGTGAACAAGAGATAAAAAAAAAGAACAAACGAGAGGATTTTATAGTTCGATCTCTCTCTTTTACAATATATAGTGGGATCTGTGGCGATGAGATCTGTCAAGCAGCTCCTTTTGACGATCGGTACGTTGAAATCTTCTCTCTTGAAGATATCGGCCGACTGTAGAAGATCTTCTCTGATTTTGATTTGTTCAAGGCTCTCTCGCGTAACTCGAACTTCTCAAGAACTCCAGAAAGAAGACGGTGATTTTCTCTAATCTTCACGAACTCAAGGCTCTGTGCGTAACTTGAATTCTCCAAGATTTTAGAAAAATATCTCAATTGCTGAAAAGAAGATCCCTAGGGTTTCACCAGGAAGGTATTTATAGCCCCAGGTTAATGTAAGAGTTTCTATCTAAATAGAACTCGTCATTATCAGGGATTCCAATCAAATATCTTAGTTTTGATGGAATTCTGATTAGACTTGATTTGGGTATTTGGATAAGCCCAAAATCATAATCTCAATCAATTTGAGATTCTGGTTATCTGCTTACGCGGAGTTTTAATTGCATCAAAACGCGGCGCTAACTTTAACCAAAACGCAGAGCTAACGCGGAGCTATTGATCATCTCCGCGTTTTACTCAAACGCGAGGCTAATACAAGCCAGACTGCGGAATCAACACGGAGTTTTATTCAAACGCAGGGTTGTTATTACCAAACGCGGGGTTACTGAACTGGCTCCGCGTCCTGTTGTGGAAAATCCTTTTAACTTAGAAATTTTCACTGCCAACAGAACCCCCTCCAAAGTTTTCAAAATGGCTTAGACTTCAGCAGATTTTGAAATACTTTGGATATCTAAACTGAAACGCGGAGTTAGAATACCAAGTCTATCTCGCGTTATGCTCACTTACGCGGAGCTAATCAGCTTCACTTCGTCTTCAGTGAAATGAGTAATTATGTCATTAATTACCCTGAATTTCTACGCCGAATACCAAGCGACGGAAATTCTGTTTAAATAGAGCTCCCGGCTCATCTTCTTCTTCATCCGGAGATTTTAGAAGAGCTCTCAACTCCTGCAACTGAGTGAGCGATGTCAATGAGCGATCTTCAATTGATCTCCCTTTAACTCTTCATAGATTTTCATCGTTAGGATGTCACTTCAGAAGAGTTTTGCTAGACGCACGTTGGCCGGCGTTAATGGCAGCAGCCGTGAAAGTAGATGCAAAGGCGAACCAGTCCATGCAGCGTCTTCCGAAGGTAAAAACCTTAACTCTTGGGCTTCTAAGAACCATCTTGAGATGTTTTGACTTGGTTTAATCCGGCCAATTGTTTATTTTACCGGCGAGATCGCATTCTCCGGCCGTAAGGCTTAAAGGAGAAGGAGGAGTCATAGAGGAACTCTGTTCTTTTTCTACGCGAAGTTATCGCGTCATCCCTGCGCTTGAAACGCAGGGCTTATCTAACTAGTAGTCTCGATGAATCTGCGAGGCTATCTTTGATTAGCAGTCGCGATGAATCTGCGAGGCTATCTTTGATTAGCAGTCCGATGAATTGCGAGGCTATCTTTGATTAGCAGTCGCGATGAATTGCGAGGCTATCTTTGATTAGCAGTCGCGATGAATTGCGAGGCTATCTTTATTAGCAGTCGCGATGAATTGCGAGGCTATCTTTGATTAGTAGTCGCGATGAATCTGTGAGGCTATCTTTGATTAGCAGTCGCGATGAATTGCGAGGCTATCTTTGATTAGCAGTCGCGATGAATTGCGAGGCTATTTTTGATTAGCAGTCGCGATGAATTGCAAGGCTATCTTTGATTAGCAGTCGCTATGAATTTGAAAGAGAAGGAAAGAGCAGAAAGAAATCTTATTCCCCTTTTACGCGAAGTTATCGCATCATCCTCTGCGTTTAAAGCGCGAGGCTATTTCTTCAACTGTGCGCGGAGTTAGCTTAGCTCCACATTTTCACTCTTTTGGAAACTCTGTTCCTTTTGCAGTAAGTTCAATCCTTTCTGAAGAGGAATGTATGCGGATCCATCGATCTTCATCAGCAAAAGTAACTCTAAGGAAGTCAGAAGCATATACTTTACAACATAATTGCAGGTTTCAAGCTCTGGCTCCGAGAGATAAACTCCTGAAGGGGCTGTAAAATAGGGAGCTGCAGCACTTGCAGTTCAGAATTGTGCTTCAATGCAGCACTTCCCTTTCTTCTCGTGCTTCATTTCGGATGACAGATCCTAGTTGACATTTGCAGAGGAGATCTTTTGCATGTGAACCAGGGAACTGAGCTTCAACACCCCGTAGAGAAGTCTGGAGTTCTTTTGCATGTGAACCAGGGAACTGAGCTTCAACACCCCGTAGAGAAATCTTATTGTTTGTTTATTGATGAGTTGATCATGTAAAAGCTTTTGGGAGAGCTATAACTCCCTCTTTGTAATCTCTTCTTTTATGAATAAAGAGCAAATTATTTTCCTCTCTATCTGTCGGCTTCAAGAATCTTACTTGCTCAACAAATAGATGGTTAATAATTTTGGTAAAATAGTCTAAGGCTCATTTGCGTAACTTAGATCACTAATACCCAAATGATCGGATAAATATCATCTTAACTTAGATGGAAGCGCTTAATTGCACTTGCCAAAAATCCAAGTTTTTCATGAGAACTCGAAGCTAAGGCACCAGGCTATCCTCTCGTTTTGTATAGTTGCGCGGAATTAATATCTTCACTTTTTTCTTTATCACGCGAGGCTAATAGCTCCGCGTTTTGGAGAGTAACTGACCAGTCATTTTCTCCGAAATCCGCACCGAACTCTAAGAGGCGATTTCCCTCTTTTAAATAAAATCTCTATTCCTTTTCTTCTCACTTTATTTGAGAATTTTTCAGAAACTTAGAGATTCAGGCGATCACAGCTCAGGCGACCCGAGCCTCTTCCGACCAAGTTTCCTCCCGATTTTCAGTCGATTTTCCTCAGCAATGGCACCCAAAACTCGTGCTACTTCTCGCGCGGCTCCATCATCGGCAACTGGCGCAAGCAGTGGTGGTGGCGGCCATGGCAGCGACGCGCCAGCCCACATTTCGCTTATCGGAGGTAAGAATCTCTCCATCGAGACTTTTTAGAACATCTCTAGAGTGATTTGGTTTGATCTTAATTGATCAATCAACTCTTTTATCGGCGAGATCACCGTACTCCTGCTGTAAGGCTTGGAGAAGAAGAAAAGTCTCTGACTTTCTTCTTTACGCGAAGTTATCGCGTCATCCTCGCGTTTTGAAGCGCGGGGCTATTTTGAGTAGCAGTCGCATGGAAACGCGAGGCTATTTTAAGTAGTAGTCGCGTGGAAACGCTAGGCTATTTTAAGTAGCAGTCGCGTGGAAACGAGAGGCTATTTTAAGTAGCAGTCGCGTGGAAACGCGAGGCTATTTTGAGTAGCAGTCGCGTGGAAACGCGAGGCTATTTTGACTTCTGCGGGGTCTAATTTTTAGCTTCGCGCGTCCATACTTAGAAAATTTTTCTATCTTATAGAAACTTCTCTCACTCTGGTGCTCATTTTTGCAGTAGGGTATTCGACGGAAGCTCTTCCCCACAAGAATTACTTCGGCTTTGCTGGGGGTTCTGATCCCTCAAGCCAATTTCGCTTCACCACTATCTTGGCTTCATATAAGCCAGACCCGAAGGAGCGCAAGGAGAAGTTGATCAAGTACCATCCCACTACTGCGCGAGAAATCATAACCGATGCAGCCTTCGAAACTTTGAATAGAGAGGCGATGGAGAAACCCGCCTTCCTCTTTGGAGACCAGATGGATCAATCAGATGAGATCCTTTCTGAAGAGGAGTGCGTTTGGTTATATAACTCCGGCGAAATGCTGATGTTTCTGCCTAGAATAGATCGTAGCTATCCTCTGGTCTATCTTCAGAGGCTGGCGATGCCTCGGGAATTAAAGTCGGGACTGACTCAAGAGCAAGATGGCGTCCCAACCGGCAAATTTGGTGTAAAAGGGGTTTATCAAGATGGTCCTCCCAGATGCATTACTGGTTTGCTTCCAGACCGATTTGGCAAGGAGCTTCCAGTGGGAGAAGTCCCATCTCATGCCCGAACTTTCTTAAGTGAGTTCCTAGCGAAGGATGGTCAGTACCCGGCTAGCGACTTCAGGATGCCTGGCTGGGTTCATTCTTCTAACAATATGTGGTGGGCCCGCCTCGTTCAGTACATGCTGGATTCCCACGAGCCCATTTTAAAGGATATTGGCTTGTATAAAGCTATCAGGAATGTCCAATTCGGGTTTCCCCAGAGTGCCTATCATTTTTACTGCCTCTTGGAGATGTATAACCTTGAGACTTGTACTCTCTTTACACTAGTGGGTGAGCTAGAATTCGCTCTTCACGAGATGTTCGAGGTTTCCGGGCTTTCCATGGGTGAAATTCCCTATGAAGAGTATATCCCCACCATCAATGAGCTGAATATGCTACTGGCGAGGGATGAGCGAATCTATGCCACATACTGGGAGATGATGTGCCATTATCATATTTGCGCTGACTTGACGGGTGCGCGTAACCACGGTATTGGTCATAAGAAATGGGCCGAGTATCTCTTTGCCAATTTAAACTCTAAGGATAGTTCAACGACTATCCATGACCATCCACCCGTCTATGGCTCAGAGATTGATCACCGCATTGCTAAGGGTTGCCACCTATTATATTATACCACTGAATCCAATGAGAATGGATACGGTCCTGACACTTCATTCAAGAGTTACCACTATCAAGCCCAGTTTTCGGTTTCCAACAGAGGTCTCATTGCCGGATTTCTGATACTGTGGCTGAAGAGATGTGTCGTGCCGTCGTTGCCTAAAGAAGCAATTGCGGTGACCGTGGTATATCCAGCGGTTCTTCTAGCATATGGCCGACCCCTTGGACTTCTTCCCGCCATGGTATGCAATTTGCAGTATGGACTGAGGGTGTTCTGTCGTGATTTCCTCCCCACTATTAAGGTCAAGGGGAAAGGAAAGGGCAAATCGAAAGAGACTGCCCAACCGAAAACTCCAAACCATAGGGTGGAGATGCCCTACACCTATTTGATGGCGTGGCTCGTCTTGCACTGTCCTTCTTTAATGAGTGCACCAGAGCGTCGTTCGGGTGAAAAGTGCTTCTTTGTAGAACTGTATGAACGCTCTTCATGGAAGCAGAATTATATGTCTCAAATTTGGAAGATTCTTCATAGTTTTCAGAATTATGAGATCTTCCGGTGTTTCCCTGACTTTCCCGGCGGAGGATATGGGATGAGGCTGAAGGATGTCATGGGAGCAGATAGGTTCACTACTTTATCTGCAGGAGCGTTCTGGTGGCTTCTCAACATCCGTCCCGGACACTTGGTGTATCGTCAAGATCTCGGGTGTCGGATCGAGCCATACACTCCGAGTCGCTTTGCTCGTCAGTTTGGATACTCCCAACTTTATGTGGGCAATCCAAATAAAGATCTCGCTCACGAGGGGAATTTATACGAAGGCACTCATGGCTGGTTCCAATTCACAGTAGGCGGAACCGAGGCTGAATTCTCCTTGCCCCAGAAGGCGCCAGAATTGGCCATGACCCTCAGCTTCTGCAATTGGTTCAGTATTGCGAATGCTGACGTGCCCGGCTTCTCTCTCAATCGCAGTTGTTGCAAAGAGATTGAAGCCCTCTACGTTAGCCGTCAGAGTGCTTCTAGAGTGAGAATAAAAGGAATGGAAGAATTCCTTGGCGCTGCGGCTGAGCCTTCAGACACTAGCGAGTCCGACGACGATGCCGGTGATGATGATGATAATACTGGTGCTGGTGGAGCTTCCCAGCCTGTTGTCAGTCGTCCCTTGAGTCCAGCTCTCAAACGCCACGGCACTTTAAAGAGAAGATCGGGTAAGAAGCAAAAATTGGCTCAGGAAACTTTGATAGCTCCCCAAGAAATGGCTGTCAAACTTGCTTCAGACTTATTGGTTTCGGCTCTACCCCCAACATCGGCAAGGGAGGACGAACCTGCTAAAGCTCCAAGTGTTGTTGAGGTTTCGGCCCCTTTGGCCATAGGGCCTGTGGCAGAACCTATGGCGCAACTAACGGGTAGCGAGACGGGTACGTTGCTGGAAACGATAATGACTCCTCCTTCAAGTCCGACAACTGGACTTGTATCGCCTGGTATGGCCCTTAGCATTTTATCTTTTGCCCGTTATTATTTTAACGTAACACTGCTTTTCTGATCTTCCGAAATGCAGGTGATCAACTTCTCTCGCCAATGCATTCGACTACCCAAGTAGAGTCTGACGATAGGATGGACCATTCCGGCTCCGTTGGTGGTGTGGGTAGCTCTGCTGGCGAGTTTGCGGCTGATTATTCCACACCGGCTCCTGTCTCTGTTCCCTCTTCAATTCCCCCAATTGACGAACTGGGAAGTGATGAGAGAACTGATGTCATTATCGCAGCTGCTGCTAGGGAGGCGACGCCTTCTCCTAGCATGCCATCTCCAACGCCAGTCTGTTCCACTAAGACATTTTCCACGGTCGTTGGCGTACCTTCTGTTTCTCAGTCAGCGATTCTAACGCCTTCTACTATAATGGGTGTTGAGACAACTGTAATTCCTCCAACTTCTAAACTTCCAGTCGGAGATGAGGAGAACTTAAAGTTCTCATTTGAAGCTTCTTCTGCCATCGGAGGAATTTCTGGTGGAGATACCCCCTCATCTTCTCCTGTTGGTGGCGCTCCCCGGACGACTTGTATTAGCAGCCCTCCTTCTCCGGTTCCTGATTCCACCAGATCTGCGTTGGCTTTACTGGCCCCGCATGTCATGAACTTGGTACAAGGACGGGCTTCTTCTTCGACACCGGTAGCCACTGCTCCCCTTCCCGTGACATCTTCCGTAGCATTACCTGCTTTGTCTGCTGACACTTCAAATCCTCTTGAAGAACTTTTCAACCTCGGTGTCATTGATTTTATGCGTTTACTAAGGAGATGTATCGAGATGGTCGTTGCTGGCCATGATTTCTTCAACTTCGCACGACCAATGTTACTCCGTTATCTGGAGAACATCGAAGAAATTGGGGGACGAGACCGAGCAGCTCCTTACCGGGCCCGTTTTGGAATTTTGGAAGAGCAAATGAACGTACTCAACACAGTTCGCCAAGCGGATGTTGAGTCGATTATTGGGATTGAGTGGGCTCGTCTTCGGGCGGAGTCGATGGCTCATCGAGAAGAGTTAAGGTGCCAAGAAGAAGAATGGTCTCGAGCGTTAGCAGAGTTCCAAGCTAGTCGGGAGTCCATTCTCAGGGGCTTGGAGCTGGTGAACTCTGAAATTGAGGGGAGTCAGGCTGCCATTCTCAGCGCCCAGGAGGCCATTGCCAATGCTCGGGCGATCTTAGTAGAGAGTGAGCTCCACTTAGGGGAAGCCGTTAAGAAGCGGGAAGCACTGATCCTTCGACGGGAGCAAGTTGATCAGGAGGAAATAATAAGAAGCCATACTATGGAAGAGTCTCGCCGGCATCTATCTCAGCAAGTTGCCATGAATGATGATGACCTTCTCCGGCAGGCTCAACACTCTGTAGAAGCAACTCGTCGTCGAGTGATTGACGAAGCGATGAGTAAATTGAAACATCTCGAAGATCCATAGTTTTCTTTTATTCTTCTCTTTTTTTTTAATGAGAGTTTGTAATAAAAGAAAGAACCTCGTTGGTTTTCAGACGTCTTTTGTAACTCCATTCTTTTCAAATGATGAATAAGTGATAACTACTTTTTGATTCTTTTATTGGTTGGCTAAGAAATCTTCTTGCACAACAAATAACCTGCCATCAAAAAGTAGTTTTCTCTGCAAAGCGTTCCAAGTCATACTGTTAGAGGTAAGAATTTAACATGACAGGTTTTATAGGATTTTTAGCAAATCCCCAGCTATCAACGGGTTTGATTGGCCTTTACCAACTACCGTTTGAGTTGGGCTAGCCATGCTATTCCCCTCAGCATGGTAAGTTGCCGAGGAATTTATTCCCTCTCCCCTTTGCCTTTAATCAGCATTGGGTAGTTGATTCATACTTTTCCCCTAGTATGATAGGGTTGGCTCGGAACTTGATCTCCTCTTCCCATTTGCCTTTAATCAGCATTGGGCAATTCATACTTTACCCCAGTATGATGGGTTAGCGAGAAACTGGTTCTCTTCCCATTGCCTAATCGGCGTTGGGCAATTCATACTTTACCCCAGTATGATGAGTTGGCGAGAAACTTGTTCTCTTTCCATTGCCTAGTCGGCGTTGGGCAATTCATACTTTTACCCCAGTATGATGGGTTGACGAGAAACTTGTTCTCTTCCCATTGCCTAGTTGGCGTTGGGCAATTCATACTTTTACCCCAGTATGATGGGTTGGCGAGAAACTTGTTCTCTTCCCATTGCCTAGTCGGCGTTGGGCAATTCATACTTTTACCCCAGTATGATGGGTTGGCGAGAAACTTGTTCTCTTCCCATTGCCTAGTCGGCGTTAGGCAATTCATACTTTTACCCCAGTATGATGGGTTGGCGAGAAATTTAATCTCTTCCCATTGCCTAGTCGGCGTTGGGCAATTCATACTTTTACTACAGTATGATGGGTTGGCGAGAAACTGGTTCTCTTCCCATTGCGTAGTCGGCGTTGGGCAATTCATACTTTTACCCCAGTATGATGGGTTGGCGAGAAATTTAATCTCTTCCCATTGCCTAGTTGGCGTTGGGCAATTCATACTTTTACCCCAGTATGATGGGTTGGCGAGAAACTGGTTCTCTTCCCATTGCCTAGTCGGCGTTGGGCAATTCATATCTTTTAGGTCAGAGGTGCTTAACTACACATGCCTAAAAGAAAGATTGGGGGCTGTTCAAACTTGAGAACTGAGCACACCAGGTTTGGGTCAGAGGCGCCAAACTGCGCATGCCCAAGAAAAGACTGATGGTGGTTCAAACTTGAGAACCAAACTGGAGGCGGTTCAAGGCTCTCTCGCGTAACTTGAACTGGGCACTCCAAACACATCAGGTTTAGGTCAGAGACGCCAAACTGTGCATACCTAAGAAAAGACTGGAGGTGGTTCAAACTTGAGAGCCAAACACACCAGGGTTTAGGTCAGAGGCACCAAACTGCGCATGCCTAAGAAAAGACTGGACGTGGTTCAAACTTGAGAACCAAACACACCAGGGTTTAGGTCAGAGGCGCCAAACTGCGCATGCCTAAGAAAAGACTGGAGGTGGTTCAAACTTGAGAACCAAACACACCAGGGTTTAGGTCAGAGGCGCCAAACTGCGCATGCCTAAGAAAAGACTGGAGGTGGTTCAAACTTGAGACCAAACACACCAGGGTTTAGGTCAGAGGCGCCAAACTGCGCATGCCTAAGAAAAGACTGGAGGTGGTTCAAACTTGAGAACCAAACACACCAGGGTTTAGGTCAGAGGTGCCAAACTGCGCATGCCTAAGAAAAGACTGGAGGTGGTTCAAACTTGAGAACCAAACACACCAGGGTTTAGGTCAGAGGCGCCAAACTGCGCATGCCTAAGAAAAGAAGACGCGTATCTCCAGGGGTACTAAGAATAGTATTTCTTCAGAAACTTGCCATTGAGCGGCATCATCATCCTGTCGCCGTCTTGATTCATTAAGCGATAGGCTCCACTGGAGTATACTGTCTCCACAATAAACGGTCCTTCCCACTTGGGTTCAAACTTACCCTTAGTCTTGTGGGTTAGTACCATTGGCCTTTTAACAGCCAGAACCAAGTCTCCTTACTTAAAGGTCCTTGGCTTAACGCTCTTATTGAATGTTTGAGATATTCGGGCTTGATACAACTCAATTTGCTGTTAAGCCCTGAGACATTTTTCATCTAACGCCTATAGTTCTTGCAATCTTTGCTGATGGCGCTCTTCTGTCGTCATCTTTGTGGCTAGAGTCACTCTTAATGATGGTATCTGGATTTCAAGAGGCAAGACAGCCTCACTTCCGTAAACCAAAGAGAATGGGGTTGCTTTGGTCGGGGTGCGAACGGTGGTGCGATAAGCCCATAAACATTCCCCCAACTTTTCATCCCAATCTCTTTTATTGGAGGAGACGAACTTCCGGAGGAGTTTGATGATCGTCTTGTTGAAAGATTCTGCTAACTCATTAGCTGCAGGGTTATATGGTGTAGAAGCGATATCTTTGATTATGAACTTATTGCAGAATCTGAAGAATCCCTGACTAATGAATTGCGGACCGTTATCATGAATGATCCGTCGAGGGACGCCGAATCGGTAAACGACATGATACTTGATAAACTTGATCACATCTGTTGTTTTTACCTCTTTCATTGGCACAGCTTTAGCCCACTTTGAAAAATAATCGGTTATTTACAAGAATAAACCGATGTCTTTTGGATGACGGGGGAGTTATTGGCCCCACAATGTCCATTCTCCAGGCCTCAAACGGCCAACTAGCGACAGTATTGTGCAAGTATTCTGGGGGTTGATGAATAAAATTGGCATGAACTTGGCATGCATGGCATCGTTTAGCGTATGCCATTGCTTCCGTGATCATATTCGGCCAGTAATATCCCAGCCTTCTTATGCGGTCTCCGAGTTTTGGACCGGGCTGATGAGCTCCACATACTCCATCATGTGTTTCTTTCAGCACTTGTTCTGCTTCTGCTTTCGATATGCAGCGTAGCAGTAGACCATCTCTTGACTTTCTATACAAAGTCTGAAGTTTATGGTCATAGTAAAATCTCTCGGCCTTCCTCTTTATCGAGGTGGCTTCCTTTGGATTTTCTGGTAATATCCCATGCAAAGCATAATCCACAAACGGAATTCGCCAATCACAGGGCTCTAACTTTAAACCTATCTGGCATACCTCTTCGGCTTGAGACACTGCGTCTGGGTGAAGGAGTTCTCTGCTACCAATGGTGATGCTTTTAGCTTTACCTGGCGGGACTGCCAGTGTTGCGGCTAATGCGGCAAGAGTATTTGCATAAACGTTCTCATTTCAAAATACGTGATATATGTAGAATTGTTCAAAATATCCTGCTAGCTCAATAGCTAGCTGATGATAGGGGATGAGGGCTTCATGTCTGACTTCATACTCACCTGTCATCTGATTGACGATGAGCTTAGAGTCTCCATATGCCTCTAGATGGTTCACCCCTAGCTGTAGAGCTATTTTTTAAGCCGATAATGAGCGCGTTGTACTCCGCCACATTATTCGTGCACGGTTCTGTTAATGAGTAACCGTTAGGCAATATATGTTTATGTGGGGATATAAGCACAACCCCCACTCCAGCAGCAGATCGTCTCGCGGCACCATCAAAGAACATTTGCCAAGGCTGTTCTCCGGTAACTGTATTGACTTCTGATGTCTGCTTGGATTTGGACCAAATTGGATGGTCTGCGAGGAAATCGGCGATTGCTTGTCCCTTCATGGCCTTTTGAGGGACAAAATGTATGTCATAGGGCGATAGTAAGAGCGCCCATTTTGCGGCCATTTAAGGATCCCGGTTTGGTCATCAGAATCTTCAAGGGGTTAACCCGTGATATGACATGAATTGTTTGCCCCGAAAGGTAGTGTCGCATTTTCTGAACAGCAAACACTAGGGCTAAACATTCCTTTTCAATCGGGGTATACCGCTGTTCGGCCCCAATCATTGTTCTACTTAAATAGTAGAGGGCATGTTCATGGCCGTGCTCATTATATTGAGCGAGTAATGCTCCTAAAGCATTATCCATGGCCCTTACGTATATAAGGAAGGGCTACCCAGGGGCTGGTGCCATTAGTCCAGGAGGCTTAGTAAGGTACTCCTTGAGGTCATCAAATGCCTGCTGACATGCCTGATCCCATATGAAGGACACTCCCTTTTTCATAAGTTTTGAGAATGGCTGGCATCGTCCAGATAGGTTGGAAATGAAGCGTCGAATATAGGCGAGCTTTCCCTGTAATCCCTTTAATTCCTTAAGATTGCGGGGAGGCGGCATTTCGCTAATTGCTTTTACTTTTTCAGGGTTGAGAAAAATTCCTTTTGAGGTGATTACGAACCTAAGAAATTTCCCGCTGGATACCCCCATGAACGACTTGGTAGGATTCATCTTCAGATGATGTTTCCGCATAAGATCGAAGACCACTCTTAAATCATGAAGATGATATTCTTTGTTTTTGCTTTTGACTGCTAAGTCATCCACATAGCACTCCACTGTTCTGCGCAGGTGTTCTTTGAATATGACACTCATTGCGAGTTGGTAGGTGGCACCTGCGTTCTTTAATCCGAATGGCATCACCGTATAACAGTATACCCCCAGCGGCGTTCTGAAAGCTGTATGCTTCTCATCATCCGGGTGCATCTTGATTTGGTTATAACCTGAGAAGCCATCCATAAAGGACATCCTCTCATAACCACAGGTACTATCAATCATCAGATCGGTGATGGGGAGTGGAAACTCATCTTTGGAACATGCGGCGTTCAGATCTCGAAAATCAATGCATATCCAGATTTTGCCATTCTTTTTGCGAACTGGCACTATGTTAGCCACCCAATCAGGATGTTGTTCTTCACGGATGAATCCGGATTCAATAAGCTTATTGACCTCGGCAACTATTGCCTCCATCAACTCCGGTCGAAAACGCCTCTGTTGTTGTTTAACAGGTTTGACATCTTCTTTTATATTTAACCGGTGTGTGGCAATTTGAGGGTCAAGCCCAGGCATATCTTCATAACTCCACGTGAACACATCTATATACTCTTTAATAAGAGATATAAGTTCCTCCTTTTCTAAAGGAATTAGTGTGTCGCTTATGAAGATGGGTTTCGGATTTTCTTCCGTTCCCATATTAACTTGTATTAATTTGTCTTCTGTGGGCGGGTTACGCTGTTCAAAGCGGACATCCCAGAGAGTATCTATATGCCTAGCCCAAGTATCATCTTGAACGTCAATTGGTTCCTCGTCGCTTTCTGGCGCAGCTAAAACCATATTGGCTGTCAAAGACTGAAACCAAGCACCAGTGCTTATATCCGAATCATGGTCGGGTGAAGATGTTTCTTCTTTAGCCAAAGAACTCTCTTCATCCTTGGATGGCGATGAGGGTGGAGTAGACACATAGCCCAACCCCCTGCGGGTCTTCTGATAATAATCAGGACTCTTTCCTCTCGGTCTAAACGAGAGTATGAGATTTTGTCGTCCTTTTCTGAAGTTTAATCCCGGATTCTGGGTAAAATTATATCCCATCTTTTCCATCATCTGTAGGGATCTTTGTTCATACATATGAAATTGGGGTGATGTTTGCTCATCACTTTCACTGCTTTGTTTTCGCCGAGGTGACGTAATTACCTTGCCGAACATAATCGGCTTTTGGGATCCTCTCCGAGGAGGCACTTCAAAGTAGTGACCTTTTTCTTCAGCTATTTTAGACTGGGAGAGGAGGGATGACCTAAGTGGCAAATGATATGCCGCCAATACTTCAAGTTCGGATAGGTCATCCACTTCAGTGGAAGTACAAGAGGGTTCAGACTCAGTAACTACAGCATGCTCGTAGACTAACCTTACATTTTCATTAATAACCCATTCACTCTCTATTACATCTACTATATTATCAAAACTAACAGTAAAATCTAGGTTGGGGTTAATTTCATAATCACCCCCATCATCTTTTTCAAAAGGTTCATACTCCGTGTCTGCCTCGTTACCACCTTCATCAGGGTTTTGAGGCTTGCCAGGATCATCATTGGAGATTTCATGAGCTGGTTTGTAGAGTGAAGCATCTATGAAGTAATTCTCCAGTCCTTTGAAAGGTTGCTTATCTGCAATTAGTGTCCGGACTTCTCCTTCCTCATTGCAATATTTCATGCATTAGTGAAAAGTCGACGGGACGATCATGTAAGCATGGATCCAAGGTCGTCCTAGTAGAATACTGTAGGAGGTATCTGCATCAATAACCTAGCATGTAACCTCCGTCCTTAGATCTCCAATTTGGCATCGGAGTCGAATTTTCCCGAGGGGGCTGCTATTATTGGCGTTGAACCCATATATTGACGTGTTGGTTGGTGTCAGACGATGGAGGGAGATCCCTAGCAGCTGCATCAACCTTCTGGGTACGACACTTAGTGCAAAGCCCGGATCAATTTGAATTCGGTCCACTTTTGTGGATCCGACATATCCGGTAAAATATAAAGGCCTGTTGTGCTTTATATTCCTTACCTGCATGTCTTCTGGAGAGAAAACTATTTGTGGGACCTGCCTCCTCACTTGATGACAGCGGGGGCAAGAATCCTGTTCTTCATTAGCCGGCTCGACAATCTGAGCTAGGAATGACTCAGAGTCTGCTAAAGCTTCCCTTAACGCCTCACGAGTTGATTTTGACAATCGTAACAATTCGTATAGCGTTACTCGAGCTGGAATATTTGCCAGCTGAGTTATGATATAAAATTGGAAGGAGGTATTCTTAACTCCTTCATCTCTTCGCGGATTCTTCTGGAAACTAACACCTTTTTGCTTCGCAGGATTAGTAGTTTCCGCATATATATCCTTCGGATCTACTCTGGTGTAGTCTCTAAGATATGTTTTCCCAGACCGAGTGCCGGAAGGGCCTGCCCCATCTTGATGAGTGGCCATGGCTTCGGGCTCCTCTTCAGAGTCTGTGGGTATTCCTGCAATATATTCATCCTTTATTTCTCGGAGATAGCATTGCTAGTCCGCTTTTTCTTGTGACCCCCTGTGTTTGTCCACTACTCGTCTTTTATCAAATCGGGGTGAACCCACATAACTTCCCCTCTATGGGTCGTTGCAGGGACAAGTCCTTCTTGGGCTTTGTTGTAAGGATCAAGATTCTTTGTAACTGCCTCACCCTTTGGGATTGGGGTCACTCCTGAGGGAAACTCGAGGGTTCCATCCAGTATGGTTGCTATATTGGCAGTGACCTTCTTCTGCTCTTTCTTAAGCATCAGAACCCCAGCTTCTATTAGTACTTGGATTCTGTTCTTAAGGAGAAAACAATCCCGGGTAGGGTGCCCAACATTCCGGTGATAGAGACAGTAGTTGGGATCTTTAGTCTTACCAGCGTCTTCTGGCTTCTTATTCTCCGGAAGTTTTAGCATTCCCTTTTTCTAGAGCAAGTGAAAGAGGACAAGTGTCTGTTCAGCTTTGAAAGTGTAATTCCTTTCTTGCTGCAGTCTAATCTGCCTTGACCCTCGCTGACCTTGAGACTTCGGCTCTGGCGGAGGACTGGTTTTCTGAGGAGCAGCTTCTGACGACATCGCTGCTTTTCCTTTATTCTTATTGCTGTTGTTTTGGGTATATGACTTATTACCCCCAGCATTTCTTGGCCCGCGGGACTCTTCAACTCGGCGAATCAAGTCTTCAGCTTGCTCTCCTTGTTTGAGGAGGTCCCTCCATGTTTTGGACTCTACGGCCCCCATTTTGAGGAGCACATTGGTCTTAAGATTGTGTCGACAGGTCTCTACTAGAGTTTCCTGGATCATTCCGTGTTTGCAATGTACGGACTTCTCCCGGAACCTTTCTATGAAATCTTTAACCGTTTCTTGTTCTCCTTGTCTAGTTGCAAGGAGGGAATGAACCGTAATCTCGGTATCATCCTCAAAGAATCGTGAGAGAAATAATTTCTCGACATCAAACCAGGCATTAATAGATCCTGGGGGCAACTGCATGAACCAAGTAAAGGCAGGCCCTCGCAAAGTACTCGCGAATACTTTTGTCATAATTTGGTCATTACCCAACAGATGTCCTGCTTGGGACAAGAAATAATAGATGTACTGACTGGGCGATCCCTTCCCGTCATAAGGCTCTAACTTGAGCGGTTTATACTTTTGTGGGTATGGTATCGTATCCCATTTAGGAGGATACGGTCTTGAGACCCCTGATTCTTTCAACTCCTTTTTACGCATCAAAACTTCGAGTTGATTATGTAATTTTTCAAGCTTTTCTTCATGCGGATCATGGAAAGAAAATCTATCTTCTTCCTCATGCATCGAGTGGGCTTTCTCCTCCTGTTCTTCTTCATTTGGATTTTCCTTGCCCTTTTTGGCATTATCTTCAACAAATCTTGATAGCATGACTTTAAGACCTTTAATCATCTTTTGCTGCTCTCGAATCATTCTTTCTTGAGCTTCAATTCTCTTATTGATATCATCAGATTTATCTGCCATGTGAGATGCTGACTTCTGTAGTCGAGACGATGCAGAGGAATGAGGTGAGGCTATAGCTGAATTATCGCTGTCCTCATCGTAAAAACCCCCTGCGAGCCTCTTATAGTTTCGAGGCGGGACGGCTCCTGACTTTAGTCGAGTAACACGATGAGGTTCTTCATCGCTCGATTCTGAATTATCATCCGTCTCTGCAATTTTCTTCCCTTTTCCTACCATGTTGGAGGTTACAGCTCTCCCTCGCTTCAGGGAAGTGGTTCTGGTCTTCTTAGCAGGATTCTGGTTTGACTCGTTTAATCGGTCGAACACAGATATCCTGTTCTTGCTGCAGCTACAGTTGTCCATCACGGCTGATACCGCCGTCACAAGTTGCTGGCAATGACAGACAGGCTCAACCTGAAGTTGGTCTATGCCTCTCTTCTTAGAGAGATATTCCCTGAGATCAGCGCCTTTAGTGATAGAGTCAAGAGGTCCATTCAACTCTTGAGAAGATCTGGAAACCCACTGAAGCTTCTTTGTCTGATCAACCCTGACTCTGGGGTTGGACCGATCCTCGCGTGGCTTAGGAATAGCCTCGTGTTTCACATTGCGGGACTGAAGAATAGCTCCGCGCTTATCCACACTAGCCTCGCGTCTCTCGCTGGCTTGGTATGTTTTTAGAAGTTTAGCTTCTGGAATAATAGCCCCGCGTGAAGGGAAGGTCTTACACGCCGGCTTATCTTTACGATTAATGCAGATCATAGCTTCGCGCTTAGCACGATTTTTACGACTGACAACTATTTACCAATCGTCCTCGCGTTCCTCGCGAGTATCAGAAGTCTTGCGTCTATTGCGAGTATTACTGGCCTCGCGTCTCTCGCTTAGCTCAGTATCAGCCTCGCGTGGAGGATCACACGCTGGCTTTGAAGAATTTTTATACTCGCGTCTCTCGCGAGTGTTGGGTATTCTGCGACTAGCGCAACCCTCACTGGCTTCGTGTCTCTCGCTAGGCTCAGTAATAGCCTCGCGTGGAAAATTACACGCTGGCTTTGAAGAATTTTTATACTCGCGTCTCTCTCGAGTGTTGGGTATTCTGCGACTAGCGCAACCCTTACTGGCTTTGCGTCTCTCGCTAGGCACAGTAATAGCCTCGCGTGGAAAATCACACGCTGGCTTTGAAGAATTTTTATACTCGCGTCTCTCGCAAGTGTCAGGTATTCTGTGACTAGCGCAACCCTCACTGGCTTCGCGTCTCTCGCTAGGCTCAGTAATAGCCTCGCGTGGAAAATCACATGCTGGCTTTGAAGAATTTTTATACTCGCGTCTCTCGCAAGTGTCGGGTATTCTGCGACTAGCGCAACCCTCACTGGCTTCGCGTCTCTCGCTAGGCTCAGTAATAGCCTCGCGTGGAAAATCACACGCTGGCTTTGAAGAATTTTTATACTCGCGTCTCTCGCGAGTGTCGGGTATTCTGCGACTAGCGCAACCCTCACTGGCTTCGCGCCTCTCGCTAGGCTCAGTAATAGCCTCGCGTGGAAAATCACACGCTGGTTTTTCCTTGCTTTTAAGGCAAGTTGTATCTTCGCGTTTAACGCGGTAGAGACTGGTCTCGCGGGTAGCGCGAGTCAGTTTGCGAGGGACCATAGCCTCGCGTCCTCTAGAGTTAGCTCCGCGTCCAAGGCGGGCTTTGAGGGCTCTACGCCTCGCTCTCCGGTTCCTGTTCCGGAGTTGGGTCCTGGTCAGTCCAGTCCCTAGATCTTCTTCGGCAATCGGAAGCTCATTCTCGGCTAGGATTTCTTGTGTGAACTCCGGCTCTATAGCCGTAGTCTCTAAGGATCCCCGTCTCTCGGTGGATACCTTTCTACCCATCACTCGGGCATTGGAGTACATGCGACGATAGTGCCGTGTCTCATCCAAGTTACCTGATCCGGAGGAGAGGAACTCCTCGTACTTCTACTGGTCGATTTCAACGACCAGCGTGTCTACTTCGGATCCGATCAAGTCAACGTCCGATTGCGCCACTATCTCTTCATCAGTGAAAGAGATGGCTCCCACTGTGGTCGCTAGTTTGTTCGTCGCAAAAGTTCTTTCGCTTCCTTCCATTGAATACATCTTAGATTACAATAGAAGTGAACAAGAGATAAAAAAAAGAACAAACGAGAGGATTTTATAGTTCGATCTCTCTCTTTTATAATATATTGTGGGATCTGTGGCGATGGGATCTGTCAAGCAGCTCCTTTTGATGATCGGTACGTTGAAATCTTCTCTCTTGAAGATATCGGCCGACTGTAGACGATCTTCTCTGGTTTTGATTTGTTCAAGGCTCTCTCGCGTAACTCGAACTTCTCAAGAACTCCAGAAAGAAGACGGTGATTTTCTCTGATCTTCACGAACTCAAGGCTTTGTGCGTAACTTGAATTCTCCAAGATTTTAGAAAAATATCTCAATTGCCGAAAAGAAGATCCCTAGGGTTTCACCAGGAAGGTATTTATAGCCCCAGGTTAATACAAGAGTTTCTATCTAAATAGAACTCGTCATTATCAGGGATTCCAATCAAATATCTTAGTTTTAATGGAATTCTGATTAGACTTGATTTGGGTATTTGGATAAGCCCAAAATCATAATCTTAATCAATTTGAGATTCTGGTTATCTGCTTACGCGGAGTTTTAATTGATTCAAAACGCGGCGCTAACTTTAACCAAAACGCGGAGCTAACGCGGAGCTATTGATCATCTCCGCGTTTTATTCAAACGCGAGGCTAATACAAGCCAGACTGCGGAATCAACGCGGAGCTATTAAACATCTCCGCATTTTGTTCAAACGCAGGATTGTTATTACCAAACGCGGGGCTACTGAATTGGCTCCGCGTCCTGTTGTGGAAAATCCTTTTAACTTAGAAATTTTCACTGCCAACAGAACCCCTCCAAAGTTTTCAAAATGGCTTAGACTTCAGCAGATTTTGAAATACTTTGGATATCTAAACTGAAACGCGGAGTTAGAATACCAAGTCTATCTCGCGTTATGCTCACTTACGCGGATTTAATCAGCTTCGCTTCGTCTTCAGTGAAATGAGTAATTATGTCATAAATTACCCTGAATTTCTACGCCGAATGCCAAGCGAAGGAAATTGAGATATTTTACAGCTCCCACTGTGGTCGCCAGTTTGTTCGTCGCAAAAGTTCCTTCGCTTCCTTCCATTGAATACATCTTAGATTACAATAGAAGTGAACAAGAGATAAAAAAAAAGAACAAACGAGAGGATTTTATAGTTCGATTTCTCTCTTTTACAATATATTGTGGGATCTGTGGCGATGGGATCTGTCAAGCAGCTCCTTTTGACGATCGGTACGTTGAAATCTTCTCTCTTGAAGATATCGGCCGACTGTAGACGATCTTCTCTGGTTTTGATTTGTTCAAGGCTCTCTCGCGTAACTCGAACTTCTCAAGAACTCCAGAAAGAAGACGGTGATTTTCTCTGATCTTCACGAACTCAAGGCTCTGTGCGTAACTTGAATTCTCCAAGATTTCAGAAAAATATCTCAATTGCCGAAAAGAAGATCCCTAGGGTTTCACCAGGAAGGTATTTATAGCCCCAGGTTAATGCAAGAGTTTCTATCTAAATAGAACTCGTCATTATCAGGGATTCCAATCAAATATCTTAGTTTTAATGGAATTCTGATTAGACTTGATTTGGGTATTTGGAGCTAACGCGGAGCTATTGATCATCTCCGCGTTTTACTCAAACGCGAGGCTAATACAAGCCAGACTGCGGAATCAACGAGGAGCTATTAAACATCTCCGCATTTTATTCAAATGCAGGGTTGTTATTACCAAACGCGGGGCTACTGAATTGGCTCCGCGTCCTGTTGTGGAAAATCCTTTTAACTTTGAAATTTTCACTGCCAACATAAATAAAGATATAAATTTAAAAATTCACATTCATTTTTTCTTCAATATCAAAAGAGAAGAACCCAATAACTCAAGAACACTAAAGGGCAAATCAAAGTAGTATAGTTAATTAACATAGAAAATACAATTATCTCTAGAAAATAGAGAAAAAAGTACAAATTGATTTAAAATCTAAAAAAAAGATAACATGTTTTACGCACATCCATGGATATAGAAAGTCTGCACCATATCAATCTCACATTTCAATAATCTCACATTTGAGGCAACAATCTCAAGTCTCAATTTACACATTTACACCAAAACAAAAACTCAATAGGAAAAACACAAATATTAATTACTTTTCTAGCATAACTATGTTTAATACAACCATAAAACAAAATAACAATTGTAGATTTTGTATTTAAATAAACATAACCAATATCACATCAATTTGTCTTTGTTTTTGCGATGCTTCTAGTATGGTCGTACTTGGTGTTACTTTTGCAGAATTTTATTTCATCTGTCTCTTGGCTCTGCTTCATCTTGGACAACGTCGTCCAGATAACCACACAATATTGCACACATCCTCTAAATTATTTCGTTTTCTCCTATTAGATATACATAGTACTGGAATATGTCCAACATATCAGCGATCCGTCTGCATAATATAAATAGATGCATAATTTTTAATATTAAGAAATATTAAGTGCCTAAATGAATAAGTTTTACACTTACTTTAAAACAACTATATTGAATATATTTTTATACTAGGATCTTGTTTACGATAACAATAGTGTCTATCTTAACTTTTTTAATTATGTCACAAGCAAACTCTATGTCCAAAAATCAATTATTTTCTAATATAGCACATAAAAAAACAAAATGGAATTGAAGTACCATACAATGAGATAGAGATGACTCCAAGTTAGTTATCTCGTAAATTGAAAATTGAGACATGTTGTAAGAGAATAAATATTTGATGTAAGACCACCATAACCATATTAGGCTTCAATCTTTATGTTAGACCTATACAATTCAAATCTCAACAAAAGTCTTGTATCCTATATTCTGATATCATCTTAAAATTTCCATCTCTTATCAATTATAAGAAATGATTTTCTATCATTCTTACTTATATGACTTATTTTTCTTCTATAATCAATAATCAATAGAATAAATATTTAATAGGAGCCTAAATAGGCCCTAAAATAAACAAATTATAAATTGCCCATGTATTCTAATTAATTATCATATATGGATTTGCTTTGAGGTTTGGTTAATTTAATTTCTATGTGAATGAGCTTTTATTGAAATAATCACAAATTATTATTTATGCAAAGTGATCACGCTTTGCTGTCTTGGATAAATAAAGATACTTATAACAAATGTGATATGATGCGATACAATATGGTGTACAAGTAAACGAGCATATTAAAAAAATTAATATCGTAGACTAATATTGCCAAACTAATCAACTACAATTCTTATTCTTTTGATAACACATAATAAACATAATTTTTTAATTAGTTTGAAGTATCAATCTAGATTCGCAAGTAGACTGAAAGTTCACTATGTAAGGATGTAATAGGATATAAATTAAGTAATATAATCTGAACTCGACCCATTTTATAATTGTATTTTGAGTTGTGATAAGACTATGATTATAGGTTTCCATATCTCGGAGATATCCAATAACTGAGTATGCATCGAATGTAATTATACATATCCTAGTAGTACAACTTACTTTGATCTCATTTGATACGTTATTACTTATATTCGATATGGTTCTAATTTAGGTTCATCAAATAACATATATTAAGTTTATTATTTGAACTACAATTATATTTATAATTATATCTTCTTAAAGAAATTAAATAATTGCAATGTAAATTCATTTATTAAACTTAAATTAAATATTAAATTCATAAATTAATAAATTAAGTTAAATTCTTCAAAAATTAAATATTATAAATTAAGTTAAAAAGGTTACTACATCTGAGCTTGAGGTAAAAGCATAGAATGCATCATGGCGAGCATGTGGTTGAAGTTGGATTGATCTCAAAGAAGATAGCTTAAGGGAGATAAAGAGACGGATAGAGAGAGTAGAAAGAGGTCTAGTGATGAGTGTCATATTTTGCATATTTATAGGCTCCATATTATATATTTTTATATTTAAATAATGTTACTTGGGTATTTTTAGTATGTTTTTCAGATATCCAATTCCTACATAGAGATGGTATAAAATCAGAGCTGGATTAAGAAATTAAGTCTAGAAAAAGAGTTAAAAGTGAGCAAATTACAAGACAGTGATACTGCAGAGAGTCAAAATCCAATACAGTCACTTATATTGAAAGAAAATGATCAAATCTTCATGTACAAAAAGATGAAGACAAAATTTTATAATTTTCCCGCTATTTAGCGGCATAGCCGCCAAATAGTGGCAGAATAAGACCGAAAAGTAATAAGATTTTTTAAGGGGCTTCGATGTAATTTTGTAGTTTTTCATTGTATCAAAAGTAGGGTTTGATTTTCGAAGCCTATATATTTTGTCGTATCCTTGTAATCTAGGGTCTAGGGTTTAAGGTAGAATAATAGAGAAACTAGGATATAGTTTTGTACTCAAATTTTTAATTAATAAATTTAGAGTTTGCTGAAGGGGTGACGGCCGCCATACCAACTGTAGAGGTATTTTTAAATTTTCTTAGTTAATTCTCTTTTAATTGCTTTCTATTTTAGATTTATATTATTTTCTAGATTAGATTTTTCGCTTTCATGAATAAAAATTGAATTTTGCTTATTAGAATTATGTGTAACTAGTTTTCTTTAGCCCTAGGATATAGATGAAGTTAATTTAATAGATCTAACATGGATTTATCTTATCTTCTTCCTAAAAAGTAATAAAGTCATGATTTTTCTTTAAATAAATAAAAAAACAGATTTCGTAAATCATAATTCTATGACTTATGCTTAATTTATATTTTGATAATCTATACTTAAATGAGATTTGGAATTTATATTCTTTGTTTTATTTATAGAATTATTAATAAGATTTTCCTATAAATAAATTGAAGAGAATAAACTTGTAAATCTAATTTTTTTGATAGGTTATACTTAAGTTCAGTTTTTTGATAGTCTATACTTAGATTAGGGTTTAAAGTTTAGTTCTTTGCTTTTGTTTATACGATTTTCTACTAATATGTTTTTAAGAAAAATATTATCTTTGATAATCTATACTTATACATCACTTGATATGTCATACTTAGGAGCACTTAATTAAAATCAAATTAAAAAGATCACTTTTTTAATGTGTTACTTAATCGTGAATAATTAAAAAGTTAGAAAGAAAGAGATAATTATTATTAGGCTATTATTCTAATAGATTCGAAATCTTAGGCTAATCTTTATATCTTAAAACCAATTCTCTCAATTTAGAAACTCGTAGTTAATCCGACAGAACTAACGAATTAGTAAGAATTGCAAAACACATGAGATCTCTGTGGGATGACCTATATAGTGCTACACCGATACTGTGTACTTGCAGTAGATTTTACACAATAAATTTTTGGCACCATTGTCAGGGATTGACGGTATTTTTCTTATTTTTTCTAACGTTTTACGGGTTAACAGTGTGTGTTGAGTGTGCAATGACCTACAAATTCAGATACATAAAGCAAAACGGGGACGAGAAGAGTCTCGGAAGTGCACTGCAAAAATCAGAGAGTAAAACTCTCTGGTTTTGCAGCTAAATAGCGGAATTGCCGCTATTTAGCGGCACTTTTAGTGACTCTCTCCCCTATTTTTTCTCTGATTCTGTATTTTGGGTCTCTGGTTCTGTAAAAAAAAATACAAAAAAAATTCTATTTTTTTCTTTTCCATCTCTTTCCCTCTTCACCTTTTTCGAAAAAAAATTAAAAAAATATTTTGAAATCAAACTGGTTGCCATCATTGTCGTGATCCATATCATAATTATTATCAGTGTCCATGGATATGAAGTTCACTAGGATTAGGTCATAATCAAATTCACACCACATATCATGAACCTACGAGCGCTTCATATATTCAAAATTACAATTATGAATGGATGAATCATTCTAATTTTGTATATAATCAAGAGCTGTATCAAAAGAGTCCTCCATCTGATCTTTTCTTTATGTGTTATTCATTTTCATGTTATAAATTCAATCATAAATAAGAAATTCAAGTGAACATGTTAGATGAAAAATTAAAAAAATTAGAAGTGAAGCATGTATGTCATGAGAATTTACTTACAACCATTTTATATCTATCATCAAATTTGTATACAGATCCATCATATCCACCTTCAAATTTCACTCATGATCTCGAGATGCAATCATTTGAGGAAAATAAGAAAAATTACAATCATGAGTCTGAGAAACAAAGACGTAGAATAGATGAAGGTATAGAAGATTTGCTAAAATCATTGTTTCAAAATTCATCCTCTCAAACTGTATCTTGTATGGGAGATCTTTTCAATATAATTTCTTATACTAAACTTTTTTAAGATCAATCATCTAATTATTTGAACATATCTTACTCCAACGAGTGACCATTTCAGTCATCATTTGAACTCAATATAATTCAAAATGAGTTAAATAATTTTGTGCGTGATGAGTCTATACTTCAACATTGTGATCAACCTATTTTAGACCATTGTGAAAATAATTATGAAAAAATTGGTGATAAAGAAAAAAGTTTATTTGGTGATTTGCCTCATGATGAGTTTGCTAGTGACATATTATCATTTGATTCTTTTGATGAAAATTGTGAAGAAAAATTTTTATCCCTTCATAATAATTTGACTAATGATAAGTCCACTAGTATAGTATTTTCTTTTGTGAATTTTTATGACAGATTTGAAGAAAATTTGTATGACGAGTCCAGAATACTAGAAAATTGGAAGAAACTGCAAAAAAAGAAGTTATACTACCTAATGATTTGAAAGAGCCTCCAAACTCGAGCTCATAATTCCACAACATCAAGGTTAGTATGTTATTTCACATATTGATAAAATCTAAATACTTACTGTCATGAAAGATGCTCGTGGGTCAAATATGGACGATAAAGATACGATTTCCAACTTCAAAATATTACTATTGAATAAAAGAAAGATGGATAGGAATAAATTAAGAAAAATAAAAAATAAGATGGAGAGATTAAATGCAAAATTGACAAAAAGGTTAAGTTCATCCATATCAAAACTAAAAGGACATACTATGAGAGTGGGAAGCGATCAAAAGGTCGTAACCGATTTGAATTTTCTAGTAAATGTATAATATTTATATAATAATTTTCTTATTTATTTTACCACCCTTTATTTGTGTATGAGGGCGTACCCAAGTAATGTGTAAGGGAGTGGATTAGGAGTTTTTTATTTTCTAGGATTTTTAGATTTTACTCTAGGACTTTTATTTTATTTTTAGGATTTTAATTTTATTTTTGATTTTTTGGGTTTCTTTATTTTACACTTTGGGTAGTTTTTAGGGTAACTAACTAAAAAAGTTAAAAACTAAATTTTTTAATATATTTTTTTCAATAGATCAACTTAATTATATATAAAAGGACAAATTTAGATTTGAAATTAGATAGGAGAGTAGATTGGATACACTCAGAATTTTATGAAAAAGATTAAAATCCGAAAAATAAATCCCACTAACAGTAATTTTGAGGTAAGTATACATCTATTTTTTTTTACTTCACAATAGTTTATAGGTTAAAAATAAAAATGATAACGATTGAGTAAGTCTTCTCTTTCTAACAAAAAGAAAAAAAAGTGAGAATAAAAAAATATGGTGCGCCTGATATTAAAACAAGAGCCTCGAGAGTGATAAAAAAGGGGTACGCCTGGTATTGAGGCAATAATTTCAAGAGTGAAAAAAAGAGTATGATCAAAGTAATCAGGTACTTTGTGCCTAAGTAAGCGTGAGTATTCGCATGAAAACTGAAATATTTTTCAAAAAAAAAGAAAAAAATTGTTATGAGAGAGGAGATGAATCATGAGTTAGAGTTGGAGTTCAAGGTCGAAGTAGACTATCACACGTGCACGTAAATGTATAGAAGACGATAGATTATCTGTTAATGGGTATCAAAAGATAGGATTTAAATTTTTAATTAAAATGATAAGTGCATCTGATATGACGCTCGATTTGACAATTGATAATCTAAATGCATTCTTGAGTTTGTATATTAGTGAGATTAATTGAAGAAAATATAATAAAGAAAAAAAGATTTTTCTTTCTTTTGTATAAAATTTTTATTTTTCTTTATTTTCAGTTATCCTTATTTTTTTATTCCTTAATCTATTTTCTTCACGAATTTTGTGGGTATATTCACTGCAAACCCTCACGAGATACGACTCGTCAACAAGGGTAATTTAGGAATTTAAAGGCTTGTTGTACGTGCTAAGTGCAATCGCGATTTCTGCGAAAGTGAGTTAGGATTTTTTTTCTTTTTAGGTCTAGGTTTTGGACTAGCCGCCAAATAGTGACAGAATAGGACCAAAAAGTGATGAGATTTTTTAAGGGGCTTCGACGTAATTTTATAGTTTTCCAGTTGTATCAAAATTAGGGTTTGATTTTCTGAAGCCTATATATTGACCGTATCTTGCAATCTAGGGTTTAAGGTAGAATAATAGAGAAAATAGGATATAGTTTTGTACTCGAATCTTTAATTAATAAAATTAGGGTTTGCTGAAGGGGTGACGGCCGTCATACCAACTCCAGAGGTATTTCTTACTTTTCTTCAATTTTTCTTTGTTAATTCTCTTTTAATTGTTTTCTAATTTTGATTTATATTGATTTCTAGATTAGATTTTTTCGATTTCATGAATAAAAATTGGATTTTGCTTACTAGAATTATGTGTAACTAGTTTTCTTTAGCCCTAGGATGTAGATGAAATTAGTTTAATAGATCTAATATGGATTTATCTCATCTTCTTCCTAAAAAGAAATGAAATCATGATTTTCCCATAAATAAATAAAAATAGATTTCGTAAATCATAATTCTTTGATAAATTATGCTTAATTCATATTTTGATAATCTATACTTAGATGAGATTTTGAATTCATTTTCTTTGTTTTATTTATAGAATTATTAATAAGATTTTTCTATAAATAAATTGAAGAGAATAAACTTGTTAACTTCTTTGATAAGTTATACTTAAAATCAGTCTTTTTGATAGCATATTATTAGATTAGAGTTTGAAGTTTAGTTCTTTACTTTTGTTTATAAGATTTTCTACTAGATATAATTTATTTTTAAGAAAAATATTATCTTTGATGATCTATTTTACACATCACTTAATAGGTCATACTTAGGGGTACTTAATTAAAATCAAATTAAAAAGATCACATTTTTAATGTGTTACTTAATCATGCATAATTAAAATGTTAGGAAGAAAGAGATAATTCGTTGTTAGGCTATTATTCTAATGGATTCGAAATTCTTGGCTAATTTTTAGATCTTAAAACTAATTCCCTAAATTTAGAAACTCGTAGTTAATCCGATAGAACTAACGAATTAGTAAGAATTATAAAACATCTGAGATCTCTGTGGGACGACCTGTATAGTGCTATACCGATATTGTGTGCTTGCAGTAGATTTTACACATCATCTAGTAGGGTTGGTCAATGGGTTGGGAGGCCCGACGACATGGTTTGGGCCCGACCCACACCGCTCAGGCTTGCGGCCCGAGATGGCACAGCCGTGTTGTGCCATGCCCAGCATGACCATTTGGGCCATTTTGGGGAGTTCTGAATTTTGTTTTATAGAAAACTCTCAATAGCTAGAAAACTATCCGTTGGGGGGTTTCTGCAAAAAATATTTGCAAAATTAAACTCCAATAATCAAAATGGCTGTTGGGGATTTGTGTAACTTTTTCTTACAAAAAAAAAATTCTCTTTCTATCTATAAATACTCCCTTATTCATCTATATTCATTTTTCCTCACAACACTCAGACAAACTACAACTCTCTTAATCTTCATCTCTCTAATCTCTCCAAATATAAAACTCAAGGGAAATTCTCCATCAAAATTCAAGATCCTCTCTCTCGAATTAGAAGATAAAGAAGCAAGCTCTCATTTTGGCTTTAACCTCTTTCAAAGAGCAAGAGCATTTCGGCTTCAACCTCTCTTTACAAGCAAAAATCTCAACTCTCAAGCTCTATTTTTAGCTTGCAGCATTGAGGTACATATTTATTTTTAAGCTAAATTTAATTTGATTTTTTTGTATTTTTTTACTATGGATCCATACTCGTTCGACGTTTCTTCTCAAGTTGTAGTTAGTTTTAATATTTTTTTAACAAATGAAAAATATTGTTTTGTGTGTGCACCATTATAAAACTCTTCATAAGTTTCATTTGCATCACACAAATATATAGACTTTTCTAATTTGTCGCAAAAAGAACACACTCAATCTACAATTCTTGATGTAATCATCTCCTCTAGAGCTTCCAAATATGATATTTAGATTTTTGATGAGTGTCATATATTGCATATTTATAGCCTCCATATTATCTATTTTTGTATTTAAATAATGTTACTCAGATACTTTTAGTGTGTTTTTCAGGTAAACATATTCTTACAAGGAGATGGCATAAACTCATAGCCGGATTAAGAAACCAAGCTTTGAGAGAAGTTACAAGTGAGCAAAACTACAAAACCATGATGCTGCAGAGAGTCAAAGTTCAATACAGTCACTCAGATCAAAGACAAAGGATTAGAGACTAATGCAAAAGAAAATTGGAGCCATGATTGCACTCTTTTGCCACTATTTGGTGGCATTAGCTGCCGATTGACGGCTCCATGAGGCCCAATCTGGGTGAATTTTCTATGGGGCTTCGATGTAATTTTTTAATTTCTCACTTGTATTCAGATTAGGGTTTGATTCTCCGAAACCTATATATTGACCATATACTTGTAAATAGGGTTTTTTTATCATGCTATTTTATACTCGAATTTTATTGAATAAAATTAGGATTTGATGAAGGGATGACAGCCGCCATACCAACTTCAGAGATAACCTTTACTACTCATCATTAATTTTTAGGTAATCTTATTCTAATTACTTTTTAGATAGATTTATCTTGCTTTTTAGTGTAAATCTTTAATTGCTTTCTAGGAAAAATATGATTTTTAATGCATTCATAAATAAAAATAGAATCTTGTTAAGTAGGAGTATGAGTAGCTAATTAGTTTAGTCCTACGATGTAGATGAAACTAGGGATCAACCTCATATTAATCTATTTGTGTTCTTTCTAAAATAAAAAAATATAAAAAATATGATTTTTCTATAAAACAATAAAAATACAAGAACTCGTAGATTAGAACTTTGATAGGTTATACTTAATTTAAATATTTTGATAGCCTATGCATAGTTAGGGTTCGTTTTATTGAATTTAACTAACGATTTAGTTTATCTCTATAAAAAGTAATTTCTTTAATGGATTATACTTGCACACCATTTGATAGTCCATACTTAGGATACTTTAAGTAGTGATATGATAGTTCTACTACAAGCGCACAGTATCGGTGTAGCGCTATACAGGTCGTTCCCACAGAGATTTCAGCTGTTTTTGCGTTCTCGCTATTCCTATTATTCTAACGGACTAACCAAATATTCTAATTTGAAGTTGAGTTGATCTAGTTAACTTAGGATATAGAATCCACTAGTTTCCAATCATAAATTACTTCTATTATCTTCTTCTTATATAAAAATTTGATCTTTTAGTTTTAATCTTTACTTAAAATATACTAAGTATAAGATATCAAGTAGTGTACAATTATAACTCATCAAAAAAACTACTTTTCATAAAAGCAAACTAAATCATTAACTAATTCGATGAAGAAAATAAAAATCAACAATCCCAAACCCTAACTAAGTATAGACTATCAAGAAACTTAACTCAAGTATAATCTATGAAAGTATTAATCTACGAGTTCTTGTATTTTAATATTTTCATAGAAAAATCGTGTCTTTATTATTTTAATTAGGAAGAAAATACTAGAGAGCAACTACATGGTGGATTCTAGTTTTATCTACATCTTAGAGCTAAGCTAAATTAGTTACTCATAGTTCTATTTAACAAAATTCTATTTTTATTCATGAAAGCAATTAAATCTAATTTAGAAAGCAATATAAATCTAAACTTGAAAGCAATTAGAAGAGATTAGCTAAGATAAATTGAAGAACAATAAATGTTACCTCTGAAGTTGGTATTATTGTCGTCACCCCTTCAGCAAACCCTAATTTTTATTAATAAAATCAGAGTACAAATTCTATCCTACTTCCTCTATGATTAATCTCTATATTAAATCCTAGATTACAATAATACGGCCAATATATAGGCTTCGGAAATCAAGCCCTAATTTTAACACAACTGAAAACTACAAAATTACGTCGAAGCCCCAAAGAATTTTCATCCAATGGGGCCCACTCTCTACCGCCAATTGGCGGCTAATGCCGCGAATTAGCGACATTAATATGATAAAATTTCTTAAATTTTTTCCACAAGAAATTCTGGTCCTTTGCGTTTGATGTGAATGACTGTATTAGATTTTGACTTTCTGCAGTACCATTGTCTTGTAGTTTTGCTCACTTTTAACCATTTTCTGGACTTGATTTCCTAATCCGGATCTGATTTTATATCATCTCCTTGTAGGAATCGGGTTATCTGAAAAACAAACTAAAAATCCTGAGTAGTATTATTTAAATACAAAAATAGATAATATGGAGGCTATAAATATGCAATATATGACACTCATCACATCCCATACCTATTTTTTACTAGTTTTCGAGCAAAATCTAGACCTAAGAAGAAAAATTCTAATTCACTATCGCAGGAATCGCGATTGCACTTCGCACGTGTAAAAACTTTTAAACCCCTAGGTTACCCTAATGGGCAAGTTGTGTCTCGTGAGGGTTTGTAGTGAATATACCCACAAAATTCGTGAAAAGGTTATATTAAGGAATAAAGAAAAGAAAAATAAGGATAATCGAAAATTAAGAAAAATAAAAAAAATTTATAACAGAAAGAAAAAATCTCGTTTTTGTAAAAAATATTTTCTTCAATTAATCTCACTAATATACAAACTCAAGAACGCATTTAGATTATCAATTTTCAAATCAAGCATCATATCAAATATACTTATCATTTTAATCAAAAATTTAAATCATATTTTTCAATGTCCACTAATAGGTAATCTATTGGTTCCTATACATTTACGTGCATGTATAATAGTCTACTCGGTTCTGAACTCCAACTCTAACTCATGATTTATCTCCTCTCTCATAACATTTTTTTGTCTTTTTTCTCTTATTAAGAATATTTCACCTTTATTGCAAATATTCCCACTTACTTAGGTGTAAAGTACCCGATTACTCGAATCATACTCTTTTTTTTCACTCTTGAGGCTATTTTCTTAATACCTGGCATACCCCCTTTTTTATCACTCTCGAAATTATTACCTTAATACCAGGCGCACCCTATTTTTTTATTCTCATTTTTTTCTTTTTTTATTTAGAGAGAGAAAACTTACTTAATCGTTATCATTTTTGTCCTTAACCTAATAAACTATTGTGTAGTAAAAAATAGATGTATACTTACGTCAAAATTACTGTTAGCAGTATTTATTTTTCAAAATTTAATCTTTTTGGTAAAATTATGAGTATATCGTTCAATCTACTCTCCTATCAAATTTCAAATCTAAACTTATTCCTTTATTCATAATTAGGTTGATCTATTGATAAAAATATATAAAAAAAATTCAGTTTTATTTATTTGTTTATTTATTTTTTGGTTAGTTACCCTTAAAACTACCCTAAGTGCATAACAAAGAAACCCAAAAATCTAAAAAATAAAATAAAAATTCTAAAAAAACTAAATATCCTAGAAAACAAGAAGAAAATAGTCTAACCCACTCCCCCACACCTAAACTCGTGTATGCCCTCATACACAAACTAAGGATGGTAAAATAAATATGAAAACTATTATACAAATACTATACAAATAATGAGAGTTGTAAAAAGTTACGACTCAATATCGTCACCCTATTAATGCATGGAAAGTGGTTAGGACCTCTCGATCGCTTCCCACTTTCATAATATGTGCGTTTTAAACGTGAAGTGCATGCATTATTATATATCATCATCCTCCTACAAGTCGCAAATTTACCTATGTGTTTTTTATGCCGTCCTCGATTTTTCCTTGTCTACATGTAAGCATTAATAATTGGGTTAAAAAAATTTTCATTATAAACCTGCCAATCTTCATTAGTAACAAGCATACATGTAGAAATATCGTGAGATGAGAAAAGTGCTATATGATCAAGTGAATGTGGTGGTGGCCCTTCTAACTCACGAAGTAATACGAGCTCCTCTGCAAACAAATGCTCAAAGGTTTGCTCATAAATCAATGGCACACGTTCTAAAGTATCATCATACATAGAATCAGTATGTGCCAATTCATCTAATAATATGAGTTCATCTTCAAAAACTTGCTCAAATAAGGGTTTATCATCAGTGCAAGAGATAGAATGAGAGTGCACACTGTGAATTATGTTTATCTCAATGAGAGAGCTCGTTGTGTACTCATCCATATTGAATATGTTCAAAACCATAGTCATATTTCCAAATGATAGTGTCATGAGGCCACTTCTGCAATCAATTAATGCATTAGATATTGCAAAGAATGGTCTACCCAAGATAATAAGAATTTGGTTCTGTGGATTGGAGATCGGCTTAGATTTTAAGACAATGAAATTTACAAGAAAGATGAACTCCCGACATTAATGAGCACATCTTCAAGCATACCAAGTGGTCTCTTGATTGAAAGATCAGCTAGCTGTAATGTGAGCTTGGTAGGTTGAAGTTTTCCTGACTCCAGTTGCTGATAAACAATGTAAAGAAGTAAGTTGATACTTGCCCCTAAATCAAGCAACGCCCTATCAAATATAGTATTCCCAATGATACATGAGATTGTTGGGGAATCTGGATCTTTGTACTTGACAGGCGAGGAGTTAGAGAGGATTTGCGATATATTTGCAGTAAGAAAAACTTTCTCAGGAACGTTTCTTTCTCGTTTCTTAGTACACAAATTCTTGAGAAACTTGGCATAAGTAGGAACCTATTGTATAATGTTAAGGAGTAGAATATTAACCTTCAACTGCTAAAATATTTCAAGAATCTTCTCGACTTGCAGTGAAAGTTTCCTAAGCCGATTGGGATATGGTACTTTTGGCTCAAATAGGTTCTTCTAAATAAGTATGTGACAGTGATGGAGATGATGCAGATGGTTGTGGAGAAATAGGTGGAAAAGATGGTATAGCCTGCGAAATAGTAGGAGTGAGATCAGTGGGTTTGGCTACATTATTGTCTACTTGCTTGCCAGATATGAGCGTGTGAATGACATTGCATTGGTGAACATGCGACTAATTAGATTTTGAGGAACTCGCATTAGGGTTTGTTAAGAGTTGACTTGGAAAAGTACTCTTGCCACATTTACTCATTTGACTTGCTAATTGTCCAACTTGCCACTCTATATTCTTAATAGATTAAGAATTCACGAGCAGGTGCCGATCTGTTCTTTGAATAAAATCAGTTGACACTTTCATAAGATTTTGCATGTGTGTATCAAGGTTGTACATTTGTGTGTCAAACTTGGATTGAGACTTAAGAAGATTTTCAATATTCTTCTCAAGTGACTGGAGTTGCTTTTCTTGATCCTTATTAGACCCCTGTTGTGGATGTGAGTGGTTTTGTGCAGGTGATCTATTCTGGTTGTTCCTATGATTTGAAGCGTTTGGGTGTTGATAAACACCCACATTTGGTCTTGGGAACTGACAATTGGTTGGAGGCTGCATGTTAGAGTTAGGAATCCCCCTGATATTGCCCCTGACCCCATGAGAGCTTTGGATGGTTCCTCCAGCTAGGATTGTATGTAGGAGCATAAGGATTGTTCATGGGTTGTTGATACAAGGCATTAGCCTGCTTAAGTGTGGGACCTATGGGATTCACTAATAGTGGACACTCTTCTATAACGTGATTTGGAGTCCTGCAATTAAAACATGAGGGACTTTGGATTTGATTTACTTGACCCACTTGTGGAGCACTAGGAGTCTCCAATACCTCAATTCTCCTCATAAGAGCTATAATCTTAGTTTCGGCAACTATAAAGCTGTCGACGCTATTGATCTCACCCTTATGTGCAGAAGTTGATACACTGGGTTTCTCAGTGGGACTCGCCCACTGCATAGTCTTCCACGATAGATCCTCAGGAAAGTCTCATGCTTCATCCTCATTCTTTATCATAAACCCCCTTGACACATGGACTCAAGATGAGTTTTAGATGTGTAATCGAGTTTTTCGTACACGATTTAACACAACCACCACTTTCTTATCGCATGATGGGGGCACTGAGCTAATAAATCCTTGAACCATTCTAAGTATTTCTAGAAAGGTTCTCCTGGCACTTGACGTAATTGATTGATTTGATTTCAAGTTCTTGCCGTCTTATGCGTGGGATAATACTTCTTTAAAAACACTGCAACGAATTCATCCCAAGTAGTGATTGAATCAGTAGGCATACTGTACAACCACTTCTTGGCATTTGCCTTGAGTGCAAAGGAGATGAAGCGGAGTTTAATTGTGTCCTCCGATAAGTGTTGTAGTTTTATAATTATACACACTTCCTGAAATTCACTGATAAAAAGATATGCATCCTCTGTATCAGAACCAGTGAATTTAGGAACTATACTGATATATTGCGGCTTTAGTTTATAGTGATTACTCGCTGCGTGTGGAAGTTTTATGTATGATGGTAGTGATGTGCGCAACGGGTAACATCGATCCTCAAGGATCGGAATCGGTTGGTCCATCTTGTCTCCCATGAACAAATCTGATTTTACTAGTTGACCAAATTGATCACGGGTCTAATATGGTATGAACCAGTGACCGTGAATGTATGCGTGAATTTCCTAAACAAATGTAAGAAGTGGGATGTGATGAAGATTAAATTGTGGAAGGAATATGATCAAAGAATAAAATGTGATGTCCTACTGTTTCTATTTTTTATTTTTTTACAGAACCAAAGACTAAAATACAGAACAACAGAGAAAAAAGTGGGAGAGAGTCACACAAATTGCCGCTAAATAGTGGAAAATGCTGCTATTTGGCGGCAAATCCAGGGATTTTAGCTCCCTGGTTTTTGTGGTGTACCTCTGATTCTTGTCTCGTATTTTTGTCTTCCTGTATCTGAACTTTCAGATCGCTGCACACTCAACACATACTATTAACCCGTAAAAAGTTAGAAAAAATAAGAAAATACTGTCGATCTTGACAACGGTACCAAAAACTTGATGTGATAATTCTACTGCAAGCGCACAGTATTGGTGTAGCGCTGTACAGATCGTTCCCCGAGAGATCTCAGGTATTTTTGTATTCTCACTATTCCTATTATTCTAACGGACTAACCAAACATTATAATTTGAAGTTTAATTGATCTAATTAGCCTAGACTATAACATCCACTAGTTTCCAACCATGAATTACTTCTATTATTTTCCTCCTATCATAAAAATTTAATTTTTTAATTTTAATCTTTACTTAAAGTATTCTAAGCATGTGATATCAAGTAGTGTATAAGTATAACTCATCAAATAATCTACTTTTCATAAAAACAAACTAAATCATTAGATAATTTGATGAAGAAGATAAAAATCAATAACCACAAACCCTAACTAAGCATAGGCTATCAAGAAACTTAACTCAAGTATAACCTATCAAAGTATTAATCTATGGGTTCTAGTATTTTAATCTTTTCATAGAAAAATCATGTCCTTATTATTTTAATTAGGAAGAAAAATTGGAGAGCAATTACATGGTGAATTCTAGTTTTATCTACATCCTAAATCTAAGCTAAATTAGCTACTCATAGTTCTAGTTAACAAAATTCTATTTTTATTTATGAAAGTAATTAAATCTAATCTAGAAAGCAATATAAATCTAAACTAGAAAGCAATTAGAAGAGATTAGCTAAGAAAAATTGAAGAATAATAAAGATTACCTCTGGAGTTGGTATTATGGTCGTCATCTCTTCAGCAAACCCTAATTTTTATTAATAAAATCCGAGTACAAATTATATCCTACTTCCTCTATGATTAATCTTTATATTAAACTCTAGATTACAATGATACGGCTAATATATATGCTTAGTAAATAAAACCCTAATTTTAATACAACTTAAAACACTGTAAAATTATGTCGAAGCCCCCAAAGAATTTTCATCCAATGGGGCCCACTCTATGCCGCCAATTGGCGGCTAATACCGCTAATTAGCGGCATTAATATGATAAAATTTCTTGAATATTTTTCCACATGAAATTATGGTCCTTTGAATTTGATGTGAATGACTGTATTGGATTTTAACTTTCTACAGTATCATTGTCTTGTAGTTTTGCTCACTTTTAACCTTTTTCTGCACTTGATTTCCTAATCCGGCTATGATTTTATGCCATCTCCTTGTAGGAATTGGATTACCTGAAAAACAAATTAAAAATTCTGAGTAGCATTATTTAAATACAAAAATAGATAATATGGAGGCTATAAATATGCAATATCTGATATTCATTAAATAAGAATTAAACTAAAAGATCATATTTTTATTAAAGAAGGAAAACAAATAGATAATATTTGGTTGTGAACTAGTGGATTACATATCCTAGAATAATTAGAATTGCAAATCATCAATTTAGACTTAAAGTTGGCTCATCAGAATAATATATTAGTAAGATTGCAAAAATACTCTAGATCCCTATGATAACAACCTGTTAGCGCTACAATTGATACTGTGCGCTTGCAGTAAATATTTCACATCATATTTTTGGCACTGTTGTCGGGGATTGATGATGTTTTCTTATTTTTTCTAATGTTTTACGGGTTAATAGTATGTGTTGAGTGTGCAGGGACCAGAAAGTGCAGATATAGAAAAATAAAAGAGATCAGATGAGCTTTAGAGTTGCATAGCAGAAATCAGAGAGACAATCTATCTAGTTCTGTTTCTAATTGGTGGCAAGAACCGCCAAATAGCGGCTGATCAGGTATATTCTGACCTCAAATTTTCTCCAGTTCTGTGTTTTGATTCTCTGGTTTTATAAAAAAAATTAAGAAAACACAGTAGGAGCAGTAGGAATTACATCTTTTCTTTAATCATATCTCTTCTGCCATTTATTTTCACCACACCTCACTTCTTACATTAGTTTAGAAAACTCACGCATCCACTGTCGCTGGTGCATGCCACATTGGACCCGTAATCAATTTGGTCGATTAGTGATATCAGATTTGTTCATTGAGACAAAATGGACTAACCGATCCCGATCCTTCAGGATCGATATTACCCATTGTGCACATCACTAACATCATGCATTAAACTCCCACCATAGCGGGTAATCACTATGAACTAAAACTGCAGTACATCAGCATACCTTCTAAATTCACTGGTTCTGATTCTGAGAATGCATCTCTCTTTATCAGTGAATTTCAGGAACTGTGCGTGATGATTAAACTGCAGCACTTGTCAGAAGATACAATTAAACTTCTCTTCATCCCATTCGCTCTTAAAGATAATGCCAAGAAGTAGTTGTACAGTATGCTTACTGATTCAATCACTATTTGGGATGAATTCGTTATAGTATTTCTCATGAAGTATTATCCCACGCACAAGATGACAAAAAATTAAAATCAAATTAATCAATTCCGTCAAGTGCCGAGAGAACTCTTGTGGAAATACTTGGAACGGTTTAAAGATTTGTTAGTTTAGTGCCCTAACCATGCGATAGAAAAGTGGCGGTTGTGTCAATCGTGTACGAAGGACTCAATAGATTTGTTATCCCACGCACAAAATGACAAAAATTCAAAATCAAGTTAATCAATTCGTCAAGTACCGAGTGAACTCTTCTGAAAATACTTGGAATGGTTTAAAGATTTGTTAGCTCAGTACCCCCACCATGCGATAGAAAAGTGGCGGTTGTGTCAAATCGTGTACAAAGGACTCGATTATATATTGAAAACTCTTCTTGAGTCCATTTGTCAGGGGAGTGTTTGCCATAAAATTGTAAATGATTCTCTATTGAGCTAGTTCAATAAAATATTACAATTTCAACGATTTTTCATTTACAAAAAATGAGGAAAAATCAAATTCCTCTTTGTTTAAAACTGGGTTCTGAGGTAGCTGTGGAGGACGATCTTGCTCTCCGTTGACACTCTACACAAACTCTTTCAATTGACAGAAAGGCTCTGGACTTCTGATCACAAAAGGTAATTTTTAGAAGAAGATGATCGATCCCTTCTCTTTCTGTTTTCTTGCTTTTTATAGGGATTTTAGGGCAACGTTCTCGTCTCATTCGTTTGACCGTTAGCCCCACTACTCAAGAAGTGCCGTCACATTCATTAAGTAGTTACCCCCATGATCGAAATAATGCCGCTACATTCATTCGGTAGTTGGCTCCACGATCCGAGGTGACAGCTTTCCTTATTCGGGTCAGGTGACTTTGTATTAAACCGCTCCCAGGAAGCTATTGATAGCATCGCGAATCTCAATCTTTAGATTCGCGAATCTGTTTTGTCGTAGCTGGTTGCGAATCTTGAGTTTTAGGTTCACGGATCTGCTGAGTTGCGGATCTCAAATCCTAAATTCGTGAATCTACTTTGTTTTTGACAGATGCTCCAGAATTTTTCACCGATGAAACCCCCTCTAAAGTTTTCAAAACTCTCATGATCCTCTGAAGTGTTTTGGAATACTTTGGATATAACATTTTCCTTTGATGTGACGTAGGATTCTGTATTAGAATCTCCATCTTCTATATTTTTGAGAGTGCAATTATGTATTAGAACTTTCAATTGAAGGCAGTATGATCCTGTCTCAATGTTTTGAACTACCATTTCAAAAGGAATACGACTCTGTATTAGCGCCGTGAACTTACTACTTTTGAAGGAAAATGCAACTTTGTGTTAGTGCCATGATTTTCAACTCTTGAAGGAAAATATGATTCTGTATTAGGGTCGCGAATTTTCATTTTGAAAGGAACACGACTCTGTATTAGGGTCGCGAACTTTCATTTTTGAAGGAGAAAACGACTCTGTATTAGGGTCGCGAACTTCCCTTTAATGGAGAGAACGACTCTGTATTAGGATCACGAACTTTCATTTTTGGTTGTGGAAAATCCGGAACGCAGTTATTTTATACGGCATAGGATTGAGACGTTCTCTGAGCCGCATTAAATGAAAAGGTACTCACGAGATTCGAGCCAGAGATCACGTCCATCCGAAGATCTCGGCCGTCAAATCATCTGTTATATAATCTCGGTTTCATGTAATAGGGCATTTATAACTCATTTCTGAGAAATTTGAATTCTAGGCTTCTTTTCAAGGTTTTCAAGGCTTGTCATCTTTAGCCTTCGTTAACCTCCGATTTTTCTCGTGAAAGATTTCTTTAGTCTGCAAAAGATGCCAAAGAAAGCTTCCTCATCTGATGCTTCTGCAAGCGGTCATTGGGACTCTCAGACCACTTCTACTTCCATAGTGGTTCGGCAGGAACTCTTGGTTGGAAGTAATTCTCTTACTTTACATTAAAAGACAATTCTTTTTATTTCTTTTTTTCTTTTGTTTTGATCTCAAAATCTTCTTTGCAGTTGATTATGCTTTAAACTCCTGGCCGAAAGACAATTATTTTGGTTTTTCTGGCGGCTATGACCGGAAGAAGGAGTTTAGATTCAGCTAAACTTTTCTAAATTGCACCGCCTCCGATGGTCAAGAAAGGGAAAGCAAAATTCTCAATCCTACTCACCCGATATTGCGAGAACTGATGACCACTGCTCCTTTCGAAGGGGACAATCAAACTTTGTTGAACAAGCCTGCCTTCTTATTCAGTGATCACTTCACGGCACCCGATGATGATCTGGATGACGGAGATTACAAATGGCTTTGCCAAGTTAACGGTCATAACTTGTTTCTTCCCAACATGGAGAGATCTTATCTGTTTCTATTTTTTAAATCTCTTTCCATTTCTAGACAAATGGATTGGCATTTAAATAAACCGCAAGATGGTATCTTGCTAAGAGCATTCAATTCACAAGGTGCTTTCCCTCGTTGTACTGGGAAGCATTTTTGCAGATTGTCTCTAGGGTCTTTTAAACAGGATTTTCCTATAGGTGAAACACCCATAGTTTTCCAGACTTTCCTACACCGGTTCGTCAATGTGCAAGGGGTCCAAGACTTTCGTCCTTCTGGATGGGTTCACTGTTTTTAGAAAGAGAAGTGGGCAATCTTGACTGATTTCTTTCTGAGAATTTTTAGAGATCGGCTCTAGCATGCAAACCTTTACCGCACCATTAGAGCGGTTCAGCACGGCATTCATGCTAGTTGATTCCATTTCTTTTCTTTGTTGGAATTGTATAATCCTGATACTTGTACAGTCTTCTCTCCCCGCGGCGAATTGGGTTTCGCCCTGCATGAGATGCATGAAATCTCAGGGCTACCTATGGGAGATATCCCATATGAAGAGTATGTCCCTGCTGGGGAAGAATTTCATTCATTGAAAACTTGAGACCCTATGGTCTATGATACTTATTGGGAATTGCTTTGCCACTATCACATTTGTACTCATATGTCTATCACTCGCAGCGTAAAGCAAAAAAAGTGGTTGCAATATCTTCTTCCGAAATTTTCAAAGAATAAACTCAATTTTACCCGTCTCCCTCCGGTTTCTGAAAAGGAGGTCGAGAGAAGGATCGCCAATTTCGGAACAAATGCTTATGTTACCGAATCTGACGAGGATGTCTTCAAAGCTGGAACATCCTTTGAAATCTTTCACTATCAAGCTTTTCAACCTTTATCTGATCTAGCTTTCCTTGCAGATGATTTGATGTTTTGGTTGAAGAAATGTGTGATTCCTTAACAGGATACCATACCTATCAGAGCAATATTCACAGTCGTCTTGCTCGCATTTGGTCGGCGGCTCAGCTTATTACTCGCGATGGTGTGCAATATCTAAAGCGGATTGAGGAAGTTGGTATATAAGTTCTGTAATGTCAAGAAGGAGCAAAACAACAGAGGGGAGTTTATTACTAAGATTCCCAATCCGCACATGGAGGTTCCTTATACTTTTTTAATGGCATGGTTGGTCTTGCACTGCCCCACCCTAATGAGTCCTGTTGATTCACAGGTTGATTTGAGTGTTCCCAAAGTACAATATTATGAGAGATCGCAGTGGAAAGGGGGCTATATGGCTGCAATTCGCAAGACTCTTTGCTATCACGTGAATTTTGAGTTGTTCAAATATTTCCCCTACTTTCCAAATGCTGGATATGGGGAGAAATTTGCAGACGTTGCTGGTGTTGGTAAATTTACTGCTTTGTCCCCAGGATGCTTCTTGTAGTTAATAAATATCCGTTCAGGGCATCTGGTTCTCCGTTTGGGGAACCACTGTTATATAGAGCCTTATTATCCGAATCGTTTTGCTCGACAGTTCGGGTATGATCAGCTCTATGTTGGCAATCTCAACAAGGAATTAAGTTTTGCTGGAAATTTGCTCGAAGGAGCTCGGGCTTGGTTTCACTTCATCGCGGGTGGT